>CM041716.1:7586206-8088706 GCA_023373845.1 Nibea coibor | reverse complement strand
TTGTTTTCTCTCTCTGTCATTGCCCGGAACAGCAGTGATGGAAAACAAACACATCAGCACTTGGCATTCTGAACCCTTAAATTGCCCTCCCTCCATCCCTCCCTCCTATTTTTTCTCTTTCATCCTTCTCCCAACAGTACACTCATTCGGTTCTTTCTGGGGTCCCCTGGCTGTAGTACCCATAACTCACCCTGAGACACCAACACCCACACCATGCTCTCACTAACCTTTATAGAGCAGCCAAGACACAGCCAGAGAGAGGGAGAGACAGGGCAAATACTTTCTCTCTGGGCCTCAGGCTGGAAAACAAGAGGAGGAAGATGGACTGGGGGAGTGGGACCCGGTCCACCCTGGGCACTGGAGACGGAAACCAAAGATAGATGATTTGGGTCGCGAAGGCGAGACAGAGCAATGCCAAAGAAGTCAGAGTTAAGGTTACAAGATGGTGTGATAGAGGCAGAGAGAAAAAGGAGAGACAGAGCAGATGTAGAGAGATAGCAGTGGCAGAGGGTGCCTGTCTGTCTCCGCAATCGTCTATGTGTCTGTCTATGGCGGATTTATGTGTTTGTTTGTGTCTTCGTCCTCAACTCTGTCACTTCCGTAATGCATTCCATATTTTGTGCCGTCACCAGCGAGAGTTCACTGGCATTTCAAAGCGTCTTTTCTCTTCCCTCTCTCTATAGCCTTGTCAATACACACTCTAACCCCTAATTCTATTGACTTCTATAGAGGCAACATTTTCTTTAAAACACATAGTAATTACAGAAGTATGTGATGCTTTAACTGCACACTCAGTCACACTGGGATCCTTTGGTTTGGGGTTATGACTGCAAGTTTGAGGCCGTTGCTGGAATTTGGATTAGATATGTGGCCGTGTGCTTGGTCATATTCAGGTATACTTTGTGCCGTGCAATTATGTGGTTTTATTTGTTTTGGTGTAAACAGTCTTGTATCATGAAGATAACACTGTTGGAGCGGCTGTTGAGCAGATGCCAGCAGCCAGCCTGATGGTAGAGGCCCCGAAAGAATAAACAGAGACACTAAATCACCAAATCTGCTGCGAACAAGATTGACTTTTGACTTTTTTATCCCAGCCTGCACTGTACACAAGGCTGGGCTATGAACCAGACAAATAGGGCAGCAACACCGAGCTCAGTGTCAGCTGGTTTCAGAGAATTTGCACCGGTAAAAGAAATAGTGAAATATTACTGGAAAGACTTTGAATCTAGTGTATACCACAGCCATGATAAGGTTACCTTAGTAACAAAATCTGCCTACCAACAACACATCTCTAACCACAACGCCACATTTTCTAAACTTCAGTTTCTGCACACAGCCAGGCTAGTTGCTTCCCCGTTTAGTAAGCTAACTGTCTCACAGTTGCACCTTGTAACCGTAACCGACGATTATGAGTGGTAACTATCTTCTATCTAACTGTCTGAATCGGGGTGCTGGGTAGCATTATTATGGTTGGTTTCTGGGTGTGGGGCACATAATGAAACCCTGTGAAGGCATGTGCTCTAACAGGAACTATCCCAACAGCAAACGTTCGCCTCAGGCTCTGGAACACACTATTCCGGACACAAAGATTTCAGACTATCAGCAAATTTTTCAAATTAAGCAGGCCTCTAACATTGTGGTTTCAGACACAACAGATTGCAAAAGCACCAGGATCGATGAGAAACTTGTGTGAATCAGTCATACGAGGTAATTGTTGTACATGAGGGAGGCTGACTGTGGTTAGAGGCCACTTACTTTGGGTTCTACCAAGACTGAGTAATTGGGGTGTATGGGCATGGCTTTATCAGAATAACTGAGTGCTGCATAACAAAGGGAGTGTTTGGAGAATGGGTATGCACTGTATTGTTGTAAATGAGTGTGACTGAGAGGTTAGATACCATATGGCAATGAAGTCATCTGGCCTGGCCCTTCTCTGGAAGCCCCACCCGAGCCCCGGCGAGAGACACAGGGCGCTGAGACTGAAGAGAAAACAACTTTTAATCGATTATGATAACCACCATCTAAATCAAATCCCCTCCACTCTCCTTTCCTCCCCTGTTGCACTCCTCCTCCACTCCCTCACCTCTCCCACTCTCATTTATTCCACCCCACCCCAGGGTATTCTGCTTTCTTGGCAGAACACCGGAGCAAGCCACCTGCAAAACCTTCCCCCCCTTAATCACACATATTCACACACACACACACACACGAATGTACAACATACACACACGAGAAGCAATTCTCTCAATCAGTCAGACAAAACTCACGCATTATGTGTGTGTGTGCGCGTGTGTGTGTACAGTGTACGCTGCGTCCTCTTGAGAGGCTCTTAACTCTATTCCAAGATGTGGAGTTGTACACGTGTATAGTTTTTATCAGTACATCAGAGCCAGGCTACATGTTACTTTTCTTTTTTTTTCTTCAGTTTTTCCTTTTGAATAATTCCCTCCGTTCAAGCAGATAACCCGTCATTCAAACAGACACACATACAAGTTTAGCAGCTACCTCTGACATGAGAGACGCGCATGAATCTGCCCTCCAGCACATCAGACAATCAACTTGGGAGACGAAACGGGATTTTCCATCATAAATTACCTCTTTTCTCTCAGTGGCCATCCTCTGTTCTGTTTGCTTTCCCTATTCTCATCCCTCTCTGCTCTATCGCATTAAGCCTGTTTATCTTTTACACTCCTTTTCACATTCACTTTCTGCTTTCTCTACCTCTCACCCCTTTTGTAGGCACTGATGGATAAACTCAGCCCTAAGCTGTCAAGTGAGGTCAGTTTTACCATTTACAGCCTGCAGAGAATGTAACCCGATCGTCCTTATGTATCTGCGCCTGCAGGTGTCTGAGTCTGGAGAGCTACGCCGTAAGAAGATGGCCATTGTTTGCAACACCCAATCCAAGTTTTACATTACAAGCACAGACAGGACTAAGATATAATCCAGAGTTTTGTGTCAGGATCCAATAATAATCCAAAGTGTGATAAGCGCCGTGCCACTGCTGCATTAGTTCTCCTCTACTGTCCCTGTGATGAATGTGCCGAATCCCATATGGCCCAAGTTACGAGAAAAATTAATATTACACTTTCCATGGTCTGAAATGTTTAAATTCCACACTGTCATCTCTTACACGACTCGTATCTCTGCCTGATGTCCTGCGCTGACAGAAAAGGCTGAGACAGTCTTGTAAATGGGTCACGTTGATTTGCCATGGGTCATGAGAATGAATTGACTCAATTTAGCAAAAGACAAGGCAGAGTGTCAGAGCTGGCCAGGCTTTCTCTGGGCCGCCAGCTCTGTGTAGTGTGCATAGCACAGTGTCGCAGGGCGCAGGGCTGACACGCTTGTGTTTGACTGATTATAAACCAGCGGACACTGGGTAGTCTCACCGCTCTCTTTACTGCTCGGGACAGACACGCGGGTTGGTGGATGGGATCATTCGGCGGAGTTATAGCTCATCGCTGGCCGACTTCCCCGTCGGAATGGGCGCCCAGGTTAGAGGAGCCGTTTACAAAAGACAGAGGTGCACCTTTTATTGTGTTTACTCTCGGTTCATCATGAAGCGTGTGTACATGCACACACAGATATTGCTGAGATCACATCGAGTGAACAGTTTACAGTTAATCCTGGACGGGTGCTTTGCTGTCAGCGCAGGTGGCTCTTGATTCTAGGCACGTGCAGGAACGGTAACATTGTTGTTTAGCCTGCCTCAAATAGAGTTTTTGCACGATGTGTACCACATTTGATGTGTTAACAATGTGTCAAATGTGCGGTGTGACAGGTTTCACTCTCTGGTGATGAACTTGCAAGGTATTTGCACCCAACTCCGTACTCTCTGTTTGCATTTTAGCGTCTCTCCACTGAGCGTTTTGGCTTCAGCCTTGTTTGGCTCTGTCTTATTGCTCTCATCAGCAAGGTCTCAGCAAAAAAAAAGCCATCACAAACTGACGCTACACTACCTGCCCTGACAGACAAAGAGTTGGTGGAGACTTGCATGTGCCAGGTGCACTGGCTCCATGTCTGCTTTATATGTAAATGAGCAACTGTTTGCTGCCACACTTATACACACATTTATACCCTGCAGACTTACAGTGTGCATTGCCATTTGTCTTCTGTCCTGAACCACAGAACCACAGATTGTTTCATCACTAACTATCCCAGTAGGTCTGGATCCACACACAGTATGGCCAGAGAGAGAGCACTGACTCTGGGGAAGTAGCAGGTTTCATCACTCACTGTGCTCCTTAGGTCTCCGTCCCACAGGGCAGTGGGGGAATGTAATGAAATGACTGCAGCTCACATCAGTACAGAGGAAGGTTGGAGCTCAAGACAGTACCACAGTGACTCCAGCATTCCTATTGAAGCATCTGCTAAGGTCATCCACGCTGGGCCCGAGCCTGAGTCCAAGGCTCGGGGCTTCATTCAGGGAAATCTGGAGGAGATTTCCCAGATCGGTATGTCGGGCCTGGAATCATCTCACTAAGTTGTTTTCGTTCTGATTGGTTGTCTCTACCATCGCTGCTTTTCTAATGTGTTACAACGAGTAAGTATGTGAGGATGGATCTGTGATCATGAGTGCTGTTTTAGAAGCTTAGTGCTCGCTCTGTGAACTGGAGCAGTTGCAACCACAGAAAAACCACATGAGACCAGAAGTAGTGACGCAAGACGCACGCCGGAGCAAAGCCTGGGAAACTGTGTCACTGAAAGTGCAGCAGTGCATCTTACATCTTCTTCAAGTCTGTTTGTGCATTGTAATGAAAGATTTGGACATTTGTATCAGCAAGTTACAAAGTTTTTTGGCGAGAGAGCAATCCCTGAATTTGAACAGATGATATCTTTTACTTTTCTTTTCACTTACTGTACATTAACCACAGCATGATATTTTTTTCTGCACAATATATTTGGTGCTTGAGGCATAATAATGCTTGTTTGTAACTCAGTGAAGCAACAGTTATTTGTTTCCATCCAAGTAAATCCCCTAACTTGCCCACAGGATGATGCAACTCTGGCCTTTTTTTTTATTAAAAACAGGAGGATGTAGCCACAGGAATACTGGAATTTAAGGCAGCTCAATAATTGCTTGATTTGTTAGATAATTCTAACTATGAACTATAAATCCTGGATAAATATTAGTTTCCAACTTTCAAAAGAAGACAGAGGAAATGTCCGCAGGTAAATCCTTCTGAGCCATAAAGGGCTGTTTCATACAGTTTACAGGATATGGTTCATGGGTTAATTCTATATAGACTTAGACATATAGAATTAACCCATGGGAATGTTTTGGTGTAGCCGATGTGAAAATTCAAAAAAGAAAGCTACTGTAACGGGACAAAGAGCAGAGCTCTGAGGTGTTTTCTTTGGAAGTCAAAAATCACTGTGAGTCAACACTGAAACTGGAAGGATCTGGAAATACCACAAGATCTGGTAAATGTGCGTGTGTGTTATCTGTATTGGCAGGAGGGTGCCAGAAACTGGGAGTTTTAGGTGTTTTCACACTTCACTGGGCACACTTTTTAACCTTCATCACTTGTAATTCTGTCTCTGACGAGCCCACCTTTGCACCTCAAACGATGAACTTCGTTTGTGTTTACGTTCACGTTTAACGCGTGTGGTGAGCACACTTATGGATTCTGTTTGACCTCGGTTTGAGAAAGTGTCGGAAATAATTTCAAGAAGTGGAAATGAAGATGTGTAGATTGGATATTGTGCAAACAAAACAAGTCAGCACTTCACTCACCAGAAGCTGCATTAAGCAACAATGCTATGAGGTGCACCGTATATGTTACATAAGGGCTCGGTTAAAGCAAAATACAGTAAAATAAAACAGAAGAAAATGACTTAAATTAACTTTGTTTACCAGTTTCAGAGCACTGTCTGCCACGTCTGAACATGGAAGGCTTCGACTAACACAAACACTGAGACATGCATCTATCAAGAGTGAAGTGAGGGGAAAACCATGCCGTGAAATACAGCTTGATTTGATGAGCTATGGATTAGCTGCTGCTCGAGAGGTTAAGGGGATAGTTAAGTGGGGTTGTATGAGGTACTCAATGTGTTACCTACAGTAGATGGTGGTCAGCATGCCCCCAATTTAGAGAAGCAGACCCCGTAAGTTCTGACTTGGAGATAGAGCAAAGCTCAGCTGAAAAAAAGGTTTTAGCCACGTGAAAAAAGGTCCCACTAAAACTGTCTAAAAAGTGATAACGTGATTAGAACATGCTTAGCTTCAAACAGTTTTTCTGCTGACCCTGCCCATAACAGTGCTTTCTCTACTTCCCTCTCCTTGTCCTGACTTCTGTCTGCTGTAGGTAACACACAGACTATACATACACTGAGTAACTCATACAACCCCATTTAAAACGAACGAACGAAACAAACTATGCCTTTAAAAGCAAATGATGCAACCGGGGTTGAGATGGTTGATGTTGGAGAACGATTGTGGTCGTCAAAACCAAAGCTTTGTAAAGTCATGGTTAAGGCAAGGCGGCAAATAAAAACTTGGTTACGTTCAGGGATAACAGCAGGCCCAGGAGTCATGATGATAGGCTCCTCGGATGGTCATGGTTAGGTGTGATTGTTGGGTTAGAAATGGTTTAAACTATCACGTGACTCTCTGGGTATGGCCGGCTGGCTGAGCAGTGTTCTGGCTTCGGAGTTAGTGCCGAGTTCATAAACTTTACAACGGAGTGGAAACTTTGTCATGATTTGGAATTTGATCAGCTACGCACCTTAGTTTTATCTCAGCTTTCCTCATCTTAAAAATCCTTTTGATCAGGCCAGAAATGCCGGTTTACAATTGGTCAATCTGTACATCTGAGTTTGTGTGTGTGTGTGATTATGCAATCTTTCAAACTGAAACAAATGAATTTGTCGTTGGTCGTTGTATTAAGTTGAATTT
The DNA here is from genome assembly GCA_023373845.1 of Nibea coibor. Lineage (NCBI taxonomy): Eukaryota > Metazoa > Chordata > Actinopteri > Sciaenidae > Nibea > Nibea coibor. The sequence continues at coordinate 8,081,805 of CM041716.1, read as the reverse complement.
TTTCTTCAGTCTTAACTGGAACCAGTAGAAATCCCCATCAGCAACATGAAAATAGTGCATGTGAGGTTTTGTGTGAGAGTGTGTGGTATGTATATCAGTGTGTGAGGGCATGGGTGTGTGTTTGCCTGTAAGAGGCCCAGTGAGTGGGAGAGTCAGGCTCTGCTGGGACTCACAGCTGCTTCATGGTGCTGTTCCAGGAAGAGCTGCTGGACTTGTTAGTGTTTACTGGCAGCCAGCTCGTGTGTCTATGTGTGTGTGTCTTTGCCTCGATGTGTTAGGCTGGGTGTTGGTTCACTCTTGTTAGGCCACTTGTGCTCTCCTCCTCCTTAGCTGCCCTCGCACTCCTCTGGTCTTCCTCTGAAATTTGCAACAAAATTAGCCAGTGGCACTTAGCCATGACACACACTTACAGAACATTCAAGGCTGTGGTGTGATTATATCTGATAATTGGGGTTAGAAAAGTGGCAGCACAGCACAGCATAATACCTCGCTGCAAATAAAGTGATACTTGAAATGTCTTTTTACTTGTGGCCCACAACAGCAAGGTTAAAGCGTGGAGTCATCTATGTAACACACATGATGCTGAGATGGATACAATGTCTTGCTCAAGGACACGCCAGCACAGTCGCTGAGCGCTCGCCAGCAGAAGATTTAAACTGTCTCCCTTACCAGGGTCGCTCTTACACAAGATCAACCCAAATAGTAGAAAAAAATATTGTAGATTTATTCACAAGCATGACACAACGCTGTGATATGTGCTTATTTAGTCTCATTTGCTTGAAATGAGGCTTTCTTGCTAACAGAATGAGATATTAACAAAATATGTACAGATGCAAATATTTACTCATTTGCCAGTTCATTAGGTGCGCCCGGCTCAGACGAATGTGCTGCAACGCGACAGCCCTGCGATAAATCCTGCCTCCGCGAAGGTCGTAATGTTCCGTTTTTGCTGAAGATGTTTTAAAGAGGAGCTGATTTAACTTTGGTGGATGTAATACACTTCAACGACACCCCAAACTACATCCTTCAAGATGATCATACGGCTGGATCAACACTGTAAAACTGTTTAAATAAAACCGACTGTTATGATCGCATGAAGGTGAGATTTATTGTAGTTTATTGAATTAGGCTGTATTCGTTATCCGATGAACTGTCAATTGAGTATATATATGTGATGTTTAATGTGAATTTGCAATATACAAATCCTTTGCTACTAAAACATTTTCAGAGTATTTCATTTGAAATGTGAGTATGAGTGTACACAGAAAAACAAACAAGTCATCCCTTAAAACGACTGAATTCAAGTACTGGGCAAAAATTATGACTTTGTATTTATCTATTCTCTGCTTAATATTTCTAACCTCCCAAAAATTCAGCTTGACATATGTGGTATGTTTGAAATAAAGTTTTCCTGGGTTTGAGTAGTTGTTTGAAAGCATGAATTTCTGCTGACTGTACCGGCCGGGAGGACGATTCACAAAGTTAATCCAGTCAATGCAGAAATATGAGATTCTGCCAGCGGTGGAATGTAAGTACATTTTTGAGGCACTTACTTTAGTCCTTTCTTTTCATACCACTTGATACTACTACTTCACAAATATTGCACTTTTTTTTTACTTCACTGCATTCATCTGACAGCCTTAGCTACCAGTTACTGCAAATATTTATTATTTGAAAGTCAGAAATAGATTCACGGTTCCAGTTTCACAAACGTGTGGATTTTCCTTTTAAGAATTTGAATTGTGCGCTCGGCGGGGCAAAGCAAGCAACGTGAAAGTATCACTCTCAAAAATGTACAAACCAAACAATCAAGTGCAGTAATGAGCTCCACTTCAGCCAGCTACAATGATAAATCCTGCATTTACATTAATATATGATCAATAGTAATGTAATGGTGTAATATGTAATAGGCCACAGGGGCCATTTGAGTAGACGAGTACATAGTAACATTTTCAATGCAGGACTTTTACAAAGCCCTAAGAGCAGATAATGTACTGTAGGTATAAAATCTAAAAATGTGAAGCTACAAACTTGTCCTTTTTCCAGGCCCACAGTATATCACAGTGACAGAGACTGAGTAAATATTCCACTGAATATATGCCTGCAGGAGAAGAGTTGTGAATCTATCATGACACTGTAAGTCCCCCTCAGTTACTCCTCGGCCCCTCATGGGTCTTGTCACACTTTGAAAGGCCAGAAGAACAGACTAAACATGGTGAGACTGGCCTTTCTCCTCGCTAAGCTCAGAGGTGTCTGGGCCAGGTGCAGATGGACTCCCTCGCACGGTGCGGTGTGTGCGTACATGAGCGTGACTGCGGGTGCCTCTCCTCCAGGTGATGTGAAGGGGAACACGATAGCTAACAGGAAATGATGTCAGTTTGAAGTCAGAGGTTCCGACGTGACGGAGGGGTTTGCCGTTGTGCTGGTTCTCGGGGAATGTTTCTCTTCAATTATCCTCTGTATTTTCACTTGGTTTCATGTTCAAAGGAATTTCCCCTGAAAACCTTCTGCATTGCTCCAAAGCCACAAGTCTTGCATGTGTATGTGTGGTTGGGAGACTTCTAGTGTGTTTAAATGGGTAAGTGGTCATTCACAAGTGTATATGTGGGGGTGTTTTTGTATTTCTATACCAAATGTCCTCATCAGGACAGAGAAAAGAGGAAATTCCTTCACAATAAAGCCTCTTTCTGTTCCGCTAGTTTTAAAGTTAAAGCTTCGGTCAGACCTGATTGGAAACGCTAAAGTACAGGTTGTAAAATATAAAGTCCAGTGGATCTTATTACCACAGTTTTTGCCACTATTTATCAGTTATGACAAGATCGTTCTGAACGATTTAATCGCAGAGATCTGGGCACACAGCAACATCGCTAAAAAGAAATCTAATGGGGAAAGAAACACAATCATGCTCTTTTAAACAAACACACAAGGTTAGCCAAAACTATCTGGACGAGAAAGTGAGGACAAACATTAAAAATATCTTGTTGTAAACATCCATCACTCTCGGCTCAGCTTTGATCTAATCTATTTACCGTACTTGTGGGATTATTACAAACATTTCAGTACACTGGCTACACCATTGCTTTGTTTACAACCTGTGTTCTTAGCAAATAATAAGAACTATACAATTAATAACAACTGGGTGAGTCCAATGTTCCCAAAACCGATAGAACAAATGGACAAAACTACAACAGTATGACCCAAGGTGTCAATCGTGTGAGCAGATAGTTGGCTATGCACACATCCAGCAGATAGTTTGGTGTTCCTGGACATCTGGTGATTGTAAATATCCAATATTCTCTCTGATTTTATCTCTGTTTGTGCCTCCACCAACTCCCTTTTTGCACCAGCTAGCTGCTAACTCTGACCCTCTGCTGTCTGGTTATGAGCAGGAAGCGTACAGCAGGTTTTACAGCGGGTTTATCTGAAGGCAGCCACCTGGTCCTGCAGGAAATGGCACCGAAATCAAACCAAATAAATAAATAAATAAAGAAGCCGAAAGATGCTAAAAAAAAAAAGCACCACAGGGCTGAGAGAAAATGCATAGCCAAGTGATGACTTTCTGTGCCACTATGAGCAATAATAATCATAATAGTCTATGATCACCTGCAAGAAAAAAGCTAGAAAAGCTTAGAATGAGCGTTTTATATATATCAAACACTCTTACATGAAGTCTGCCATGTTTCTGCTGTAGCTCACAACAGACAAACTAAACCCCGGCTGGAGACAGTGTTTGCATTTTTCACTCATTGTGCAACCACTGTAGTTTCTCCTTCATGCTAGGAAGGAAACGGTGAGGCAATGATCACCAGATCACTAACTACACCACGAAATGCCACTAAACTACACGCCAGTCCTCTAAGGCTCGAGCTTAAGTTTAAAATAAAGCTTCAGTTTAGGCAGTAACGTTAAATGTGAAGAGCTTTAGTCTAATAATGCATCTTGTGTAATAAAACGTAGTGCGATAAAAGACCTCCCAAGTATATTAATACAAACATATCTGCGTGTGTGAGCACTTCTGAATGTGTGCGTTCACGCTCACATGCAAGTGTGTGTGCATGTGTGTGTATATGAGGGGGGGTGGGGGGGTATATGAGACGGCGATTACGTGGAGATAAGAACAGTAAAAATGGCCTCAGGAGTCCTGCGTGGACCTCGGCGAGGGAAGCAAGAGGAAATGGGCCCAGAGGCCAGACTCAGCTGTGTATATATTCTGCGGGGATCTGAAAGTGGCCGTGTACCCATCCTCCCCTGCCTCCCACCACCCACTCCCTCCCTCCCTCCTTCGCTCTGTTGGCCAGCGCCACTCCGTGCGTCTCAGGGCAGATTTCTCCCACAGTTGGGAGTGCTGGGTTGTGTGGCGGCCTGTTTATACTGGAGCGTGGACTTCCTAGTGGCAGCCTGCACCTATCTAAACATCCCCCCGGCCGCTGCTCTGTGTTCCCGGCCTTGCACAGCCTTCCCCCCTCCTCCTCCTATTCCACCCGCCTTATCCCCACCCGGCTCACTCTGCTCTCTCTCACACCCTCTTTATGCTTTATCACTCCTTCACTGCGGGTCCACTCGTCATCCTTTCTGGCTGTCCATCTTTTCCTCTTTCTCTCTGACCCTCTCTTTCTCTTCCCCTTTTCTCGTACACTCAGTCTTCCTTCTTCTCCTCCTGCTTCATCTTTCTCGTCATGCTCTTTCTTCCATCGCTGCTTTTTCTCATGATTCGGTTTCTCTTGCACTTTCACCCTTGACTTCGTCTTGATGTAGAAGAGAGAAAAAGCAGGATACAGTGGGTGAAGAAGGAATTCTTCAAAGCACACTTCCTGTATTGTTAAAGAAAAACTTGCTTCTTTATATCTACTGGTTTGAGTTGTTTTTATTTGTTTATACTTGTTGCTCTCTGCGCTATGTGTTACTTTATCCTAATTTATGTATTTTTTTCTCTTATTTCTTTTGCTATTTTGGCTGTTTATGCCATGCTGCATGCAAAAAGTGAACTAAGCATATATCCTCAGTATTTTTGCGGAGAAATTGCTGAAGCCAAAGGTCAGTGGTGAGGTCAGGAAGAAAGAAAGTGTTCAGGAGCCTCTGATGTCTTATGCTGTATTATTTATTAGCACTTGATCAAGGAGAATTAGAGACATTCTCATAAAGCATCAGAAGTGCCTGAGTCGGTCTCACATTTTGCCCAACTCATGCTGGTGGACAGACTTTAAACCCAGAGATAACATCACAAACACTATACGCCCCGAATTAGGTAAAAGAGAATGCTTTTACCAAGAATGGTGTCTTCATCAACATGCTTAAGTCTGGAGACACAGATGTCTGTTTACGCAGATTGGAATGTCAATGGCAAGCTGTCTATTATGTCTAAGCATGCAGCACCAGCGTCCTTCGACCCTGGCCACCACAGTGTTGAGATAGGATGACACCTGCTACTGCCAGCCAAAGACAAACAGCTAATACTGCTGAGGACCTCAAGGCCCACATGTGACTTCATGTAACCTTGTATAATATGTCTGTATGTTTGTGCTTTTATTATATTCCATTTAAAGTATGTATGTGTCACTCAGAACACTACAAGAATAGAAAATTCCATAACAATCCCCTCTTATTGATCATAAGATCAATACCAACTACCGAATACTAATAATTACCAAATTTAGAGACCACCAGAGAGCGCAGTCAGAATGGGATCGAAACAAACAAAACAAAAATCACAAAACATTTGCAATCACACAGAAATCAAAAGTATTTTGAAATCAAAATCGTTCAAAAGACATCAATAAAAATTATCTTTCCAACAAAACAGCCGGTTTAGATTAATTCATACAATCAGTGAGAAACTTTAAGGACCCCTCTTATGTATCCCCTCGTCCCATTCCCATGATGTGTGAGTTCCACTTTCAGGTCAACATGGGCCTTTAAGTGAGCGAAGATCCCCTACAACACCAAGGTGTTAAACGAGGTCAACAGGGAGGTCACAGATCATGTGCAAATATACCACTGGGAGAGGAGAAAGATCAAATTTATTATCTCACCCAACAGATACAACCTAGCAAGTGGACAGGGATCCATAAAACAGTTGATTTGACTTTCTGGAATAGATTTCTCTTTTCCATCAATCACAACAATCATCACTGCAGTCAAGGTATTGTAAAATCTTCAACCCATGCACATTATGTACAGTAGAGGGCCACCACCATGGAGAGGTTGTTGTGGAGAAATTGCTGAAGCCAAAGGTCAGTGGTGAGGTCAGGAAGGAAGAAAGTGTTCAAGTCTTATGCCCCGAATTAGGTAAAAGAGAATGCTTTTACCAAGGATGGTGTCTTCGTCAACATGATTAAGTCTGGAGACACAGATGTCTGTTTACGCAGATTGGAATGTCAGTGGCAAGCTGTCTATTATGTCTAAGCATGCAGCACCAGCGTCCTTCGACCCTGGCCACAATAGTGTTGAGATAGGATGGCACCTGCTACTGCCAGCCAAAGACAAACAGCTAATACTGCTGAGGACCTCAAGGCCCTCATGCGACTCCATGTAACCTTGTATAATATGTCTGTATGTTTGTGCTTTTATTATATTCCATTTAAAAGTATGTATGTGTCACTCAAAACACTACAAGAATAGAAAATTCCATAACACTCAAAAGGTAGCACCTCTATAGTTAACATGATGCATCATTACAGATGCAGGTGTAATGTTCATCAACCAAAATTAAAGGAATTTAAAGGTCCAGTGTGTATGATTTAGTGGCATCTAGTGGTAAACTTACAGATTGCAACCAACTGAATACCCCCTGGCCTCACCCTCCCCTTTCAAGCATGAAGGGGAAACTATAATGGTTGCAAGATTTTGGGCTGTTAAACCGATCGCCAAAGCCACTTTGATTCATCTTGAGGAGTTGATGTCAATCCTTCCAGTGTTTTGTGACAGTTTCCTGTCAAACCAAAAGAGTCAAGTTGCTGTTAGATCGATCAAGTCTGTATCTAATTTATGCCAATCCATCAAGCAGATATGAATGTATTTGATTTGACAGAGTGATAAATTTGACCTGCTGGTGGCGCTAGATGTAAAGTCAGAGGATCCCGTCGTCTTAGGACTGTGACAAATTGTTGTGGCAATTATTGTTGACTGTCCAAAGGGACCAACAAATCACGTAATCACATAAAAACTCAGATGCACAGATTGGTCACTGTCATTATTATGTCATTATAAGCTGATTACAGTATCGCTCTCTTTTTCATACACACAGGCCCACCCACACACACACACACACACATAGGACATATAACACACCTCCGCCTTGTTTGTTTATTTGTATGATTATCAGCTCCTGTCCAAAAGAGCAGCAGCAGGATATCTGGTGTAACACAATAGCAGGGTCTGTTCCCTGGGGAGCTCCCTCTCCTCCGTGCTGTAAGACCACTGGAGCATCCAGTTTAGCATTATCGCTTTTGTCCAGGGAACAGCGCACACTCTCTGCAACGCTTTGCCTTCAGGCGTGCAGAAAATACTGCATCATTGGATATTTATGTGTGCAGACAACTGGTTTCATTCCCACCCTCTCCACCTTCTGCTCTGGCGAGCCCTTATCTCAGTCATGGTTTTACACTGTTGAAGAATGAGCTCTCTCAGGGGATCTCCTCAGCCCATTTTGGGCTGTTTGGTTGATGTGAGCAGTGGTGATTGAATGATTTGTTCTGGTGTAGTCAGTCCGAGGTGAAGCATGTTGGACAAGCAATGACTGTGAAGTCTCCGGGGACGTATGTTCGCCATGGGTGAAGAATTTGTGTGCAAAGTGTGGGTGAAGTTGGGAGTGCGAAATATGAAGGTCCGGTGAGAGCAGGGCCAGAGAAAGCTCCAGTGAAAGCGCGCCCTTGCTGACAGATGAATTGCTCTAATTAGAAATCCATAACATCCTGCCACATGGCCGCCTTATCCCCAGCACACTTCCTGCTCTGGGCCAGGCTGACGACAGCCAGCCCAGCTCCTTCCGTCACTTCGAGTGAGAGAACGAATCGACGAGCGAGTGTGGGTGTCTCCTCCAGCACATGCCCCAGGCACAAGTCTTATCTGTCAGTCCCCCCCTTCTCTTGGACCATAAGCGAGCATATGTCCGTGTGTGTGTGTGTGAGAGAGAGAGAGAGTGTGTGTGTGTGTGCATTTGTGTTTGTGTGTTGCATGCATATGTGTGTGTGTCATCTCAGCCCTTTGTGTCTGGGGTCTTGCTCAGCTGGCTGGCTTTCTGTCTCTATCACTTCCTCTGTTTTTGCCACTCTCAATCACACTGCTGCTCTATCCGTCTGCCTCCCCCTCCATTCCTCCCTCCCTCACTCCCTCCCTCCTCCCAGGTGTCTGGATGGGGGGCATGAGTTGAGGGAGTCCAGAGACCAGCACAAGGGAATACAGATGATAACAGAGGTTGCAGGCCTGGCTCGTCTGCGAGGAAGGTTCTTGCTTTGGCAGGAGTGGCGGTGCCAGCTCGGTGGATATACAGCAGGCTGACAGACACACTGCTCTGCACATTAAGAAAGACATAATCGAGATCCATGACCCATCATAAACATTATGCAAAGCTTAATGGCCCTGCTGAATGCTCTGCACTATCTCTGGCCCATAATGAGATGAAATGGCCCTGGAGTAAGTTTAATGGTCGCGTAGCCACTAATCTCTGTTGATGAGAGGTTTCATGGCAAGTGTTTCTCATAAGACGGTGTTAATAAGTAAGCTCTTAGAGGTAAGTGCCAGGGCAAGCACAAGGGGTCTTAATGGTCTGTCTAGCATCAGCAATTTTGCCAATACAGCTTCACTGCACATTTGGGGACCATTTGTAACACTTTAAGAAGCATGCAATGTTACTGTTCTGCAAGAATTATAGTGACTCTGTGTTTTATTGATTTATTGATGTTGCTGATGCAGGAAAATGCTGTCTCAAGTCCAGCATCTTGACAGGATTGGCAACATGGTCAACACTGCTGGTATCGTCATTGAGTATTGTTTTGTCTTTCTTTCATGACCTGTGTTCTCGTTTTTTGCCGTAGATATTTTGCAGCTCGCAGCACTTCGCTAGTAGCAGTGAGTGTATCAGTAGTTTGGTTTTCATGTTTTAGACAAAATTCTGAAATGTTTGTCCATCATCTACCTGAAATATATTATTTATAAGAGGATTCATTCATCCATTTTCTTACACTCATCCGAGGTCAGGTTTAGCAGCAGGTTTAGCAGGGCGTTGCACATGTACCTCTCCCGAGCAAAACTTTCTAGCTCCCACTGGTGGATCCTGAGGCATTCCCAGGCCAGGTGGGCCACGCTGTCCCTCCAGCAGGTTCTGGGTCTGCCCTCAGGTCTCCTACCATTTGGACATGCCCAGAACACCTCCAAAGGAAGGTGCCCAAGAGGGTATCCTAATCAGACGCTCGAACCACCTCAGCTGGTTCCTTTTGACTCGAAGCAGCTCTACTGCCTCCGGATATCCAAGCTCCTAACCCTCTAAATCTCTAAGGCTGAGCCCAGCGGGTGGGCTTCAGGAGCACCTCAAAGTTCTGTACAAGAGTATGTGCAAGATGAAAGAATTAGCACTAGTAATTGTTTCCAGGTTATTGTTGCTACCCTACGATACTTCCGATTTATGCAAAAGTCTCCATTGATCTGGGGTGTTACAGGCAACCATCAGTTTGGTTTAGTTGGCATTAACATTATACCCCAAATCTGTTAAAGTATTAACTCAAATGTGTCTGAACGTCATCTGTGCTCATTTGCTTACACGTGGACAGAGAAACACGTTCCAGGTTCCGGATGGCATGAACATAAATCTGGGATGTTGTGGTTACATAAGTAGTTGGCGTCCACTCTCTTTATTATTTATTTTTGGGAGGAGGAATGCTCGCAGGTCGCATGGAAGTATATAATGAAGAGAGGCAGGTTGACATGAATATTTTGCAAACAGTCGAAGAGCCAGAATCAGGTACAGTACCACAATGGTATTCAAAGTGTGTTTCTATCAGATTTTATTGCATCTTTATTTCATTATGCCATTTTTTCCTTTTCGACCGAGCGTAAAAAATAACATTTTTGCAATATTTCTTTTTCCATTCAGTTGTCTGCGCAAATTAAAACAGCACGTAACAACAGGTGGCTGGAAACATACCTTCCAAGTCAGCCATACTTTTTCTATCTTGTTGCTGAGCTAGCTCCAGTGTACAGTTTACACTGTTTTCAGGCTCATCATACTGTTCAGTGACCTCTTGTGCCCTGTGGATACAGACTCTGTCATCTTAGAGGGAAAAAAAACTAGACTAGTATGAAACTTTCCAAAGGATGGAAGTAATCACTGAGAATGGTATTGTATTTGTTGGCATTTATAGTGCCCTCTGAGGGGAAGATTAGAGCAAAACCAGAGCAGGAAAATTCTTCCCACCTGCTTTCAATATACCTTTTATTCTTCATTTTACGCTGGCACTTGGAGAGTATCGTCGGCATACGGTGGGGCAGATTTTAAGTGAAATGCCATGATACAAAAACATTTGAGCTAGGCATCTTTTACAGCACCATTACATTTTTATGTCGAGTGAACTGATTTCAAAACACACACACACACACATTGATGTAAAATACAGCAGCACCAGACATGCACATTCACAAAGATGTTCGGGCTCTGCGGTCAAACACACATACAATGTCGCAGTGTAAGATTTGCTGTGGTCTAAGCAGACTGGACCGCTACTATTGTTTTTATCCCTTTTGTCTTTTCGGTGAACCCCCCCCCCCCCCCCCCCCCCCCCCCCTCCTCCTTTACACACACGCTCACACACTCGCAAACACATGCCAGCGCACACATGCAAACACATGAGCCTACACACAAACACAACCCGGGTGCATGCGCCCACACACATGCATGCACACACACACATACCAGCATACATGAACTTCTGGCTTCATGTTTAAAGTATGCAGTTTGTGTGTGTGTCAAAAAAAAAAAAAAAAGTAAGGGGAGGGGGAGAAATGGAGAAGGGAAAAGTGGGACAAGAGAGAGTCAGAGAAAGAGGGAGAGAGAAGTTGAGCCACAGAACAACGCTGCTGCGAGCAGCTGTGGCACTCCCAGATTTCCCCCTGATTGCTTTCAGCTGGTACTTGAACCCTGGGCCTTTTGGGTTTTGGAGGCCAGCCCAGACCCCACAATCCCCCCAGCGCCCCATCCAGCTGCCTGACCCCTCCCTGACCCCGTGCCGAGGATAGGAAAATACGAGCCGTGCCAAGCCAGAGAGACTCTTTTATTTTGCCTGCTGGCATGCTGCCGGTGACCAGGGCTTACATAATGGGAAACATAGCAGGACCCAGGAGAAAGCAGCCCCTGCCCCCCTTTCTCTTTTTCCTTACCAATCGATCCTCCCCCTTTCTACCCCATCTCCTTTCTCCTCTTCTTCATTTCTTTTCCCACTCCGCTCCCCTCTCGCCCCCACTTGCTCCATCCTCTTCCTTCCCCTGTGCACTCTGCCTCCCCTCCTGTTTGTGATATATCTTTTTGGGCCCACTCGCCTGGGCACATTTATTACAGACAGCCTCGACACAATCCTGAAGCCGAGCCACCAGCAACATAACGGCACAGCGCGCGCGCAGAGACACACTCAAACGCACAGCCGCACACACACATACACACACACACACACGTGTGGGTGTGTGTTTGCATACTCTTGAGCATTTACAGCTTGGGTTGTGCATCCTTTCGCTGAGGACTTTAATGGAAGAATGTACATGTGGTAATTAAACGTTACGTCCGCGTCAGGACATAGAGCACAGCAAAGCATTTTTGCATAAAATAGTCATTTTTTACCACTTGTTTTATGTCTCCACTGCGGTTATGTGATGTCTTGAGGTTTTTGTTTTGCTTTATTTTAGCTCAATAAAACAAATTCCTATCAACCACGGTGAAATGGCAATAAAGTCCTGAATCATGAATGAGTCTTTAAGAAACACTATATACTACGTTCAGCATCAGTTGGTTTGGTTAAGGGGTGTCAGTGCAGGGAAATCTTCCTTTCACTTTGCTGTTACTGTACCGAATATACTCCTGGATTACAGATCCCGCCTGTCGCCATTTATTGGGTCTAATTTTATGACTCTCTTTATAAGAATTCATTTGGAAATAAGTAACAGTACAAGTGAAAAAAAAAGAGCACTTGGTGTATTAACGCTTGATTTTCCTTTCTGTCTGAACTAAAAATGGAAGAGCAGGGCAGCTTGTCAAACCTCTGAACTGCCAAGTAACCTTTCCACTCATGTTAGCCTCTCAGTTTGATAAAGTCCACTGGGAGCCAATTTGGAGGTGATCATAAACCAATTAGTTGTACAGTGTTTTTTTTTTTTCTTAGGATGACATCACCAGACCACAGTGCAGAGTTTAGTGAGGTCTAGACTGGCTCGCCACAGCTGAGGCAGACACCACAGAAATAGGTGGCCTGTGCGTCTGTAAAAAAACCCAAAACAAGAGTGTAGGGACTATTAGTTCTATTTTAGTTTGATGCACGCTTCATTGAGAACCATTACAGTGCAGATGGTTGAAACTATGTAACGGCGAATGCACGTGGGAAGCAGGCACTTTCACTCAAAGGATAATTGCGATTTATTACTCCTACAGCTTGGGCATCATTTTTTTTTAAAATCATGATTTAAAAATCGTGATATTATTGTCATAATAGCAACAAAGTGATTGGCCTAGATCCAAGACCACAGCAACATTGTTAATCAAACACCCATGGGTGCAAGAAACCAACCTGATGATGAATTTCAATTGCCGTTCAATTACCATGGTGTTCATGTTAGCTGCCATCATCTGTAGTGGTGGCATGGAGTCATTTGTATGTCAGAGTCCTCTAAGTTGATCATTTTTTTATCCTTTATCCCTATTTTAAATTACGTTTTGTTGTCTGATGGTAAAATAAAAGACGGATTTCCACATTGTGGTCAATAAACTTTTCATATTCTTAATGCTGCCGGCTAAGCTCTCTTTGACCCGCTGGCCTACTTGCTCCAACGGGTGGAGATCAGCACCAGAATTATTTCAATTGCTGGCCAAATCTGAGACGTGTGTGACAAATCAGAGATCTGGAAATCAGGCCCGCAAAAAAACACACATGGTCAGAAGATCGGACAGATTATATATAAACCTTTATTTGGAGGTGAAATGGAAAGTGAGTGCACCCGAAATGTCAGTAATCATCCATCCTAATTTAGCTGTTGTTTTTCCATCTAAATAACTTTTTACATGGGGCTTTGGTTAAAATTTGTATAACTGCCTTGTGTTCTTGCCCTGTCAGACTTGTTCTAGCGATGTCACAGTGTTTCCAGGCCTCTGCAATCAAGGGAGAGGTCTGATAATATTTTATATTTTTAATGCTTTAAACAAATCCCACGAAAAGACCAAAACTAACAATGATTTGATCCTGCTAACTACTAAGTATTTCCTGTGCATGCAAACGGCCTACTGTTGCACAAAAACGATTAAAGACACATCGATCTGCACCTTTCCTTCATTAGAATATGTTGTGCACGGATACAGAAACTTATTTTGAGTTGATCCCACATACGGTCGTGCTGTCGTAAATAATCGCACTAAATCTGCAGCTGAAAACAGCGCGCTGCGAGCTGACAAAAGGCTTTTTTTAAAGAATGACACTATATTTTTGTGAACTATTAAAAGTTTTACGTCTTCAGTCGGAAAGAATGGGCCTGGGGCTGAGAGCCACAGACATGCCGGGGGAGTCCGGATGGACTGAAAGATGAACTAATGCAACTGGTGATTTTGTTCTTTTCATGGGATTTGTTGACAATAACAAAAATATAGAATATCGCCAGACTTATCCTCAGACTTGGCGACTATATCGTTACCAAAACCAACAGGGGTTACGATGAAAACTGTGAAGACCCAAGTCGAAGTAGACCAGAATTATCCTTTAAGGTGAGGTTGGGTAATCTCCAACAAGCTCCCCTGTAGATCATCTACTAATTTTCTTTTTCTCCTCTTCGCCTTCACCTCCTCGTCACCCTCCTCTCCATCATCCTTCTCAGTGTTCATCTTTTTCTCTCCTTGCGTCTGTCACTTCTTACAACAAATCCTCATTCCTGGGAAGGTCTCAATAGAGTGGAATAAGATTAAGTCATGGACGGCTGTTGAGGGAAAACGCTGACCTCTTCTCCTCCCTTTTGCTCTGTCTTTCATTTTTCAGTCTCTCTTTCTTGGCTCTTCTCTCCCCTCGGCGCTCCTTTATTCTCGCTCTCCCGTGTACCCCCCAGCCTTCCAGATTGTAATAATAGTAATAATGATAATAACGGTGATGGGCCTGGTGACGGTGATGTAAAGAAACATAATATTAGAATAACAAACACACTCTCTAACCAATGGCCATCATTTGACCCCTGTGGATGTGAGTGTGTACGTACATGTGCGTACATATGCGCACACTCGCTCTCGGGCTTCTGAAACTCAGTTTCGTGCGTGTGTGTGTGAGAGAGAGAGAGAGAAGGAGAGCTAAAGAGAAAGAAGAGATAGAAAAAGACAGTGAGGGAGAGGGAGTTTGCTGGCATGCTGTATATACGGTCACTTCCTCTCCAGTTTAAACAGAGCAGGCTGTGCTGGCAACCTCCGCTCCCCACTCCAAATGGTTTGCATCATGTTTAAACCCCCCTGCCACCACCCCTCCCTCTCTCCCTCTCTCCTCCTCTCTCTCTCTTCCTTTCTCTATAAATCATCAAAATCTCAAACTTTATGTGTTTGAAAAAAGAAAAAAAAAAAAACGACACCCCTTTGCTTTCCCCTTGCAGAAGGGCATAAGAAAAAGCTATAAAATGGTTCTAGGATCTCTTTCCACTTCAAACACCCCCCCCTCCTCCTTTTCCTCTTACCTCCCTCCATTCATCCAGCCCTCAGCCGGCCTCTCGTCACCCCTGTGTCCTGGTCATGGTGCTCTCATATCTGGCTGGGTAGACTTCCCTCCTCAAGAACCGACGTGGCTCCAGTAAAACACCACATAAGGGGAGCTGGTGGCCTCGGGAGGCAGATTATCTCCATGGATGAATTTCTATAGCAAACCCTCCGGTCTGTGAATCATGCAAGTCCCTGTTGGCAACTCGCTAAACGCCTGGGTGGGACATAAATGGTCCAATTTTAAGCTCTGATAAGAATTCACTGATAGATGAAAAATTCAACTGGCTGTGACCAGTCAACTGAAACACGAGCTGAGATCACAGGCCGGGCATCCTTTAAATCATAATGACATAAAGCTTTGCATGAGACTGCCAGCTTCAAAACAGCCTCACTTTTCCTGATAACTTTCTGCAGTTGTGACAACGTTGACGTTGAGCAGGGAAGCTCATTCTTGACTTTGGGATCAGCGTGTTTGACAAGATGATCCCAGCTGGTTACGACGCAAACCCTTCAACCGCAAAGTTATTTCGTCTGTCCGTCTGCGTCGCCTAGCAACTATCACGCGTCCGTACACACTCGCTGATATTTTCAGCTTTAAATCAACCAACTGATGTGACATGCTGTTGAGAGCTCGGGGAAAAAAAAGGCTAGTGAGCGTCCTCCAGAAAGCGTAAGGCCGCGTTTAGTTTGCCTAGCCTCGTGTGGCCTCCCTTCGATCTGAGCGAGGCCAGTCCAGCGATGCACGGACGCTGCCAACGCAGGTTCCCTCCGAAGAAACAGTTGAACTTTCGCTGCACCTACATGGAAGAACACATTCCTGGTGATTATTTTGTAACACCGGTGATGTATTTCTACTGTTTAACTCATGATCATTGCAACAAAAGATAAAATGATTTCTGTGGTGATAACTTTCCAGAGTTGTAAAATCCTGTCTGAGTATTATAAACCATTGTGCAGTTTTCACTCAAGCTTTTAAATTCATTTATCTGTTACTCAAACTGGACCGCCTGGTTCATATTTCATTGTCTACTGGTACCTCTTACTTTTTAGTGTCCCCTGGAAACAGTTTCCATTGTCATCTGAGCTACTCGTCGTGTTTTCTGTTTTTGCAGCGTGTTTCTGTGTTTCATTGCGTTTTCTCATTTTGCATTATTATATAGTATTTTTTTTTTTTCCAAACGCTGGACACGTGTTGCCAAATTTGTGAAGATTTTGGACCAGTGTGTTGGATTTTTGGTGGCATCTAGCAGTGCAAGCTTGTGATTTGCATCCAGTCGCAAGTATGAAGGAGAGATTACGGACTCAACAAAAAACGCCCTATCTAAAGCCAGCGTTTGGTTTGTTCATTCTGAGCTACTGTAGAAACGTGGAGGAAACATGAAAGAGTCATATTTTCAGGTGATTATACTCAAATGACAATATAATTACGCATTTTACACCTTTGCCATGAAGTTGGAATAATTTCCAAATGCGTTTCTCTTTGTTGTGGTTTCATTTTCATCTTTATATGTTTGGAAAAAAGTTTTGAGAAGAGACGCGTTGTCGATCAAGAATAAATTGTCGCAATCATTTCATGAGAAGAGGTAAAAATATTTTATTCCAATTTTGTGGGCAATGATGTATACACTATGTTATTTTTGTCATATTCTGTGAGTCAGAGCCTAATTATAAATGCAACAATAAACCGGTGCATTGTGTCACTGTAGACCAGACAAAGATGACAAAGAATGCTACTGAAATGTGGCATGGGGTCTGACTTAAAAAAAATTTTTATTACTTCTTCCCAAAACATGTTGTGACATTATGCACGCACACAAAAAATGACTTATAAAGAAACTTCAAGATGAGTAAGTGTTATTTCTTTGTTGGGTGCACTTTTTCATCAGTGCAGAACTGAGAATTTCAGCCGTGGGAGGTAAATAAAACAACTCTTTTTTTCAGCCATATTAGTGTCAAACCAAAATATGTTTTGCCTTTTTTCAGACCTCTCGCATTGTTTGTTTTGAATGGAAAGACTTATTGTACCATTTATGTACAAAGGCTTAGCAGACAAGCTCTTTCAAAGTCAATAATCCGGCACCTTATTGGTTTATTGGAGAGGACCTGCACATGAATTTGATTTTGATGGACTTGCAGCGCTTACGCCGCATGCTCACACTGCTCTGCACCTCACTGTGTGCGCTCTTAAAAATAGAAATTAGACAAGGTTTTTGAAATAAAAACTGAGTAGCGTAACCACGGATAAGGCAGCCAGAATTTGTGGTTCAGTGTGTGCGGCCTCGAGTGCCAAAAGGATAAAATGTTCCTCTTATAAATACGTCAGAATCTGGTTATCTATTCATTGTCTATTCATTGAGCTGAGGTGTTACTTTGCTTTGATTTCGTTCTGTCAATCCGCATAAATGTGGATTGCTTTTTGATTGTGTGCTTGTGTGTGCGTCTCCTTAGCGCGTACACCCTCGCACATGTGTGTACGCTTGAGTTGGCACCCGCTTAGTCATTAAGCTTGGCTGTCCCTACGCAGACCCCTCGCTGTCTTTAGTCATAAAGGGGATCTCTCCAAAGCCTGAGGAGACTCTATAAATCAACCAAAATAGTTTGAGCATCGTCCTGGCCTGCTGGCTGGCACACACACACACACACACACACACACACACACACACACACATATATATATATATATATATATATATATATATATATATATGTATGTGCAGACACACACAGTGTAAGCACACCAACACACAGACACACAGAGAGCGCTGACTACATGGGTGGGCACACATTACTGTCAGCTCCGGAGATGGAGCTGATAAAAACAGGCCCACAGTGCTGCAGATGAAGGGAAAGAGAGGCAATGTGGGGACAACCCATTTCAACTAATAGACACACATGCACGCATACACACACACACACACACACACCCCTTGGGCTTTGGCTCTCTGCTCTGTCTGTGCAGATCACATTTCAACATCTCACCTCTAGATAAGAATGTTTATCAAAGGCTTTAAGTGTTTCTCCTGAGCCCAGGTTTACACTCAAACTTGTACAGCAACACACTTTCTGCAGCTCCTCACAAGTCTCTGATCCAGTACAGATGGCATCCTTCCTCAAAAAAAAAAAGAAATAATCTATTCATTTGGAATTGATTCACACTGATAAATTAGAAGGGGAATTACCATTGTGAGTCCTGGTGGTAGCTAGAAGAGGAAGAAGCTGCGCTCATTTCCATTTCAAACAAGCTGCCTTGCCCTCCGGCCTTATCTTCATTGACTGAACATGTTTCTCGCACAGTAAACTGGACCCGGATCAAAACAAGTCTTTGATTAACACCATCCAAGGCTCAGGACCTCAGCTACTGAGGGCCAAAGAAACCACAGACAAAAGGTTGGGACCAGGTGTTGAGAGGGAAAGGTTAGGAGGTGTGTGAGCGTGCACAAGTGTAACAGTGTGGGTTGCAGAGGTGAAGAAAAACTAAAGCAACAAAGGAAAAATGTGAGTGTAAGTGAAAGGTACATCAGTGGAAAAATCACCTATGTAACACATGTAGCACATGGGTTCACATTTCTTTATGACAATGAGTCAGACAGCAGCAAAGAAGCGTAAAATAACAGGAAACAATTAAAGAGTTCATCAAATATTAATCAGCTTCTTCCTAAATCGACTGAGCCTTATTGCAAACCATTTACATATAGTAATAAAACTTTTAGTAAGAAAACTCGCCTGATATAGCGCACCTCAGTAGCCGACGTCACATAGCCGCAACGTCGCTGCTTGTTTGTTTCGTTGGTTTCGTGTTCCACAGGTTTCAGGAGTGGAGCGTTTCGCTCGCCAGACTTTGTTAACTTGCTGAGATTTTTCCTCGTTGTGTAAGTAAGTATACAGCATATAGTTTCTGATCGGAAATTTGCACGTCGTGTTTCATTTCGAAATTTCACAGAATTCTCCGTGCTCTGCACTGCTTGACAAGGCTGGTCGCTGCATCCGCCGAAAATAGAAGAGCCTCTCTAGCAGCACTTCTGGTGAAATGTCAAACACTGTCTGGAAGCGGCACCAGTGGCCATGGCGCTACCGTGCCCGACGTGATTGAACCATGAGTTTCAAACGGTGAACTCTGAAGTTAAGACTTATCTCCAGGCTGAAAGTGCAGTCAGTAATCGAAGGCTAGCTGGCTTCAACATGTTGTAGGCAAATCGCTTAACTTCACCATATGCAAACATGTTGAAACATAAAGCATGCCAATGGCAAAAACACGTTCACACCTGAAACATTGACATGAACTTTTCTCAGATGTCCATGATGACTCAACGACTTTAGGGTTCGTGAACAATGAAGACATTCAAAGTCATCATTAGGCTAATTCTGTATAGACATGGTAGCTAGCATACTTGCACTAAAAATCTCTACAACAAAGGAGAAACACGGTAAAGCGTGAAAATCAACTCGCTGCTACGTATATTCTTTGATATTCTACCTCTATTTAGTTTTCACTAGTTCCAATGTAGATAATCCATGTGCAAATGTAAAAACAAGTAGCCTATTGACTACTAACTTCTTCCGAAATATACAAACATAACGTATAATCACATTTTTGTCCGTCGCGCTGCAAAAGACATCCGCCAGCTTTCGTCAGAATGCCTGGATGAACAAATGTCAGATATTAGAGCAGCACACAGCTCGGTGTTAGCAACGCTAAAAAAAAGAAAGACTACAAACTTATAACGCAACAGCACGGCTTGCAGTAAACATGCTAGCACGTTAGCTCGATAGTAGCAGTTTTAGCTACGCCAACACTATGCGCGCTTCCAAGTGGAGCCCACGAGTACTAACTTTCAATACTGCCGACTGTACAAAAAACCCCAGATAAAAACACAAAGATACTCTAAATATCAGTCAGTACAAATATTAGTCAGTAATATAACTATTCCCTCTGGCACATACAGAAGTTTTTATTTCCTCCAAGCCCTCCCCAATGTATATTCACCTTGAAACATAGTTTTAACACATGGAAGGAGTTACATGTCTGTTGCCAGTTCTTATAATATCTATACAGTGCCATATCCTTTTTATTTCATTTTACATTATTCCCTTTTTTCAATTTTAATGCAATGTTAAGTCCCTTTACTTGTTTTTATATAGCATCATTCATGTCTTTCTTCAGTCCTGACGACACTTGTGGTTAACAGGGTGCAGTCTGATATATTTCGCTGGGTGGTTTTTACTCACACAGGGAGACTGGTGTCATGCGGGAGAATTTCCAAAGATTTAAAAAAAGAAAGTGTACTAAGAACATACACAAATTGACACACACCTCTGTACTTTGCAGCAGACTCATACCACACACTGCTGCCTGTTTCGTGTATCGTCTGCGGTACGGCTGGTGACAGGCTTCTTCTGACAATTACACCCTTGCTGCAATCAAGTCAATTGACGGACGTGCTTTAATTAGCCAAATTAAATAGGAGTTTGTGCTCACTTTGCTCATGACGGCTCACTTATAATTAAAGGCGATGTGTCCAAAAACCGCATGCATAAGCTTACTACATGCATGGCTAAAAATAATTAAGATTTAAGACGTTTTTCTGGATGTGGACACCGCAGCAGTGACCGGGTCAAAGGGTTAGCTTCTTATGCATGTTCAGACACACACATGCATTGCCTCTCGTCTGATGGTATTCTCTCTTGAGTGACTAAAAGGAAGAGGCCATCAATAGCATCAGTGTTTGCATCCAAACTTAGTGACTCGTCCAGGGTTAACAGGCTTTCAGTCCGCAGCAAGTCAACCCCCTGAGGTAATAGAAAGCAGCTGACCTGAAACCTCAGAGGACTGCAGGTTACAGCCTGGTGCTCTGACTAATGACCTCTTGTTTTCATAGCACGTTGAGTGCCTGGGTGTTACATGTGGCCTCAATAGAGCGCATTTGTGCGCATGTACACACACACACACGCAAGCACACACACGTACGTGGTCAGATGAAAGGAATCTTAGGTTAACAACAAGTGCTATGAACTTTGGAAAGTGTTAAATGTGACCTCAGTTGTCTGCAGTCGTTGCGAGTTGATGCACGATGTTCACAGTCATTAGTATTTTTAGGTGCACAATCCTGCACCGCTGTCAGATGTGACACAAATAGACATTTCTGTAAAAGCATATTTTCTTCCATTCTGCATGTACCACACCAGAGGAAGTGTTTCACCACCTCCTCGCTCTTTTTTATCTCTTATATTCCAGTTAGTGGTTACTGATACTGTGAGCCTGTGTTTGTGAATGTTGGATTTATCAGTCAAACTGAGCATTGATTCCGACTTGATAATATTTGGTCACATACACTGAGAGGTTTGCACAAATACTAATATTCTATAATAACAAGCCAGAGAGATGACAGCCATGCTAACGGCTCTGCAAGGCTGTCATGAGGGAAGTGTTAACCTCTGTGGCCGTGAAACGAAGCCAATGCAGAAGTGCCAAAAACTGCGATTCCTCGAACGTCCACTTGAGGCTAGCACCAGAAATGAGTCAGTCTCCATAAGTCCCCATGTGAAAATGTCCAACTTCACAGC
The DNA here is from genome assembly GCA_023373845.1 of Nibea coibor. Lineage (NCBI taxonomy): Eukaryota > Metazoa > Chordata > Actinopteri > Sciaenidae > Nibea > Nibea coibor. The sequence continues at coordinate 8,060,333 of CM041716.1, read as the reverse complement.
AGAAATAAACATGTTTACAGCCTGGTACAAAAATTTCCCCGTTCATGACGACTGTACTGAGGGTGAATTTCTATAGGACTCACCCATTCAAATCTTATTAAGGCTTAAAGTTATACATAATTAACAATGTGGCTCCTTGAGCACCTAGGTATCATTCAGCCTGCCTTAGATCCACCAATGATCCCCATCTTTGGTGATATCTATATCATGGCGGTGGCCACAGCCAAATATACAACATATTTCTGCTTCAAAACGGCACTTTGGAAACGGTGATGTCATTCATGCTCTGGCTTCTTTATACTGTCATTATAATGAGGCTGCGGATCAGACAAAGCTGATGATGGTGGCAGAGAAAAGGCATCAACAATGGCTTATGTGTGGTTATAATCTGAGACTTGTACTCTCGAAGATTAAATTTTACACTTATTAGCTTCGGGATCATCAGCTAAGGAAAGATACCCCATGAAACATAAGTTGTGAAAGTATCTGTGTGTTCTGCCAGGCCAAAGTTGGGTCACAGAGAAACTCCTGCAGCCCTCATCTGGCCTCTCTGTGGCTACAGGTGCTTCACATTAAGGCTCGTAAAACTCAGCGAGAGGGAAAAATTACTGCCACAATTTGTTAGAAAGGGAAGGGGGGAGGTATTGGAGGGGGGGGGGTCGTGGAGGGTGCGCGGGGGTACTGGAGTAGTGCTGTATATGGATACAGTATTGACATACGTGACTGTGTTGTGTCTGCTGAACGCTTCAGCATTCCGATCCTGTGCCAGGAAAGGCCATATTGTTTTTGAATTGAACTCAAGTGTCATTTTCTGAGGAATGATTTAGTTGTGTGTGTGTGTGTGTGTGTGTGTGTGCGTGCGAGTGTGTGAGTGTCACATGCCAGCTGGCACACTCCTCAGCTGATGGTGTGTATGCCATACGTACGGGGAGGAAGGTTACGGGGTCGCAGGGCCATGGGGTCGCTTGGAGTGCACCGCAGAGAGAGGAAACAGGCCTAATCTCAGAAAGGCTGGCAGCTTCCTGTTCTGAATGGAGGGTACACAGAGGACACTGTCTTACCCAGCTAGTGAGTTTACTATGTAATTCAATCAGGATTAGTCCCCTCACTTACGCCCTCTAATAATAGTGAAAGAGAGGAGGCCCGACTGAGCTTTAAATCAGTATCTCCTCGACCTGATTTTATAACCAGACTTGTTTTTTTTTGGCTTTGCCATGTGTCGGCTGTGTGTTTAGCAGTACAGAAAAGACATGAAGGATTGCATTGGATTGACTTATTTCAGCTGTGATTCTTTAGAAGACACTGCTCTATTAGCATTTACAGTAAACTAGGTCCTCTTGTGGTGAGCACAGCTCAGAAAATACTTCCAGGAATAGAAACCGAAAAAAAAAAATGGAAACGCAAATGAGCTGCTAATTATTCTGTTCAGATCAAGGCACTCAAAATACCTTTAAAAAGTATAGTTTTTACTGCAAACTGATGTATTTATTATTCATGTATTCTGACAAATATAATCTAAAAATAAGGAGCCTCATATCTATATCAAAATGATCAAAAATAGGAACAAATATTCAAAAAACGCAGGTAGATGTTTGATGTGAATTATGAGTACCTCAACCTCAGTTGTATTATTTAACACTTATACAGCTGAGTAAGAATGGGGCTCGCTGACCAGCTCTGTATCAGATAGTCTAGTTTTCTTGTTATTAGTTTCATGTTCTGAAATATATACGCATTGAATCATTCATTCAGTCTCTCACACTGCTGTGAACTTGTGTTTTTTAAAATTTTAAATATCATATGTAAGCTATGACAGTAGCAGCTGTGACAGTGACACACATCCTGTATGACTCCTTGAGACTTCCTTGCCTCCTTCATTTCTCCACGATGAATGTTGTAACAGAAAAGTGAAAAAGAAAGAAAGAAAACAAAGGCCAATCAGACAATAACACCGCGATCGCCTGATTTGTGTGTGTTTGAGGAGATGCCGGATATGAACGTTCAAGGCTAAGAGGTCAGGGGAAGGTTGGAGGGGTCAAGGACTGGGCCAGAGGTGGAGTCAGAGGAGATAGCTTCCTTAATCTGAATGAGGATGTGGAGAGAGAAACTCTGAAGTTCCACTGAAACTGGAAGGAAGATGATTCAACAACTTATTGAAAGTCCAAACTGGTCAGACTGGAATTCACAGGCAAAGGAGGGACAAACAAACTGTCGTAGACGAATGTAATGCTCACGTCAGAGTGTAGAGTGTACATTTAAATCATAAGGGTGTGGGGGTGTCCTTGATCGCCCTTCAGGTTAAATCCAGCATTTGATAATAGTTGGGGTTCATGGGAGACTTTAGAGAGGTGAGGGCTAGATGGGCTGCAGCACTTTGGATGAGCCCCAAGTGTCAAAGAAACCACAGTCCAGACTAAACATATCATCGTATAGGACTATTCTGCAAAACCCTGGATTATGTTCAGAGATGACATTTTTAAACGTTCAGTGCCAGTGTTTTTTCATTTATGGTATGACAATATCCATGCATGGCAACTACAGTATGTTTAGGCAATTAAAAGTACTTTAAAAAGTTAAAGGAGCGTTGGAAGAAAAATGAGGCAACCCCAGTTTAAATTGGCGCAGTCTATGAGGTACTTTAAGTCCATTTAACTTGGCGTCTCTGTGTCAGATCTGAGGATAACAGCTTATCACACTGATACCAAACCATCCCCATAAGATAACAAAATAAATGCGATATATCTGAAATTAGACGCGGCCATATACATACATTTATGTTTGCAGGTTTCCAGTAAACACTACATGTGATCAGGTGATAAACAGAGTACAGTAAGCTCATGGCACGTGTCTGGCCTCACGTAATATAACTACGGAAAAGCAACCTCTGATAATGAAAAGAAGTAGTGGTATCTGATTCTAACCCTGGCATAATCAAAACCACATTTTGTGGTATTCCCCGCTGTGGCAGCACCGTGTGAGGCTACGGGTTTCACTTGTTGGTTTTACTTCAGCTTTAAGTTGTTTTTGTTGAACTTTCCCAAGGTTTGCTTACTTTTTCATCTGCATTATGTTTTTTTTTTCTTCTTAGAAACAAAATGCCACTTTTTCAGCATAGATTCTGGCCCTCAAGTGTTGCATCAAGCCTCTCATCACCCCTGTGTGTCAAGTGAAATCAATGGCTCAAACGCCAGAAACGCTGATGTTTTTCACACATTAATGAGCGACGCAGAAGCATAACTTCCTGAGAAATAGCAAAATCTCTACTGGTTGACAAATCTCTTATCAGTCATCTTATGGTATACCGTATCTCCTGATACCACCCAACCCGCTGATCACGTCCACTCTGTGGGCATGTTTGTTATCGCTGAGGAAACAGCTCAGAGCAGGAGTGTCACAGCTGATCTGCTGCACCTCATTCCTCTATCAGTATGGCTATGTCATGTGATGAGTGGTATTTTATCTGGCTAACCGTAATAGGCGTTTATCAGATCACATAGTCATAAGCTTATGACAATCATTTTTCCTCTTGCCATCAAATTATAGTTTACATCTATCGGCTGTTAGTCACTCACTTCTACTGAAAATAAAGCAGCAGTTTCCAGAAGCATTTTTTAGTTGATTGCTACTCAGAATTTAAGATCCAGTGCCAAATGATATCATTCAGCAGTGAAGTGTGTTATTACTGACCCATGTTTTACAAAAACCACTCTTTCTTTTTAAGCAGTGTCTGCAAGAAACAGTAAGTGTCTGTGTTTCCTCCACACTCACCACTTAAAACAGATCCAAGCTCTGAAGCAAACCGGCAGTCACATTTTGGAGAAATCTGCTTTTTCAGAGCAGCGCTTGTACCCGGCGCATGGTAAAGAAGTCCTAATGTCTAATAACACATCCTTACTTGTCTTTTTATTGGCCTGTGCAGCTGGTTTTGAGCTTTAGCGGTATAACGTACAGTTCAAGTTCTCTGCAGATGATTACTGGGCCTACATAAAAGCTTGTCGAACGAGGAAATGGGTACCAAATTACCATTATGTGATCTGGGTGGATTACCGTAGCACTCAGTTCATATAAAACAGAACTAATCTAACATGAGAGCCTCGCAGTCATTGTTTGGGTTCACCTCCATGTCTGACTACATCAAACGCCCGATAGTGACAGAATGGCTCAGCCCCAAGCGCAGGAAAAAAAAAAAAAACACAAACTCTAGCATGAAAAAGCCCAGAGGCAAACAACTGGCGGGAAAATAATCTCTTTACAAATGAGTAACAAGTTTCACAGACTGGTGGGTGTGCGAGCGCTGTCACTTGCAGTGATAGAAGTTGCAGCGCGCTACAGCGGGGCAGCACTTTGGGTCATGTAATTACAGCATTACCACATAATGAGAGTCATTTGTACTAATCACAGGGGCCACGCTGAGTCTGAGAAGAGCCTCTGTAGAAGCTGGAAGTCCCACTGGGAAAAGGTGGAGATCTGCAGGTGCACCGTAAGAGCAGGAAAAGAAGTCCAGCACACCTTTTGACAACCGATTGGACTCTCTGCTTGTTTAGCCCGTTTAAAGTCACTAAATGTTTGAAGAACTCTGGTTTACTGAATCTCTCAGACTCAAGAGTAATTACTAACATCTGATGATGATAAGCTAGAGAGATGGTGACAGGTTATTTTGCTGCGTCATCATCGGTCCCTCCGGCTCCCTGTGACTGCTTTCATCTAAGGATGGCACTCATCCAGACTCAGTACACTTGTTTTTTTTTTTTTAGTCAAATGTCTTGACAACTATTGGACGCATTGCCATGGTTTCTGGCACAGATATCCATGGTGACAAGAGGATTAATCCTAATGACTTTGGGGATCCCACCAGTAAGTCAAAGTTTTCACTTCGTCAGACAAATCTCAGCATCTACTGAACTGATTGGGATGAATTCAGTACCTACGTTCATGGTTTCCAGATGATGCATCCTATGATTGTCATTTATGAGCTCATTCACGTCCCCCTCGGGATGAATTGTAACTTTGGTGATTAAAATATCAGCAAAACTGACATTCCCATCAACCACGGCTGTATGTGTAGTGTTAATTCGTGCTAGTTAGCTTAAGATGGTGAACTTGTTAAACTTCATGCCAGCATCAGCATATTTAGAGTCACTAGCAGTGTTGTAGACCGATACAGCTGAACTAGATTGACTTGAAATGAGTGATCACAGAGGAGAGAGGACGTATTCTCATTCTGCATCCTCACCCTTATGGACTTTTCTCATTCATTCCTCATTAACTTATCCAATCTCATCCCTCCTTCAGCCCAAAGCCCGAGCCAGAAGAGTAGTTTGGATCTGGTGGGCAGCAGCAGGGCTTAAGTGTTTCCTGTAGGGCCTGTGGACAGGAGGAACCGCCGCTGGCCCTCAGCCTTCAAGGGTGGAAAGTATGTGTCGTAGGCTGCGCTCCCACCTCCCACCTCCCAGCCTGGGAACGGAAGCTGGGAGCCGCCAGGGAAAACAAGCAGACAATCAGGTAGGGCCTGAGCCGGGAGAGAGAAAGAGAGGATAGGAGGGGAGGCGGAGCTGCTAGATACGTCAGGTCCTGAAAGAGTCAACTGAAGCTCTAGGAAAAGCATGCAGATGCAATGGGGATTGGGATGGAGGTTTTGTTTATATGTTTGTGTGAGCATTTCCTCATCCATCAAAGAAAGTGAAAGGATGTGTGTGTTTTCAGAAGGACGTGTGTGTGTATGTCTGCATGTCGCACGCGCATGTGCATCGCTGAAACATAATCCGATATTAAAGTTCTGAGAGTGTTTGGACAGTGTGTGTGGGTTAGTGTGGGTGTGTGAGAAAGTCGGGTAGTGTGTGTGCGTGGGTGTGTGTGTGTGTGTGTGTGTGTGCATGCGTTTGTGTGTTGCGTGTTTGGTTAAGGACAGTGGCCAGCAGGGGACAGGGTGGGTTCAGGGCAGGGGAGAGGGGATGCCTAAAGGGAGGAAGATTGTGGTGTTCAGTTTCCACAGGGGGGGTCCTGTCGGCCTGCACGTAACACACTGTGTGTGTGTGTGTGGGTGGGTGGGGGGCATGGACCTCCCTTGCACCACCCCATCCACCCCCTCTCTCTCTCCCTCTCTCTCTCTCTCTCTCTCTGTTGTGTTTCACTGTAAATGAGCGGGGAATGAATGAGGGAAATTTCCCTCTAATGGTATTTTTGAATGGCTTTTGAAGGGAATGAGAGGCAAGAATGAACAAGGCCGAAAAATTTCTATTGGCTCGTTCCTGTAAACATTAAAGTTTAATAATAAAAGTCATGGTCAATCATTTATAGCATGTTAAAAAACGCCAAAAAAATGATTCAGCTGACAAATCCAATCATGTCTCTGACCTACATTCACTTTTGGTTTTTCCATCACATGGGAATTTTTCTTTTGAAAACGCATTCATCATCACAGTCATTCAGTGTCATACTGATTGTGAAAATATAATTTAATGCTTTAACTAACTTTCTGCCCATTAAACTGATCAAAACGTCTCGTCCTTATACTAGCAGCCTTTGTTCGAAATCATGTTTTATAACATGATTGAGCGAAATTTAATATCCTGTTAATGCCAGTCTCTATATTAAATCAACCTTCTACTGAGACTGAATTTTCATTCTTGACCTTGGAAATAATCGTTGACAAAACAAGGTTCATTTAGTAGCACTTCTAGAGCTTTTGGTCACATTAGTCTTCCTTAGCAGGCGGAGTATGCCTGGCTACTGTCTCGGTTTAGGGGCTTATTTTCCATCTTTGTTGAGACTTAAAGTTCATTTTTTAACCTCTTTTTTTCATTTTCTCTTTCTTCTTGTTTTGATTAATTGTGACAGAATTTCTAATGTTGAAATTATATCGTATATCGTCTCTGAAATCAGTCTAAAATTATGCATACACCTTGTAATAATTCTCATAGGTTAAAAACAGGAGGTGGATCATCAGCTTGCAGTTATCCATGGTGAAGTGTTGCAGCCTTGATCATGTACTTGGCTTGCCTTTAAGAATAATACAAAATTCCTTCAAGGACATGATTAGACCTCTTCTTCCTCTTCTTCTAGGTGTGTTACATTGGTTACACAGGTCAAACGCCGCCACTCCCCACTGATGAGTAAAAAAAAAAAAACCTGCCAGCTTTAATAACTCCACTCTGAGAGCAGACCAGGCAGAATAAACAGTATGGGAACGACACATACTATCAATATCAGGTTAATAAACACTGCAGTTTTATTGAATATGACAGACGCAGTCCTTTCGTTTTCACTTTAACAGGAACTTGATGCCATTTCATTAGTTTGAGGTGGCCCGGAGAAGTTGCACATGCTTGAGGGCTCTTTATGGTCACATTTGGCCATAAATCTGTCACTTGCTTCCTCCCAGTAGAAGTGATGCTGCTTTTAAGACAGTATTGAATGCTGTTCATAATACAGATCCTGCTGGCAGAAATGTGAGTTTTTTAAGCTTGGAGGAAAATCAGTGGTTTATGAGGCAAAAAGGAGTGATAAGTGGCAGACACCGCTTTACTTTCCCACCTTGGTTCACTTGCTCTACACCTGTTATTGTGAGCGATCATAATCGAATCAGGTTGAGCTCATGTGTTCACTTTGAGATGTTTTCAGAGCAAAGGTTGGTGAGGTCACTGGATCCGGTGCAATGCGCCGAGTCGTGTTACAGTGTTTGCTCGCTGCTCTCCTCAGGTTATTTCCTTTTTTCTCTCGTATAAACCACGCGGAAACGAGCCAGTTCCATAAAACAATAAACCAATTACAAGGCGTTACGGGATCACACACTCGGTTATGTTGTTGTATTTATTAGCACTTAATTGCTTTGCCTCTGTTGCATAATTTCAATGATTTATGTTTAAGGTTCAGCGGACTCGCATGGTTGCCTTTCGGTCTGTGTTTGCTACGTGCTCCATTGACTGTCCCAGGCCACAGTGGGACGCCAGCGATTGAAGCCGAGTTGAGAGAGGGGACAGATGCAGGGGATGGGGAGGGGGTGTGGACGTGACATCCCCAGCTGGCCTGTGACATCACTCCAGCGGGGACAGGAAGTAAGGGAGTTGGGAGGGTACAGTAGGTGACATCAGGGCTCTGTCTGGGTCTCTTGGTCCTCCAGCTGGGTAAACTAGACAGAGACAGAGAGAGAGAGAGACCCCCCCCCCATCCATCCCACTCACTCCTCCATCTCCTGCAGCCTTTCTTCAAACCTTTATGTGCACAGGCACTACCTGCCCTCTCTAACACACCCTTATAATGCCATGTGTTTCCTCATGCAGTCCCCTCTTTATCTAACTCTCTCTTTTATGTGCGTGTGTATTTATATTTTTGTGTGTGTCTGCTCCTCATCCGCTCACTCTGACCTCGTATCTCTGTTGAACGTGATCAAACAGACCCCCTGCTGGCTTACACCAAGACACACATATACAGTACATGTGTTTATACATGTTAGGAGTTTGCCCTTTTCTTTCTAAGGACAGAGTAGACTCCCACGGGGTGCTTACCACCTGGTTAGGGCCCTTTAGCCACCAGAAGGTCCCCAAACACAAAGTGGTCTGGGTTATTTTGAGAACGTTGTTCCAAACTTTGAGATTGTAACATTACATTTTCAAGGTGCTTTAACAAATTTTTCTGTGAATTTTCATACTGGAGGGGTTATCACATGGTTGAATATAACCACTGATAGATGTCTGTAGCATTATTCCCTATGTTTGGTATCGTAACAACATGTTGACAACAAAAAAAGATAAATATAATACTGGCAAGTTTTAGATTTAATATTTTAGTGCGTTTTGCCCCAAATGTTCAGCAGTTAAACAAATCTCTTTACCCTGACACATCAAGCTGAATTGGGTGCACTAAATCCTCAGTGTCATTGAACGTGAATGTTTTTGCAGTGAAGCTGTGATATGCTGTATGTCACCTCTTGGTCAAAAGCTACCTAACAGCAGCCAAATAAATAACCACGAAGCAGTAACCGGTTCTTATTCATCATCTCGTAGACTCTTGTTCTTTATGTCGCAGTGTTATGAGCAATGATGTGGTCACTTAGTGGTGTTTACAGTGATATGTGTGTGTTTGAACAGAGCTGCAGTCAGCTGGTGTAAAAACATGACAAACTACACAGTCAGTGTATATCGAGATTTGAACGCAACTGGACCAAACGTCATCAATAACGCTGTTCATTTTGGAACAGCGGTATGCGGATTGATTTCATCTTTATCAAGAAGTCAAACACTCACACACACACGCTTTCACACACACACACACACAGTGACATACCTAATACTGTTCTGTAAGTTCATTCCTATGACTACACAGAGCGAGTGTGAGCGAGCAGGCTGCCAGTCACACTGAGTGGTTGGCCGTTGGTTTGCACATCTCTGCTTTGAATGTGAAACACATGTTAATGTGTGGGTGGGAGTCAAGAGAATAGAGGAGAGGGTATCCATGTCTCAATATGAAAACGCCCTGTCTGTCCATCTGCAGGAACAGTTAATAAGACTTGCACACCAGCAGACCTTTTTTCCATCCTCTCCTTCTCTCTCCTTCTCTCTCCATCTCTCCGGCCTCGCGCTCTCGTTATCTTTGATCTCCAAGCTATGATTCTCTCTATGCAAATTAAGTTTGCTGGAAAACTGAGGAGAAAAAAAAAGCGTGTGTTTCGCTGCAGCCGTGAATGTTTGCCTGCGTAATGTTTCGCCTTACACCGTGCTTTCTGTGTTTGTTTAGGTGTGTAAATGTTTGCGCAACGAACTCTAACTAACTGTCATATGTTGTAAGATCCCTCCAGTCTTCATACTATGTATGTTCCACCACATGTGTTTGTTTGAGAGACGTGTTACTGCGGGGTTCGAGTGTGCAAGAGGGGGCCTGAGTGCGTGGCAGCCCCCTTTTCGCCTGCCCCCCTCAGTGTTCTGGTGTGTGTCTCAGGGCTCTGCAGTGGGTTTATGATGTCTGGCAAAGAGTGCAGAGAGTGCAGATGGCAGGAGTGAGAGAGAAAAGGAGGGAGAGGGGGAGGGAGAGGTGTGTGGTTGCATTAATACGGTCTGCAATTCTCGTTAGCACTAATCAGGGGCTTCCTGTACCGGGAGGAGCATGAGTTCACCTTCTCGAGTACCCCTGCACCGCGCACACATATACACGCGGAGACACATGCATGCACACTTTGAGAAAACATAACACACACCAGTAGGGTGCTCACATGCACACACACCTGCACACTTCCCTTCCATATTACTGGCTCCCTCCCATCCCTGTCTTCCTACACACTGAATACTGTAGGTCCATCTCTGCGTCTCTGTTTCTGCCCCCACGCTATGACCATGTATCGCTCTCTGTTTGTTTGGCTCCTCGTGCTCTGAAACCGGCCATAAAATAAGCTGGAAGGAACTGCGAGCAACTGAAAGTGAAGCTTTTTCCACTCTCGGGGGTGACTTACCATATGCTCGGAGTCACGTGAGACCTCGTGGAAGAGTTCACACTCCCTCAGAAGGGCCCTCGTCCCAACGTGAACTCTGAGGGGTCATGAACTTCAGCTGCAGCGTAGAGGAACTGGCACTAAGGGTGGAGACTGACAAAGACTAGCTGGCATAAAGGTAACATGGATCACATCCTGGAATGTGGAACACAATGACGCACTCGTGAGCAGTAAATCATTTGCTGACATTGGCATATTGCAGGAAAAAAAAAAGCACCTAAGCCTGACAGGAATCAAGTCATCTGCATGCGCGCAAAGTGTGTAATACCATCTGTGACCGTTTAGCAGCTAGGAGCCTGTGTGGCCATGATGGCATGTGGAATCTTTTGGGCAATATGTTGACCACAGAAACAATAGAAACGAGATTCCACAATGAAAATGTCATAAGTACCCTCGCCCCTTTTCCTCTCCCTCCCTCCCATCCCTTCCTCTCCTTTCTCCCGATTTTAAAAGAGCCCCGGGGTAAGATAAATTAATGTATTTAAGATGTGGAAATCAGATATTGAAATCTTTGCCCTCACCATCCTCCCCCTTCTTCCTTTGCTTCTCCCTAAACCCCCAGCCTGCCTTGCCCCCCTTCTCCCTGCACTGCTGCTCTCTTTAATAGAGTTTAATAGTGCACAGGGAGACAGTGTGATAGATAGACTGAGAGAAACTGAGGAGATTTGGTTCAAACTTCTTTTTTTTTTTCACAGTGCACGTTTTGTGTCAAACTTTTTTTTTTCTCCTTTTACTGTGCCCTGGGCTTTGCAATTGATAGCCTCCTCAAAACTTAACCACGACCACCACTCTCCTACTCCTTCTCCTCTTCTTCTTCTTCCCTCCACACCTTCCCACCCTACTGAACCCTGGCCAGCCACAGCTGCCTGACCAGATGTGAATGAGAAAGAAAGGGAGGAGAAGGAGAGATGGAGGACAGGGAGAGGCCACCTCCTGGGGGAATGAGGACTGAAACAGAGAGAGCGGAGAAGAAGGGGATGGAGAAAAGGAGGGAGAGGGTACGCTGCAGAGAGAACAGGACAGATATAGAGAATGGGAAAGATGGAATAACATAGCTGGTAATCAAATGTGAGAGAGCAAGGATATAGCATAAATTATGCCTCTTTAGACAGTACCTGGGCTTGTCATTAAAGACCACCTACCAGGCAACACCAGGCCCCGGTGTGATCAGTCATCATGTGACCAATATGGCTGAAGTCCTTACCTCTGCAGCTTCACACCTCTTTTCACACCTTGAATCATCATTGAAACCCAAAAATAAGAACAACACCCTTTAAAAAAGTGACCGAAACTTAAGTGCATACAACATTTCGCAGCTCAGTCGGCAGGTTAGTGGAGTCCGCATGTATCCAGGCTCCTCCATGGGCAGAGCTGATTTATGTAGCAGCTCAACGCTCTAAGCCTCGAGTCCGCGCTCACACCGTACTCCTGGGGGCTGTCTGATTAGAGATGGGGGAGAGAAACCATGCACTCACACATCCCGCCATTTGGTTCTCATTACACACATGTACATGCACACACCCAGAACACCACTCACACTCTGACACATGCACACACACACACACAAAGATGCAGATGCAGACTTGTGCAATCTCAAACATGTAGTGCCAGTCCTAATTTACCTGCGTATTGCAAAACCGGGCATTGGCAGTTGTTCTGTAGCGCTGGATACATGGAGCAACAGCAAAATGAAGAAGTGGAAAAGCAAAAAAAAAAACTATTATTAAAGAATGCAACACACTTTTCTAATAATATTTATGATGCATATTTGACTGCATTCCTGATTAAGCATAAACAGTGCTCTCCTCCCCCTCTAAAGTCCCAAAGTTCAAATACATTTTGAACTTATCATGCTTCTCCGTTTACTTTGTCTTTTCAATTTGCTCGGTGCTGTCTCCAATAAAAGCACCGAAGTAAAGTATTGGCCTCTCTTCCCCATTTAAATTCAACCTCTACTGCTTCAGATGGGCACATAGCTCAGAAGGTGCCATCGAGGCGGCGGTGTCAACCTGACACCTAATTTTGTGTGTTTTCCAAAAAAAAAAAAAGAGAGCAAGACCTGCTACAGGATGGTACCCCATGCTGTTTAACACAAGTGTTAATATGAGAGGACTGTAAACACTCGGCTGTAATCACAGACCGCAGCATGTGGTTGCTTTGACCGCAACGAGATGAGGAGATGCATGTGTTAAAGGTAGAAATGAGTGAGCGTATGGGGGGCGCGAAGGCTAATTTACAACGCCAAATGTTGATTTTAACAGCCGACCAACGGTAGGACAACCCTCGCAGGGTGCGTTTGATCCACTAAAGTCTCCGTTGTGTTCTGGATCACGCGCCATTTGCAGCGTGTCATTAAAACCTTGTTAAAAATCTGTTGCCGAGCACCCCTGCCGTTGTGAATACACTGTCTCCCTCCAGGGTCCTGACTCAGGTTGTGATGTCGCCTTCTCGGTGCTTTCACCTTGCTGCCAGAGTCGCCCACCCCACCCACACAACACCCCCTCAGAGACACTTCCGGTCTTGCGACTCCCTCTGCAACACCTCACCCTCCCACCACCCCCACCCCGAGTGACATCAGCCTCCAGCAATGGGTGGAAACACTTTACACACGTAGCTTCGCCGCGCTGTGCCCCTCACCAGGTCAGGGACATGACGCCGACGCTCTGATGGGTAAACCAGATGCACACATAGACAAACACACCCTCACATACCAGACACACATTATGTGCATATACAATACAGACAGTAAATCACAGTTACGGCCCTGCTGAACATGGCGGAAGAGGGAGGACAGAATTTGATCAGAATTAATCGAGTGAAGAGAACAAAGGAAAACAAACACTCTCGTCATGTTTTTTCTCACATCGTGTATGTAAATAAAGTTTTCAAAAAATGTCATCTTTTAAATGTTTTATGTGTATTTGTAGATTTATGCTTTTTTCAATATATTTATTTATAATATTTGCTTCAGTGGTAATAGCAGCACAGGTAGGGGAAGGAAGATTTAAGAGTTAGGGGAGATAAACCTGAGAGAACCTTTATTGGTCACCAATACTAACAATAATATGTTTTTGTTTTTTACTTTTATACTGTCACAGTCATTTTATTGATATTTTCAATACAGATAATGTGAAATATTTAAAGTTTTCAAGGAGCAGGTCTTAAGTCTTCATTTTTGTTCTTGCTTTTTTAATCGTCAGCGATATATTTCATCCTGAAACAGAAACCCTCCGAGCTCCTGTTAGTAAATCTTCAATATAAGATCATCCAGGTCTGTTGTTGCTGGTGCCTCTGTGACAAAGAATGTGTGTCTTTTATCTAACAAAGCACCTGTTCGGGGAGGCTGCCGTCCGTTCAGCCGCGTTCCCCGGTGATCACGCTCAAGTGTGAAGAGAACAATGAGGTGGACAGAGGTGGATGAGAGGATTCTGCAGGGGGACGTAGTGGAGACAGATCAAGCTCTCTCTCCGAGGGGGTGTCGCTGTCTGACAGGAAGCGTGGGTCAGCGTTGGACGTGTGTTTGTGTGTGTGTGTGCATGTCTGTCTGTCTGTGTGGCCAGGTCCGCACCAGCAGGTCAGGGCTGTAGAGCCAGCAGGAAATGACCCAGAACATGCACATGAAGACTTAACCCCATGTGTGCCACGTCATCGTCTCATCCAGGCCTCTTATTTGGACAGTGACTATCATCACGTCTGCTGTCAACAGAGATTTAAATTTAGATATTAACCCGTCTGTTTGTGTCTGGAAAATTGTTGAAAGTGAGCATTAAAGTACATTTTTAGTGACTGAGCATGTAAAAAGTAGAGAGTTTTGGGGGTAAAGTATGGATTTATTGAAAGTTGACGGTTCAAATCGATCCTAATCTCATCAGACACGCGTAATGACGTAATTCTTGGAAATGGATGAAGCAACAAACTGTATACGTGAGCATCCAAATACACGTAAGAATATTTGGAATACTTGAGTGGAGGTGCTCTAAATTTAGCTTCCCCTTGACTTTCCCTCGCCCCCTCCCAACGCTTCTGCCTTCCAGTCTGAAACAATGGACCCCCTATGTCCCTCCCCCATCCTCCCCCACCCAACACACACACACACACACACTCCCTGTGCCATTATTGGATGTGCTACCTCTCCCTGTTTAGGTGTGCGTATGTGTGTGTGTGTGTGTGTGTTTGGAGCCCATCTGGCCTCTGGAGTCCCATAAGGAAGAGCAGAATGTTTAGCGGCTCCTGTGCTCACTTTGCAATGTTGTTTCCGTGGCGATAGGGACACGCTGCCTCTGCGGACAGGAAGTCACTCGTGGGGGGTGAAGGAATTCTCAGACGGCGGGCCCTGACTGACGTTATGGGGGCAAAAATATGCCATTAGAGGCGAGCGCACGACATTTTTGGACAGGATATCGCTGCCTGTCAGCAGACACGTTTACATCAGTCTTGTCCAACTCTGATTGACCTATTAACTCATCAGGTTATGTAAGCAGTGCTCTGAATATCCAAAGGCACAATGCATCGGCTTTGTGTGCCTATCTGTGTGTCTTCATCCTGCTGCCACTCTGGAAGGGCACGTTTGTCTACAGTAGCGCACAAACAGGAGTTGACGGGGTGATCTAAGGTTCATCCTGTTTTGGTGCACGACTGCAACCTTGAAACATGTCATTTTCCTGGAGTGTCTTGGTAAAAACAGATGGTTGTTATCATCAAGGATTGTGAGGAAGCCTCCGCTGGCAGCTCATTAGTTCATCCTCACTTTTCCTGCTTTCTCGTCTCCTCTGCTCTGTTCTTCTCTTCTCTTCTCGCAGCTGATGTTGCAGCCCTTTTGTTTCCCCTCTAAAGAAACAGTTTGACGTCATCCTATTTTTCTGTCTCGTAGAAAGTAAGAGGAGAAGAGTGACACTGTTCTCATGTCTCAGCACATCTTAGCACAAAAACTGTAAATAGGGACAACAGCTAGCCTGGATCTTGCTTCTCAAGCTCCCTCATTAACACAGTACATCATGTTTGTTTAGCACGTACAAAAAACAAAGAGTAGAAATGACAACTCACTGTTTTACAGGACATGTAACTTCTCAGAGTCTTCACTGATTGCCTGCCAACTGCTCCCAGTCAAGAGATAATTCAGCACATAACCTCCCAAATTGACTCTTTTACACTTCTGTGTTTGTACAGATCAGAGTAACAAGACACAACGTGTTAATGAGTGATCTTCAGAAGTGTTGGCAGACAGATTCTGGTACCTTTGGAAGGAGCCAGGCAAGATGTTTCTCCCCTTTTCCAGTTTTTATGCTAAGCTAGGCTAACCAATTGTTGACGTACAAACATAGAGGATGGTGTCAATCTTCAGCTGAAATATTTAAATCCAATCCTGCATGTCTTTATGGCTGCACCATCCCATCAATGTAAGTATTTTAGATACATTCGTATATTTGATATTTTGGATTTAGGATCTTCACTTAATTTTAAAATAAAGCTCTGTTTGTTTGTCCACCGTGTTTGTAATGACCAACTCTGCAGGGAGCTACTGTTTTTTAATGAAGGATGCTCTCCTCTATAATCGTGCTTCTTGTGTCTCTTATCCCCACTCGTCTTAACTCTCCAGTAACTTCCTCTCTCTCCATGTTCTCCACTCACTGTACAAATGTGTGTGTGAGCCCAAAGCATGTGTGTCAGTGTCCATCTCGCCGTGGCAGCATTCCAGTAAAACTGAGCCAGTGAGGGGTCTCTGTCTCACATCCCTCTTCAATCAAACACAAACACACACGTCCGGCCAGCCTGGCCCACGCTATCTTTCCCTGCCTCCTAGTGCCAGATGCACACACCCTGCACTCTCCCTCTTTTGCTCTCTCCTCCTCCTCCTTCCAACATTCCTCCTCTGCCTCCTCTCTCTCCTCTGCTTTGCTTTTCCTACCCCCCCCCCCCCCCCCCCCCCCCCCCCCCCCCCCCCCTCCTCCCCCTCCGGTTCAGCACCCCTGTGCATCACATTGTCTCCCGGCTCTTCATCTTTCTCCACTTCCTGTGTCCTGCTCCTTGTGCCCCCTACAAACCCCTCCTCCTTCCTACCCCGCTTCTCTGGGCTCCTCTCTCTCCTCCGCGACGTGACTTTTAGCACAGACAGCGGGGCCGCTGCCAGCAAACTGGGGCAGAACTGGGCTGAAGATTCGCTCGCTGTGGTGTCCATGTACAAGTCGAACTGTGACATACGCAACCAGACACCACGACGCAGACACAGATGTGGTTTACGTCGATTCAGATTGGGCGTCGTTGCCTCTGCCATCCCGTGCACAGATGGGTGACACATTAAGGAAATAGGTCAACACTGTGGGAAATAAATACACACCTATTCGCTTTCTTTCCGACACATGTTCATTAAATATTAATCTAGACGTTTATTTTAGCTTAGCATAAAGACGGGAAATGAGACACAATGAAAATGTTTTGCAGGCTTGTGATAACCCAACACTATTTTAAGCCTAAAGGTTGTTGATTTCCTTTATTCTGTGCATGGAAGTTGATATTTCACCATTATCTATTTAGATTTTATGTTTTTATGTATTTAAAAAAAGTTATTTCCCCATGGGGGAATCAATATAGTAAATCTCCTTCACTGGACAACAACATGCACCAACTTTAACCAAATCCCACTGCTGTCAGTGCTACTCGGTGACCAAAGTTTCTCCACTTTATACTACTCTACTAATATTTGTAGCCGATGTAGGCATGGCGCTCATGACTCAGCTGAGAGACACTTGTTTTTAATGCGATCGTGGGAATGTAAGGAGAACCCGATTTGCCTGAAGAGAGCAAAGCAGGAGGGGAGACAAGCTGCAGCTGGTACAGGAAGTGAGGATGATGCCAGTGGAGGGCATGAGAGTAATCAACAGAGCGTTCTCACAGGAGTCACCAGAGCACTCAGTCCAAACACACACACACACACACACACACACACACACACACACACACACACACACACGTGGCATAATGAAGCTACCGCTGTCCAGACATGTTGTTGTGTGTCTGCATGGCGTGTTAAGCGTGTATGTTTTTTTGCGAGTGTTATCTGGAGGTTGAAGATGGAGACAGAAGACGTCGGACCATCCCTCTCTCTGTGTTTACACTCCAGTCTAAACAGCAGACCAGCCACTGAGGCTAATGGGGTTCTAATCTACAGCTGGATGACACACACATGTCGTCCTCCGAGCTTCCCAAACAGACCAGTAACCTCTCCGTGCCACATGTGCATTTACAGCACTCTCTCACTCTTCTAGAAATTTACTTCTCATACGTTTTACTGCATGCAATGCCGTCGGTTGTCGTGTAAACGACGTCTTTTTCTGTCGTTTTTTTACATTTTATTTACATTACATTCACTTGGCAGACGATATTTTCCACTTACTTTTTTTTTTTCACCGTCGTGGGAAGCAATATAGAGTTCGAGCATATCACCCACATGTGAGCTGAAAGACCCAGAGACCTGACAACCCTCTCTACCACCAGAGCTACCACTTCCTTCTGTTGGTTGCTTGTTGTGCAAAAAAAAAATGTTCATGTTAACACACATGAAGGAACATATACGGTACACAGCAGACACTCACTAAGAGAGAGAGAGAGAGACGGAGACATGCACAAACATACAGAAACCACACCCTTCCTTTTTTCTCACCTTTACAGTACACTAGCAGCCTAGGCATCTACCCACCCTGCACAAACGCACACACACGTACACTCATACACACAATGTGAAAGTGATAAAGCACTTGGTCATTTATTAGGCTTGTCAAACTGAACAGAATACTAATGGACGGCTTTTAAGTGTGTAACTCCATGCTGGGAAGGTAATGGACACCCTGTTCTTAACAGCTCAGTGACTTTCTCTGTTCTGTGACAGCAGGAAATACACACACACACACACACACACACACACACACACAGACTCACACGTATATATTTGTGCCCAGGCTCAGTCTTTGCCTAACAACACATCACCAGAGTCTCAGCAACAGATCCGGCAGTCTCACCTTCACACCTTGTGTCATATGTAGAGCACATCTCACTGCCAACGCTTTCACATGAATCTCACTCTCATTAAATTAAAGGTCACACAGCATCCATAGGCCCCACAAACAGCGCCTATGTGTCTCGGAAGGCGATCACCTTTTGAACTGCAGTTGTTTGCATGCCAGCTCATTAGTTCGTTAAACTTTTTCCCCTCCAGGCTCGCAGCATAAAGGCTCTCTCTACCTCATTCCTAATAGATAAAGATCTCATTATTACTTCTAATGTTTGGGCTGCCTTTATTCATATATATATATATATATATATATATATATATATATATATATATATATATATATATATATATATATATATATATATATATATATATATATATATATATATATATATATATATATATATATATATATATATGTGTGTGTGTGTGTGTGTGTGTGTGTGCGTGTCATCCAGCCAGGCTGGCCGTCAGCCCCTCTCCCCCCAAGGCCAAGCAGCTTTGTCCAGGCTTGTCTGGCCGCTGCACTCTTCTGTGCTGGATGTGCAAAATTTATGATGTAAAGTCCCTGTTTGGTTTACTGCGTGTGCTTCTCCCTGTTGCTTCCAGCATCTGCGAATGACAAATTCATGAGCCTCTAATACCACTTTCTATTATCAGCATGTGGGCTGGTATGAAACACCAAGTTTCTGGAAAGTTTAGCTCATGCTTGAGGTCACCGTTTAGGTGTTTGGGGGATTTTGATGCACAAAAGACTGCGCTGTTTTTACACTTTTCGTGCATGTTTCTTTGTGATTTCATTTGCATGTCTCTTGCCTGACACAGTATGTGCTGCAGCGCAGAGTACATGCATTGTGCGAGCTGAGAGAAACAGGATGGGTGGATTTGTCAGGGCAGGTGCCCACATGTTAGTCAATCTGCAAGCAGGATATTGCACTGGCATATACACATAAACACACATTGCCCACAATATACACCCTATTTGTCACCCGGGCCCTCTCAGCAGCTAAAGCAATACTTCCTCCTTGTACTTCTCTTGACCCTGCTCTGCTTCTAACGCTGTCTTCAGCACTCTTGAAACTTGAGTTCATCTTTGTGACGCAGCCAAACCACCCAGCACCATCTTAATCCCTCTTAATCACTCACAACACATTAAGTCGCCATGTTTAAAGCTCCACATCCGCTCGTTCATCCAAATGTTTATTATCAAATAAAAAATCATACAAGCCAATTACATATATGTCTCATGATGATGACTTAAGGTTCATGATGTTTTGGCTGCCAGTAAAGGTAGGCCAACACTCCTTCCAGTCAAGGCCATGTCACGCTGTACTCACGTAACTTTAATTACTTAAGGCATGACAAAGTTTCTATTTTAGCTAAAGTGAGACTTCTGTACGTTGGACTTGGTCACCGTTCAGTGCCCGAATGATGACATGTTGAGTGTTATTTCCCTCGATTTCGCAAGATTCTCTTGAGTCACCTCTAAAGACATCATCGGCTGTGATGATGCAAAAATGTTGCTTGTTACAGAAACGCAAATAGAGGTGAGATTAATAAGATCTGCGAACTGACGCAGTAGTACAAGTTACACGGCAACGTCTTTCTAAAGTTTGTTAGCCGCCGTAAGCTACTGGTCACACTAAGAACAAGTGAGGACATAGCAGCAAAACTCTTCAGTAAAATAAACGCTAACATTTCAGTACCTTTCAGCTCATTGTTTTGGTTTTCCAGCTTGTAACTCTGCTCTCATAAATCTCCCTTTCCAGCCACAGAAGCCAAGTGTTTTCAGCTAAAACAAAACTCTGATGAATTCACTGGATGTTATCTGTCCAGCACCAAAGAGCCAAAGAGCAGACAGAGCATTAGCCAGAAACATGACTCCGAATGAAAGCTAATGTTGCTCTGTATCTGCAGGATGCCTCCCAGCATATTCAGTATAACTTAATATGGTGATAATTGTGTTTTTTTGGCTCGTTACGCTGCCTGTACGCATCCAGAATTTTTAATTATTCAGCCTTAAACTTTTAATTTACAAAAGGAAGGCTTGACATTATGTGGGTGTAGAAGAACAAGAATTGTATTGTAGAAAGGATCCAAAAAGTGCACTGAGCAAAACAGCTGCCACATGTAAGCACCTTAATGCTACAGTACTGTTTTCACCTCATAAGATCTTATTGTTCTAAGAAACACAAGAAGAGTTTTTATGGCTGTTTTCGTCTTCCCATCGGCCCCCGTCTACCACAGCAGGTGAACTGCATTGGGTATCGGGGCAAAGTAATAACTCTGACACGTTACTTAACATATGCATACTTGGCCGTACAGCTCAGCTGCATTATATCTTCGCATTTTTCAACTTGTCAAAAGCAGAACTAGCCATAACACCAGAGTATCACCAGGGAGCAAGGTTGGGAAACAAATTCACAGAAAAGAGGAGAGGGAGAGAGAGTACCATATGTGGGTGAGAAACATGTTCTCATACAGGCTGTTTTTCTTTTGTTTCAGCTGCGCAGCCCCACCTTAAATGAGGACAGGGAGCAAGGGAGCTCACTGGACAGAGGAGGAGAGGGGAGAGGTAGATGGGAATTCATTGAAGAATTGGGCATAATGTGCTCTGGGCAGTCCCTGACCCAGCTGTTTTCCATTCAGTGGGAGTCCAAGCAGTGAAATGTAGCAGGGGTGGGGTAGACAGGCAGAGAGAAGGAGGAGGAGGAGGAGGAGGAGGAGGAAGGAGACTGTAAAACATGGCGTGAGACACAACATGTAGGGGTCATGGTGATGGCCATTTAAGTGGACTGGTGTGTCTGCGTCTCCCTTCTTTCTCTCTTTGTTTGCCTCTTTCTCACACAAACTCAAATGAACTAATTCTTTGCTCTTATCACACCGAGACACACTCCCTTTAAAGGAATGACAGCTGCTTTTAGATGCATGTATATAGTGCATGCTTCTATTGATAAACTAAAATCTCCTTTTCACCATCACATTGATTTTCCCTGTTTAGTCATGGCTAATAGATGTTCTTCTGCTTTTTGGAGGTTTCTTTCTTATACCCTAACATTACTTCTTTTATTCAAAGGCACAGTTTGTTGCTCAGACACGTACAGTTGCATGCTGCCTACGAGAACACCAACTATTAGTTGAAAGTGGTATCAGAAAAGCAGGAAATTAGGACTCCTTATCTCACTTGCTGCTTGCTGAATGAACAACTCTGCATTAATGCAAAGCAAAAACCGAAACTACTTCATAAATGTCAAAGGTTGCAACATTCTAATATTTTTAAACCAACTTCATGAAGCATTAACAATGGCAGTGCGATACTGAAAGTGACATCAGGAGATCTTTTACTGGAATTGAAGTCCCCGACGTCCAGAAATAGGAATAAAACTTGAAGGTTTCTAGAATTGCTCTTAAATGACGTTGATACACTTGTTGTTTCGGTCACTGTCAGTCTCAAACACAGATACAGGCACACACTTCCTAATCTCTCTCCGTAGTGCTGACAGCGGAGGCCCTGCAGTGTGTCTGTGTGTGCTCAGAGTTTAAATGACTCTGCATTCAACACCTTTGCCCTTCTCATGTCCCATCTACTCTACTACATCTGAAGCACCAGGTTACGCAAACATCCACTCCACTGGAAACTGGCTCATTATCCAGCTCATCTATTCATGTTTTACACCATTATCCCTAAAAAGGTTTGGAGCCCTTCCCAGCATACATTGCTCACTTCCTGAAAAGTTCAATACTACATGGCTGAGCAAACACAGACAGACATCACCAGGGTTCAAAGTGTGGTGGGGATTGGGGGGGTTTGATGTTCTAATTAAGAGTTGGACGCCACCAAAAGAAGTGAAAATCTGTACCTGTAATCATAAATATTACAATATATTTCCAGTATTTGTGCCTGGAAGAAATTTGCTATATGACTCCTAAAGTGGACCATACCATTTCAAAACACTGGTGTTAGCCGAGCGTCTCCCATAATTGCGAGAGCAGCATTGGAGATGCTGTGAGTTCATGTAGCCATCTAGCTAGTTTGAAACTTTAGAGATCCTGAATTAGATTCTGTCATGTCTCCATGGATGAATGATAACATTAACTAGTTCGTAGTTCATTTTAGCACATAAAAATAAAACTGTCCACTTTCTTTGACCTTGAAACAAGTCTAACAGAGACAATAAAACCATATTATATGGGATCTTTTTTTCCACAGGAGCCAGAGGTTCGTCACTTTTGAATTAACGGAAAAGATAGTTAGTCACTGTAGGCGTGGGAGCCTTTAACTTGAGCACTATCCATTCATTTTGGTATTAGGGAAGATTTCCCAACTTAACTTAACTTTCAAAGACGTCACTGGCATCATGGCAATATGCTGTTTGAGTCGGCAGCTATCAGTTTGCTCCACAGAGCAAAGGGTTGTATTAGTGGTGATTCTTATCAAAGAAAGAAAGAAAGAAAGAAAGAAAGAAAGAAAGAAAGAAAGAAAGAAAGAAAGAATTCTGTGTTGTGCTTGGGAACTTTCTGTAATGAGGCCCCTATACAGGATCTACAGTGTGTAATGATGAATGAGATGAAGTGGAATGCTGATTTATTTTTTTCTGTTACACTATTTTCAAAGTAAGAAAACAGCTGACACAGTCAGATTATTGGGTGGTCTAGATGCCTTTAATGTTAGTCAGGCGCAGGCGTAGATGCTGTATGGTACTAACACATCTGTCTACCTCTTTGGCATGTTGATAGTGTTTTTGATTCTGGTGCAGCATTGTGTGGGTCTGTGTATGAGCGGAAACGATGGCCTGCTATTATTGCGTGTGCGTGGGCCTGACTTGCTGGAAGTTTTACTCAAGAAATCTTTGTTGGTGAGTTGTTATGTGGTACGTACCCCCCTGAGCCGATGTTATGGATTGTCATTATGTAATTTGTACTTTGCACATCACTCACACACATTCATAACTGTGGATGTTTTCATCTGAAAGACACGTGGGGGGAGAGCCTACACAAACACAAGCAGAACATGTAAACTCACACAGAAAAGTGGACATTTCTAACTTCGAGAGGGGAGTGAAGGCTCTGTGGGGACGCTGAAGTGACTGAGATCTGGCACCTACCCTGTTTCCCCCTTTCTTGGCATTACCAGGCTGAATCAGGGCACCTACTGCCTGACACCAGACACCTCAGACCTTTGCCATTTAATATGTGGCAAGGGAGCAGAAATGCTGACAGAAGGTTTCCTGGTCTCTGAGTCTGAGCAGTGGGCACTAAAGTTGCACACATGCAGTTTACAGGGATTGTAAACCAGCATTAGCAACTCTGAATTTGAGGCTGTGTCCAGGCTACCAATGATGCAGGCTCAACTCAGCCAAAAAAATCAAATACATACATTTTTCAAATGTATTGACAGGTAAAACAATTGCCTCTCCAGACTTAAATCCCATCTCAACATATAAGTCTGATAAGCCTTTAAGTGCATTCATCTGTCACTCAAACTGGACTTCCTGGGTCGGGTTTCATGTCACGCCGGCACCTGAAGCAGAATTTTCCCCCAATTTTCTTTCTGCACACTTACCCCCAGAATAAAGTGGTTTACATAATCTGGCGAAACTTTTGGATTGTTCGCACTCTGTCTCATCCTGAACTTCATTGCGGTGATGTCACCATGTTCCTACATCTCAGCAATAAATTCAGCGAGTGCAGTGATAGAAATAATCATGACAAGGTCATTCCTGACCTTGGAAACATTCACTAGTTTGAAAGCTTTGGAAAAAGTTAGTAAGTGGACTTTGAGTTGAGATTTTTTTGTTAATAATAGATACAGTGAAGGCCACAACTATGAAAATAAAGCCCACATGTAATAAACTGGAATTTTCCTTTAACGCAGAGCAAACTTTGCCTGCGTTCCAGGTTTAGGAAAGAGAATGAACTGAGACATGTGATGAATGTCATGCT
This sequence comes from Nibea coibor, assembly GCA_023373845.1. Taxonomy (NCBI): domain Eukaryota; kingdom Metazoa; phylum Chordata; class Actinopteri; family Sciaenidae; genus Nibea; species Nibea coibor. Next base: position 8,035,905 of record CM041716.1, on the reverse strand, counting down.
GTTTCTTTTATTTTCACCTACTGTTCAAACAGCATAAAGCGGATGATGTCTTTCATTACACCTGGTGAATATGATCTCAGGAAGCACCTCGAGTTCATGAATGTTGATGATTTACAGCACCTGAGAGGAGAAATGCTAATTTGTTTAATGTCAGGAGGTAATTTGTGGCAAGTTGCTTGATTCATATCAAACATCTGGAAGGCACTATGATTTCTTATGTGCTAGTGATAATAAGGTGATTTTCACACAGTGGAAAAGGATGTGAGTGTGTGTGCGAGTGTGTGTGTGTGCCTGCCTGGCTGGTTTTGCTCCTGCTGACAGAGTAATGGATCTGTTCATTGTTGCATGTGGACTGTGTGTGATGTATGAGATTCATTTGAAATTCTCTGTCTTAAATGAGGCACTCACATGTCTCCATATGGGAGAATATAGACTCGAAGGCGAATGTATTATAGGAAAATGAACAGAAGTTGCTCATTTTTGTGGTCGTCATTGCTGTGAAATGGTCTTGATCGTGGTCTTTTGTCTCATATTTTTCTTTTTAATGCGAAACCCATATCATGCACAATAAATGTGTCAGAAACTCAAATGGTCGCCGCACTGGTCGAATACTTAAAGTTGGGTTTGAAGATTTTGAAATGGGGTTAATCTAGTGTAAAGAAATGTAAGAAAATATCAACTTAAGCACATCCAAAAATAGCTTAAAAGCATGTTTGTGTGATAGAAACGTATATTATTAAGTAGAATTATGTGTATTTGAATTCTAGGTGTGAATAAATGAAATAATCCGACACATTTTCTTGTAAATCCGTTATGCAATTCACTTTATTGCCAAGTTGATTTTGAGTATAGTAACAAACAAAAAAAACATGACATAATTCACATTGGCTTTTAAAAAAATAAAAGCCTTATCAACATGATTTTTTTTTTATCAAGACATCATAATTAAATGAAATTATTATAAAAACCCACAATTGAAATTTACACAAAAAAAATTAACTATAAAACATTTTGACATGCAATAAATACATTCATTTCACTAAAGCAAAGTAAGATCAATATTGACAATGAAATGCAGAAAATGCAAAAATACTGTTTGGTTTAATGTATTGCTTTTAATTGTTTTCATGGTGTAAACCACAAAACGAAACACTTTGAAATGAAACACATTGCTGAATGTTTCACGGACGTCTGCTTCATGAAATAAGATCCCGTCTTCCTACTGAAAAATCTAATTTCCATTGTAAATTTGTGATGTATGTATTCTGTCATGTATTTCTCTTTTTTTCCATCTATCCACACCGACTACTGTCTGCGTGGCAGTCTGCGTTACTGCTGCTGAACTTTCTTATCCGTGAACCACAACCAGCCGGGCACAACCACCTCAAAATATCACAGTGATCTTCATTAAATCATAATCCATCATTTCTATACACATAACCTCTCCCTCCCCCCCCCCAAAACCAGAATACATGTTTTGTGCGCGTGTGTCTTCGTGTACAGATGTGTGTATCTGTGTGTGAGGACCCTGAGGCTCTGTAACATTTTGGCACAGGTTTTTAGAGAGTGAAGCCGTCGGTGGAATCACCTTTTCTTTTAATAATGGCTTTTTCTACAAGAAGCGACACTCCAAACGGAGCAGGGCAGCCTAATTAAATCTGACCTAATCTGGAGCAGCGGTCTGCCATCCAGCTGTGTGTGTGTCTACGCGTGCGCGTGTGCATCTGCTGTATGTGTGTGAGTGCGCGCGTGTATGTGTGCGATATACAATCAGATCTTCACCCCGAACTACTTTCCCTCTTTCAAATTCCTGCTTGTTTTGTCCTTGCTCTTTGTTTGTCTTTCCATTTAAACCTCTGGAGCAGAAGTTGTACACTGTAAACGAAAAAAAAAAGAAAAGCCCACTTATTCTGCGCTGTATGTGTTCAAGGTAGTAACAGAAACAGAGATCCGAGCCAAACAGATGGAGGACGCTACGAGCCGCCAGAACCCTCTGCCCCGTTCAACTACAAAGAGCCTACTGCGGGTCATCTGCTGATAGGGTGATAATTGTTAGGTCTGGAGCAAGGATGACATCTCTGAGGGTACGCTGACATGAACGTTAGCATTATAAATCCTTGACAATGACCCGCAGCAATCAACAATGAAAAGGCAAAAGAAAAGAAAAAAAACTTCATTTCCTCAGCAGATTATTTCCTACGAGAGGGAAATGAAACAGAGTGAACTCCGAGAACGAGGTGGGGGGAAAAAGGAGACGCGCAAAGCAAACCAGCTTTTCTTTGTTGTTTACTGAAAGTTATGACTATCAAGCGCAAAGTCATTTTTCCTCTCTGTTTCTGTTTCTTCTCCTCTCAGCTCTTCTCTCTTACTTGTTCTCTCCATCTCAGCGCATGACTTGGCTGGTGCAGCCGAGGCCCGGCTCAATTGTGCAATTTCATACATGTTTACTTTACTGGCATCTTTCTAAGCATATTTTCCCCCGAACATTTCCCCTCACATTATTCTGCATTTCCTCTACAACGATATGCTGTCTTTAATCTCCCTTTGTAAGCCGTTTCTTGGCCCGAGGATCAGAATACAATAACGATGTCAGACATTTTTATTTGGCCCATCATCTGCTGTATTTTAACACATGCCACAAAGTTCATTTTGGAAATTGATCAGGGCTTAAAGAAAAAGAAAGTAGCTCTTCACATAAACATTTAGACAACTGTCTTCTTCAGCATGAAAAACAGCTGGAAGTAAGTGGATCACGGGAGAGGGGGGGAGGCAGCGGGCGCTGTGGGTCAGCGGTTTGTGTTGAGTGTAAGAGGAGAGAGGGGACAGAGAGAGGTGAGGAGGGAAGCTGTGCTTTGAGGTAACAAGGGCGGTGAACAAGCGTGGCCAAGCTCTGCACTGGAGGGAGGAAGAGGAGGAAAGCGAAGGAAGCAAAGTGCCAGAGGAAAGGCAATTGTGGGACTTCTAGGGGATCATGAGAGTAATAAAAAAATCACAATACAATGATTTTTCCAGAAAAGTGCAGTTCGGGGGAAATAAATCTAAAGCAGCTGCTTGTAATAAAGACTCTTGAAAGTGTCAAATCTCTCCCTTGTACTTCACCCTGCTACGCTGTGGGAAAGGCGTTCAGACATGTAAATGGACAGGTGCACTATGTGGTCACATCAGAACACCTACACACTCTCACACACACACACACACACACACACACGCATGCATACAAGTTATTGCAGAACCGTCGATGCGTATTATACTGAAGGCACATTTGTATTGGTCGACATATGATGCGGTTTTTGGTTTCAACACCAAAATAAGACTTGATTATTGATATTATTTGGCTCTAGCTTACATTTAAATGAGTCCTCATAAAAAGAAATATGTACACTGGACAATAGTGGCATGTCTGCAACTGTGCTCTCATGATTAACCACACAGATAATGGCTTTCATAACAAGGCAAAGTCAAAGTTGGTCAGAAGCTTAGCTCAACAATGCAACGCATGGAAACTACAAAGACTGCCGCTGAGTTTTGTTTTGAGCATCTGCGATGTCTGCTAAGTGCTTCAGTCCTTTTGGCACACTTTGTGAAATACAATAAATGTCAAACAGCGGCATGACTGCAGATCAGGACTATTCGGCCTGTCAGAGTCATATAGGTGACCCCAGCCTGCAGCCCGCTGGTAGAAAGCTTAAAGGCATACTTTGCATTTTTTTACATTAAACCATTTTTGGTCTACACGGGGCCTCTGGAACACGTCCAGATCATTTTTTTACTTCTATATTGTTAGTGTTATAAAAGTTACGGGCCTGGGACGGTTGCCATAACAACATTAGAAAGGAATGAAATGGGCTAAAAAACAATATAAAAAAAAAAAAAAAAAAATCATCCCAGGTGACGGCTGGTGGTTTGTCTTAGTGCACACATTTATCTTTGCATTCATTCATTTTCATTAAATCAATTAATGTAACTAATAAACAGCTTTCAATGCCTAATTTTACTACTTTCAAAACATCTTCATCTAAACCACTTTGGTGGCAGTGAGAGGTTTTCTGGGTTGGTGTGTTATATAAATAAAATTAACAAAGGCATATGGTATAAACCCCCTTGGGGTGAGTGGCTACATCAGTTAATTGGAACAAGACTCTTGTAATTTTATTTTACTAATTGAATCAACCACAGAGCGAAAGAAATACTGCCTTTTTAATTATGATGTGCATTACAGCTTCCAGGCTCTTCATATTGATCAGCCATGCCTCGATTCTTTAGAAATGTTCAAAATATAGACAATATGGAGAAAATATTTTAATGAATTCCTCTGACCAAAAAGGGATGCCAGAAAAAATTGAATCCACAACATCCTCGAATTGTAACAAAAATGTCTGAATGGCTTCCTCACCGCGCAGCCCTTGAAAGCCCGCGATGTCGTATCACTGTGATACTGAGCAGAGGTTTATTCCCAAAGAGCAAGAAGGGGAAGGAAAAGAGAAGATACAGTCTACTTGTTTTCTGAATGGAGAGTTTTAGAAGTACGAACAGGCTTTCATACTGAGACAATGGCTCGCGTCCACCCTGCTGCGTTCTCCCTGCTCCTCTCCCTCCCCATTCTCCGTCTCTCTATCTGCCTCTGAGCAGAAACACACGGCACATCCTGCTCAACACAACACACCAGCCAAAAGTTCACTTCCTGCTCCTCAGCTCTTCTCCTTCACACCAGCTCTATTCCCAGGACATGCATTAATAGGCCATTCATATGTTCAAATAGCATGGAGACACACAAACAGACAAGTGAGCGCTTCCCCTCTCTATAGATACACAAACGGCCGCCTCTTGTCTGTCGTACGCATTAATGCAATTAAGCACTTTTCGGCCGGTGCACGTCCCACAGAAATGTTCAGGCATTATCTTGCTCTTCCCTCCTGCACAGATTTGAAGTGACAGTGGGAACACTTTGTGTTATTTTAATGGTGTAAGGCAGGGAAAAGGAGGAGACAGGTTTTCATTTAAACTCGTGAATGAGCGAGCTGAAATTCCCACGTCTGACATCCGCCTGTTTTTTAACACGTATGCACATGATCTTACTTAAAATGTCCCTCTCTTTTATTTATTTCTTTTTTTTTCCTATTTGTTGCAGAGCTAAACAGACAAGAGTCCCAAAACTCGAAGCACCATCCAAAACAAGCTGGCTTCCTGTGTGTTTGTGTGCAATTAGACTCACATCTAAAGTTCACCAACCTCTGGAGAAAAGGGGTCAAACAATACGAGGCTGTTTTTTTTTTTTTTTCAGCGGAGCCGCTGCTCGTCTGTTTAGGGAAGTATGATGCATCACGTCTTGTGGAAACATTTCAAAAACACTTTACTGAAACCAAAGATAAATGCCACCTTACTCGCTAAAGTGTGGTTCAGATATTCACAAACAGCCAGTTAAGATACTACCAAAATGACTTTGCCTTATGTTACAACAATGGAATTGGTCAGACCGACACAAGCCTCTTTGAGGACTACACAATAGAAAATGTATACCGCATAGTAAAAATAAAAACAAAACAAAACAAACAGAAAAAAAATGTTAATATCACATGTTATCGCTCCACCTTAAAACTGTAACAAGAAATGTATAAAACACAGAAATAACCACAGGTTTAACACAGGACAACTGTCCTGTTAATAAGAAAATAAAAAATAAAAAAACGTGTGTGTGTGTGTCTGTGTGTGTTTGTAAGTGTGTGTGTGTGTGTGTTGACATTGTTATACGAAGGTTTAGTAAAGCTTAGCGTCCCCATGCTGGGTTCAGTCCTGAGGTAAGCACCAGTTTCACGTGCGCTGCTTTCAGTTAAAATAAAAAAAATAAAAAAAATAAAGAAAAGTAAGTGACAGAAAACAACATGTTTGATATGATCATATGCTACAGAGAAGAAGCCCTTAAATTATTGTTACACTTAAAAAAAAAAAAAGAAAAAAAAAAACAATCCCAAAAGTCAGGCACATTGTTGTTTTTTTTTTTTTTTTTTTAAGCCTTTAAGATTCACTACGTCTATCACAGTGTATTTATGGCTTTAGTCTTCACATTCACCCACTGAGGTTGGCATTGGCACTATAGTGGTCAGACATTTCTAATCTGAATAAAGGACCAGTAAAAGTGGAAAAAGAAAAAAAAAGGAAAGAAGAAAAAGCCAGCATGTTTTTTGGAATAAACACTGAAAGACAAAAATGTGCCGTCTACCCGCAACCTTTAAGTGCTCTTTTGTTTTCAAGCTGGAGGAGCTGCTGGTCAGCCAACACAGAAAATATGTCATTCTTTTGTTTCCGCGTATGATACCAGCATGGGAGGGAGGCGAGACCAGGAGACATTTGCTCGGGTGGGATGTGATGTTAATAAGTGGATCAGAGGGGTAAGATGGCAGGCATGAAATGGGACATCATGCCTGGCGAGCAGTGCGAATTGTCCAGGAGAAAGTGAGATTTCACAGGGATTACTGAGGCACAGCAGCTGGGTTGTGCTGTTCATCCGCTGGCTTCCAGGGAAGACCCACAAACCCCTTCTTATGTTCATATCGCGGACAGATTAGCAGCTCGCTATGTGTGTGTGGAGAGGAGAGGAGATGGGGGGGCATATATGCGTGTGGTGTGTGGAGCGCTTTTAAGGCAAAGGGCTGAGCACAGTACTCACTTTGGCCTGTCAACAGTAGCAGAGCTCCCAGACAACAGGCTACAGGGGAGGGAGGTCAAATGAAGGGTCAGCGGAGTGGCAGTATCTGACTACTGCCACAACCCAATTAATCATCGAGCTGCTGCGAATTAAGTAATTTCTCTTGACAGTAAATGACAGGCTTCTGACTCATTAATCCTGACCTGGTCCATGCCTCACTGCTCAGCCGCATCCACAATTGTAAATATTACAAAAGGTCAGAGGCAACACCCATGCTTCGTCTACTCTGCGAGATGAAGCTACACTCATCATGAACAGGGATTAGTGTGTCAACAGTTGGGTATGTGCAATCATGTCCCAGTTATGAGATCACAGGGCTGTGCTGCATCTCAGTAAGAACTGAAAGCTAAGGGATGTTAGTCAAAATGCAAAGGAAGTTTTAGCTCAAGGAGGGTTACACACTGACTGTAAGGCTGATTAAGCTACCATTACTGTCACATAGTATGAGCCTTTACCCCGACGGATATGCGGGGGAGTGGGTTACTTTAAAAAAAAAAAAAAAACAAAGTGGAGAAAATAAAGCAGAGGAGACTTTACCAAAATGCTGCAGCAAGTGCTCTTATCGTTCAGTCATTTCCTTGCGTCTTGGGGAGAAGGAACATGATTTGGAAAAGCTGGAGAGTGAGATACATAAATTGTCCAGTACCCCAAAAAACAGAAAAAAAGAGAAAAATATATCCTCCCATTACTTTAAAGTCCAGAAGAGTTGGCTTATTCATTTGGTAAAAGTTCCGCTCAGGTCTGGACCGAAACCCTGAATCTTGTCCTTATGTGCTTTTTTTTTTTTTTTTTTTTTGTTGCTGTTTTTTTCTTTGTACACAACCTTTTGTACACAGGTTTAGGGTCAGATTGCAACATTTCCTTTGCAACAGTTTCTCTTTGGATTTCACCATAATACAAAAATAAATAAAACAATTTTTGGCGTTCAATTTGTCGCTTTGGCTCAATGGCTGTAATTTTTTTTTTCCTTTTCATTGTTTGTTTGCATACACGGTACATAAATACTGTACTTCTTTGAGTGAGTGTCCCTCTTGGTCACGGAATAGCACAGCGCTCCTTTATGAAGGAGGACTTTAAGATACATTAGATGCATAGAAAGGCACTTACAGTCTACACATGTTGGTGTGCATCAACAGACCAATTCCTTTTTGGCCTGAGTCTGAGGTGCAGAGGAGAAACTTGAGTTGAGGTGAATGGCTTTTGAATACTGCAAGTTGTGTGTGTGCACACAGACCTTTTGGTGATTGGCCATTTACACAGGTCATGTGGTCTTAGCTGGGTGAGTAGCGGTCAATGGTGCGGGTTTCGGAGAGGGCCTGTGGGGGAGGGGGGAGGGGTTGGCCCAGGACATCCATCTTATCGTGGGAGAGGCCCAGGTGCTCCGAGGCCAGTTTGGACAGCGGGTAGAGGCTTTCCATGGCCTTTGCGTCAGCTACCATTTGTTGCTGGGCTTGGATGAGAAGCTCGTTAGCCTTCTCCTGCTTCAGCCCCAGATGCTCTGCTGCGTATTTACTCAGAGGATAGATGCCCTCAGCAAAGTCCAGCTTCAGTTTCCCATCTGTGGTCAGGCCCCCTCCGGCCCCTCCACTGCTGTGCATCTTCATGTGGCTGATGAGGTTGCGCTGCTGAGCGAACTTTCCTCCACACACCTGACATTCGTAGGGCTTCTCCCCTGAGTGGATGCGCATGTGCTCGGTGAGGCGATACTGTCTGGTGAAGCGCATGCCGCAGGAGTCGCAGGCGAAAGGTTTAAGGCCCAGGTGGCTACGCATGTGGCGGGTCATGGTGCCACGCTGCGTGAATTTCTTGCCACAGATGCTGCAGGGGTAAGGCCGGGTCAGCCAGTGGGTCTTCTCATGCTGGCGCAGAGTGGCTGGATCTTTGTAGGACTTCTCACAGGAGTTACAGCGGTAGGGTCGAATCATCTCTCCGATGCCCCCTGAACCCAGACCCTGGTTGGTCTTGGTCTCCAAGTGGGACAGACTGTTCAAACTGTTGCTGCTGTTCAGGCTCCCATAACCATTTGTATTATTGGTCATGTTTTTGGTGCTGCTGTTATTGCTGTTTCCCATCTCAACACCAGAGTTGCCGTACAGCTCTTCCTCTGTGTGTGTCTCCACGTGTGCATTAAGCTGCTCTGAGCTCGGGAAGCCTTTGTCACAGGGAATGCAGACGTACAGATTGTCCCCGAAGCTTTCTGGCTCATACGGCATGTGGAACCTCCCCATCGATCCAGGCGGGGACGGACGGCCTTCGCTGCTGCCTGTCTCCTCTGTGCCAGACCCACTCTTGTCGTCTGCTCCTTCACTCTCCTCCCCAGCCTTGTGGTGGTTGTGATGCTGTTCTCCGTTTTCACCACCTTCTTCCTCATCCTCATCTTCATCATCATCTTCAGCTGTGTATGACAGTGGCTCATGTTTCACCCAGCGGTAGATGTTGCCCATTTCTCTGCCTGCTTCTGCACCTTCTGTGGGGGTATCAGGGCTTGGGGGGCATGGGTAGCGATCTGTGCCCTGGGAGCCAGAGCGATGCAGATGGGGAAGGTGTGGGCCAAGAGGCTGGTTGTGATGGGAGAACGGGATGGGAGGAGGAGTGAGGGAGCTTGCCTGGTCGGTCGACTCTATTTTTTCTGAAGGGAAGGCTCTCCCGTTCGTCCCCTGCATGGGACTGGTGTGGCCACTCAGAGTTCCGTCTCGCTCCTCATCATTGTGAGTGTTTGCCAGATGGGAGTGAGAGGGTGTGTGCTGAGATTGAGAGTTGGGGCTTTTCTTGGAGAGATCAAGGCCGTAGTTGGGGGAGCAGTTCCTATCAGGGTGAGCTGAACGCCCAAGCTGGGCAGGCAGAGCTGACTGCAGGGACGGGAACACCTGAGAGCCCTGGGTGGAGGTGGGGGCATACAGCTCCCCAGCATGAAGGGCTAGTCGATGGGGAACTAGCTCCTCTAGTGGTGGTGGCCGGGCTGCGTGGCTATTCATAATTCCTCCTGGAGGGCAGGACTGAATGACAGGAGTGGAAACCCTATACCTGCCACCACTCCCTAAACCCATACTATTGGGCCCCATCTTTGGGTAGGGCAGAAATGCAGGACCTGGGCGGGGAGGATATTTGCCATTTCTTTTCAGCTTCTTTTTGCATAAAGCCACTAAGTCAAGCAGCTGAAGGTAGCTGGCCGCTGCCAACACAGCCCCTAGATTGGGTTCAGTTGGAGAGGTGGGGTCTCCATCACTAAGACGGCCTGTGTAGATGTAGTCCAGAATGACCCTGAAGACCCCTGGACTCACCATCTCGTGGTCGAGGTTGATGAGATTGTCATGGACCACCAATGATTTCAAGTAGAGGCTGCTGGCAGCCAGAATGTTCTTGTGAGCTCTGAAGAGGGCGTTCTGCACCACAATGATAACATCACACAGGAAGCCCTTGGTTCGCTGGCTGTTGAGCTGCAGGAGGAGATCCCTAGCATGACTTGGAACTTCCATGGCACCCAGCATCGTCTTCAGTCCGCCACCTGAAACAACAGATATCTGTAAAAAGTCATGCGGCAGTCAGCATTTCGATACACAAAAACACAATTAATCTAGAATTTTCTGCAGCACAGGAATGCATGTTGATGCATTTTATAAAAGTATTGCATGAAAAATGAGGATTTAGACAGCAGACAAAAGCTTGATTGCTGAAATAAAAGTAAAAAAGTCTTCAAAGAACGCCGCAGTTGTAATATGGAAAGAAAAATATCCTTTGCATGTGGATACAGTTATGAGGATAATATAGATTGGTGATTTATAACATATTTTCTTTTGAAAAGTTAATTTAAAAACTTAACTTAATTCTATCCTCATGCAAACTCATTATTAAAGTTACAGTCATAATTGTCTTTGCTGCCTTTCAAATTATTTTGTAATTCCTGCCATAAGTATTTAACTACTCATGTTTAATTCATAGATTCCACTTGATGGAACATGCACAGTGTGCAGAACTTATGTGTGGGTTGTGAACATGAAGGCCACTCAGAAAATGTGAACTTTTGCTAAAGGTGAATGGTTGCAGTGGTTTTCTCATTATCAGAAATTCAAGTGTACGCATTTCACTTCCTCTGCAGCGAGAAAAAAGAGAGAAAGAGCGAAATTCAGAGAACCGCAGATATATATTTTGTAACTGCTGGCTTCCTGATAAAGTATTCCAGAAGTGGTGTGCAGAGTTTTAAACAAAGCAAGGGATGAATGTTTCACAAGTATGATGAACAGCAGGTATAAACCTGTGGGGGAAAGGACACACATCCAAAAAAAGATAGGTCTTTCGGCTTCCCTTTCTGCCCAGTCATATAAGGAACACTGCGCGCATGGGATGTAAATCAGCATTACATGGTTCAATACCATTCGTTGAGATGAGCTCCAGGGATCTAATGCACACACACATACGCACGTACACACACAGGCGCGCGCGCACATTCATACACGCTCAAAGATCAACACTAATTGTTCCATCAAGCCTAAAATAAACTATATCAGCTGCATGCATGAAGCACCATGTATTGTTCAACCGGTGGCATCTGAGGATAGTTTACATATGAGATTAAACGTCTCAAACCGTCCCAAAGGGCTTAGCCGCACTGATGGGAAACAAGCAACTAAATAAATATCATGTCATCTGTCTGATCATGCTCTTCCTGACACCAGCTCATTCACTTCTTGTTTATTTCATTCAGGGTGAACGCTCGGAACGCGAAAAGGGAAGTGTGAATCTAAATTCAAAAAAGCTTGACGAATGAGCTGCTAAGTAATTTTGGGGAATCCTGAGCAATTTTTCTTCCCGTCGCTGCGGCTGACGCCGTATGCTTAAAAAAAAAACAAAACAAAACAAAAAAAAACATGTCACCCCTCAATGCAATTTTGACGTTATTTTGTGCAAGTCCTGTTCAGTGTCAGGCCTATGGCATCAGAGGGAAATGTCATCACTGAAAAAATGGAAAATGAAATGACAGAATAAGAATGGCATCGAGCTAGTGGTCATGTCAGTGTGAAAGAAAAATCGAATGCAATAGCCTCCATAAAAAGTATTTCTATTTTTACATGCTGTCTTCTCATCGACACGTGTGGCTTGTTTGCTATTCATCACTTGTAACCTGGTCACAAATACCTAAAATAAAGAAAGACTATGGATAAAAAGGTGGGTATGGCAGGTTTAGATGGGTTTACGCTCCATCATGTCCCCAGTTGTCATCTAAAGTGTTTCCACTTCTGGTTTTTGTCTGGCTTTGATTACTCAACAGTCATATTTTACTATAAATTTCAGCGTCGGCCAGTTCAAACGTGTTTAGAAATGAATGTGATATGAGAAATAGGCCAAGTACTTTCCACAAGCTGCTGAACTTTTGCAGGGTCTCCACAGCAATAAAGGTTGTTCAGCTTACTGTTACTGGTTACTGTGCGTAGCCTGGTGACACGCTGTGTACTCACACACACATGATAGAGCGTACGTTCTCTGTCTGTATGCGGTCTACAGCGCCGTATTATGTGACAGAGTTCAACTGCATCACGAAGCGTGACATAAAATTAAGGCTTCTTTATCTCCTGATTTATGACGACAGTTTCTTTAAATACAGACATTTAAATCCACGTTTGATATACACTGGCAAATTCTATAAAATGCTACGTGATGTGTGAAGAAAAAAAAACATCTCATGCACAAAGCCATATTCCTGTGCACCTGCAACGTGCTTTGCATACAAGAAAGTATTTCTGGTAACGTCTTGTGGTAACAACAGTCAAAGGAGCTGTGGGTTTCTCGTCAAAACAATAAGGATCTCTTTTCTCTCGCTGTCATGTGAATGGGTCTTTTTAGAGGCTAAGATTTGCCTTTTTATAATAGCCGAGCTCACTGTTTGATGACGGAAAGCGAAGAGTAAAACATGTTTTCTAAAACTCTTGAGCTGGAAGGCATGTTTAAGCTCACTGCATCCTGTTAGGAAGCCATCTATGATTGTAAAGATATTTAGACAGACAGCAACGACTTAAAGCGAGCCCCGGCTGCACGTAATGCTGTAAACAGATTTAAAGCCTGCACCACGGCTTGTTATTTTTTTAAAACAGGCTGAATGAAATCATTTTTTCTCGGTCGCCTGAGAGAAGGTGTCTCGAGTCCCTCTGGGATGCATGGCTGTTTTCATCTGATATCCTTCTTTTTAATGACCCGTCAACATGCTGAGGGAGCTTAGCTGACAGAGACGTGCCTAATGGCGATGGCATTCGGTTATTTGCATTAGATTAATATTCATTGTCCCTGTGTTTTGTCTGCTTTGTCACTCTGGTGGTTTGGGGGTGAAGCGGGAGACTACATTTCCTACCTCTACGTGCAGCCTCAGTCACATAAACACTTCAGACATCTGCTTAAAACGTTGTGTTGACATTTTATTGTTCTTTCATTTCAATTTTCTGCACCATGCTTGTGTCGCCCTGTTTATTTTAGAAGCCATTTGACCTCGTTCACATAGAGCCCATGCCCAATTTATGAGGAAACACAGCAGCACAAAGTGAGTGTAAATCTGCAAAAAAAAAGATACTTTACTCTAGTTTTTCATATTTACTTTTTTTTCTACCCTTTAATCCAATTAATAATTTAATTTATATCTGTTGTTTTTGCAACTCACAAGAGGCTGGGGAAGCTTTACATGCATTAAATAACACACTGCGTTTTGCATCTCAGTTAGAAAAACGACATCCTGAAGCGCAGATCGCGTGGTAGACCCCACGGAGGGTTAGAAAAGTGGAGTTTTGAGTTAAGTCAGGTCATCAAACATCATGGAAGCTGAGAGACAGTTTCCTGTGTGATTGCCATAATCACGCATCTGAAAAAGAAACATCACAGACTTACTAAACAGAGCCGGAGGCATTAGAGTAACACAGCTGCTTAATCTCGATGGGAAACCAGTTCATTTAAGCGTATAATCATATTAATGATATTGGAATAATCGGCATTTATATTTAAGTATTAACAGAGTAAATTGTCACTTTTATTTTGGATTACAATCATCTACCATCGTGCAGGTTTTCCAGCAGATAAAACTCAATCTGCATCTTTTTTTTTCTAATTTCTCCTCCTGAGCTCTGATGATCTCTGAACGACATTTATTTGAAAATTAAACCAGATTTGTCGTGCGAAACTTTTATTCTCCCGAAGTCACGCTCCAGAAACGATTTCAGGGCTCGTTTTCCGTGCCTCACCAGTGAACACTTCACGTCGCCTTCTGCAAGCGCAGCACGCTGACTCTGTGCGTGTGTGTGTGTGCGTCTGTGTCTGTGTGTGTCGCCGTGAGGACCCCGTTCCTCTCTCTCTCCGCGTCTCTATTTTACTCTCAAAATCACGAATCACGAGTGAACCTCATGTCTCACGAGCTGCAGCGCCCCATCCTTTAAAACCTTCACCTTATCACCGCCTGAAAGAGCCCTAAATCACGTCCAGAAACAGACCGTTTTCAGCTCATTACTTTGAGGAGCATCACACAGATGGTTCTTCTTCAGACCTGTCAACAGCACTGAGATGCATCTCTTTCTTACATGGATATAAAATCTCGGGGAAAAAAAGGAATTCGTGACCTAAAAATCCTCCCAAATATTCCTCTGATAATAATTTTCCGTGTGGCTTGTGTTCAGTCCTAACTGAAGTGCACACAGTGACAGGCCTGCGTGATTTTTGCTTTTTCTTAAATTTATTACAGGATTAGGGAAGGAGCTGGAGTTCCCTTTTAACAGAGGACGGTGATCCATTTCACTTTTACGTTAAATATGAGTTTTTAAAAATTAACAAAAATGTGATTTTTTTTGGACAAACGTCTTATTTTGTTTTTAGATCATTCTGCAGATTTTTTTGAAGTCAAATCTAAATTCGTCGATATGTCAAACTGTTTCTAAAGATTTTATTCTGACTCACCGTCTCTGTGTGTAATTTTTTTATTTGATATAAACCTTTCAACCGACTCGAATTAAATGCGTAAAAACAGGCTGAGCGCAGCGCATATCAAAGTGATCCTGGGATTTAAAAAAACGAAGCAAAACTAATTCTACGAACATTTCAACGATTGATTAAAAACATATTTCCTCCTCTGGCCGCATACACTGTACGGTTCCATGAATAAAAACCTAAATGTCATCCTTCCCCCCTGTTCTTGTTTGGGTGCCTGTGCGCAAAGCATATCAGCTCTTACCTGCATGCCCGATGTCTTCTGCCATCCGATCTAAGTCTCCCTTAATGATCATCTCAGCAGTCTCTAGGAGTCATATCTGACGTTTCAGCTTTGAACTGCCAGCCTCCAAAAAACCATGCCAGTTTTCCGAGCGCGTCTGCCAGCTCTTTTTTTATGATTATTAATTGATATGAATTTCTTGTCGCTCCTTAGGTCCGTCCTCCCACCCACTTTCCTCCCTCTCCCTCTTTCTCTCTGTGTCTCTGCCCCTCCTCTCCCCTCTTTCTCATCCCCTCCTATAAAAAAATACGTGCTTAGACCAGCATCAGTTTCCTCCTTTTTTTTTTTTTTTTAGTAATTTCCTTAGCTATTTTTGAGTCGGAGCAATAACGCGCACCGGGATGATAATGGAGCCTCTATGCGCCTTAAGTGTTTTAGCGCCCCGTGTGATGTCAGTCTATAATAAAACTAAAAGGTAAAATTGAGGGCAGGAACTTCAAGTGACCCCGACTTGAACTTCTCAACACATCGTCTTAAAGAGACAGGCAGCTGTTGTATACGTACGCGTATAGGTTGCGTATTTAGGATCACTTGAAACTCACAGATGAGTTTTGATGTTGGAAATAACTGCTCGCACCAAGAGGCGTTCAAGTTTTTCCTGTCAGGGAACCTTCAAGGAATTAGACTCCCCCCACCCCCCATCGAAAAAAAAAGAAAGAAAGAAAGGAAAATCCACCATCTTTAATCTTAATTTATCCTCGAGGCCAAACTTCAATCACAATTTGCTTCTTTTGTGTCATTTGAAGGAGTAAACTCACAACTTGTGCTGTGTGTGTGTGTGTGTGTCTGTGTGTGCTGAGCCAGCATGAGTTATATAGACGAAGGTGTCTCTCACCTTCACCGCTGCAGACCTCCCCTGAGGACATTTGGAGCCTTAACAGCCCCCCTGGCTTCACTTAAAGAGCACAATTAGTTAAGTGGAAACTAAAGGGAGGTTTGACAAACCACTTTAACACTCATCTCTTCCTCTCTCTCTCTCTCTCTCTCTCTCTCTCAGATAAAACACCTGCTGTGACTTCAAAAAAAAAAAAAAAAACACCTTGAGCCATCACATCACCTGGACATTAAAGCTGACAGCAGCGGACAGTCACCGTGGATTGTGAACGGGCAGATAAAAGTCACGCAAAGGGACATTAGGGCCTATTTTGATGTTTAAATAATGAGCCAAGCCATTTAAACACTTGTAAAGTTTTTTTTTCTTTTCCACTGCTGGACTGATGTCACAATACTGGTATTATATGTAATAAAGATAGAGAGGCAGACAGCCTGCTGTGGACACTGTTTCGTCTTTAAAATTGCTAAAACTGCTAACCAAAGATCTTTGACACATTTTCCCTTTTCTGGAGCACACATCTGCACTCATCATATCCACTATTAAAAGAAATTATTAAAACACTTTATTTTATGTGCTTTTTTTATTTAATGTTAACGTTTATTTCTTACCTACGCCCACATTTCATGATGAGAACCATCTGCACATGACCTCCACAGGGTTGGATGATTTAATTACGCGTGTATTAAGATTAAGATTGAGGAATTAAATATGCCTTTAATAGCTGGAGGTGCTGTCTGTCGGATGAGCTTTAGGCCGGACGTGTACATCTGATCCAGATGCTCAAGCTTTGTCTGGATTGAGGGCTACATCAGGACCATCGGCTCGGAAAGAAAAGACGCGTTAAAAGCTCGGAGAAACCCGTCAAGCTGCTCATCGTGGCACGCTGCGTGATCACACGGCTGCGTGGATGTCGCCCATCTCTCTATCTCAATCTTACCTCGGACTCATGTCTGGTGCTCTGGCCGAATATCTGCTCTCCTTCTCGGCATTCCCTCATCAGGATCTCCGCTGTTTCCTCCGAGTCCGCTTCTCTCTCCAAACCTCTCTTCCGCGTATTTTTAGCAGACCCCTCTCGCTCGCTCTCTCTCCCGGTTTTCCCCCTCTTTCACCCTCTTCCATACACCGAAATTTCTCACGTGTTAACAAGACTATCTGACACTTCAGACTGTGTTGGGGTCCGGTCGGACCAAAACTTGCCGGCAAGAGACTTTACGCGTACAGCGACACCCAATGGTGCACTCGGCGGCAGCGAGTCCCATTGGAGCTGTGAGGTGGTGGGGGAAATTAAAAGGTAGGAAAAGCTGTGACCTCTACCTGTGAGCAATAGGTGGAAAACGCACAGCGACCTGTAAGTTATTGATCAGGTGGTTATGTTTAAATCGGGCTCATGACGACTTGTGTCAGCATAAAAAGCTGGTCAGTTGTTTTTTGCAATTTAAAGGGAAGTGATGTGAATTCTGGTGAGTTAGCCTTGAGTCATGAATATCCTTTATATAAATAGTAAAATGGCCAATGTGGAAAGAAGTTTTGTGATATTTTAGTTAAGTAAAAGTAGAAGCACACGATAAAAATACTTACAAGCAAGATTTCTGTATTTAAAAAGCAACAAAATGTACTTTAAGTACTAAAAGTCTTTTACTTTTAGTACTTTTACCCACATGAATGTTATATTTTTGGATCATTGTGTAAATGTAGAATGTAACTACTGCCTGACAGTCTATAACAATGCAACATAGTTTGATGCTTTGTGTGTAAATTGGTCATTTTAAAGTAACTGTAAATGTACAGTACAATTTCCCCCAGAAATGTAAAGGAGGAGAAGTAGAACGCAGGATCAGATAGTACAGTATTTGATTAAATGTACTTGATTAGGGTACTTTCAACTACTGAAAAAGTCTAATAATATTGAAGCCTGATAAAAAAAAGGAGTGTCTATAAATCAACTGCGGTCCAACTTGTCAGAAAGATTTCTTGCTAGTTCTTTGTATGGTTATTTTTGGCTATAACCAACATTTAAAACTGGATTATTTCAAAGTATGTGATAAAAGGAGTTGAGAAAACATGTTGAGTCATTATATGGCTGCTAATTGGCTTCAGTATCGCTTAAGAAGCACATTTTGAGCGGGGAGTGGTTAACTTTCCATAAACATTCATTCTGATGCATATTTAATCTACTGTATTTGTGTGGATCATGTCAGAGACACCCCTTTCCACGGTCATCTCGAGGTGTTTGAAAGACCGCAGATTGAAATTGATGAAAGTAATTATTTTACCATCACTGAGCTCTTTAATAGACAGCCGATGTGATCCAGTAAAACGCGCACACACACACACAGACGCATACACACACCAGATTGAGGCCTATTTATGTTTTGATCACAACAGCAGCTGACAATCTCATGAAGCATGCAGGGTCTCTTCCTCTTTAAATCACCCGCGTCCAAGGTGCTGGGGTTTCATTGAAGTGATCCGAGCCACCCCAAGAGTCTGGTGGAGTGGATGGAGGTATTGTCTCTCACTTCCATGTTCCCTTGATGAACTGCTGATAACCTCACTGACAGAGGTAGAAAGAGCCGTGCAGGAGAATAGATATGCCGTATCGAGGATGTGACAGCGTGTTTCAATTCATGGTTCAAAATAGTTTTTTTTCTTTTTCCACCCTGTAAAACACGCAGTGATGTCACATGCTGCTTGTCAGGTAGGTCGTGCCTTCCGCAAAGTTTGATTTCTTTCTGTTTTAATTAAAACACTATAATTACAGCTGCTGGGGTTATTTGAACCACACCCTGAGCTGCATTTTTGTCTGAGTGTTAAATCTATCTATCTATTGTACTGGCTTCAAATATTGATGTATTGCCGAATTTATTTTTCAACACAATCAGGGTTATGAAGAAATATTTCACGTGAATAATTGCTTCCCAGATATATGATGGTTTACACATGTGCAGGCTAGACGTTTGCTGTTACAAAATGCTTTTTATTATGACTCTGAATCAGTGAAATCTGTGAAGTTTCCGGTGTAATTGGCAGTAAAGATGTGGCTACAATATTCTCATAACTAATAAATAACACAGGCAGTAGTTGATGAAGTGCAGCAACAAACATTTACCAAATGTAGGACTTCATAGGGGTCAAGGGTCAAAGCCTAGGTTGGTAAATAAACTTTGATGCCACATGTTGCTTGGACCTCCATAAAACATGAAGTTAGAGCCAGACGTATTATCAGATACGTTGTCTGATAGCAGCTCAGATAGAAGGGAGTAAAAAGCAAAAAAAAAATGAAATGAAAGTGCGTGATACTATAGATACTAACGCCGCTTGATTTCAGTTTCTATGGGTACAGCTGCTGTCTTCCCAGACAAACTTTATCTCACTAATCAACCAGCCTCCAGAGACTCGCGCTGGACATTCTTCAACTTCAGCCTGTCAAAATACAGTCTAACGCACCGTAATCTAGAACACAGCAAACCTGAAACGCTGAACTTTTAATGAACTGGAAAAAAAAAGCCTCCAAATTGTTGGTTGTAAGCAATGATTCAATTAAAGCTGCGAGAGCGGAGCCCCAAAACACAAGCCCAGAGAGCCCATCCCAAAGACTGTGAATGTCTACTTCCCCAAAGACCAACGCTCAGTGAGGAAGCGGTGCTGGAGATAAGGCAGACTGGACAGCTAAATCCCTTAACAGTCTGCTATCACCCTCTAAATCACACACCTTTCCCACCGTTTCTCCAAGTGTGAGCATTGCAGGTTTTACATGTGACATATATCTTGCAGGAGCTTTGTGGGTTGGATATGGAAACACAGTGAGGGGCTGAGTACTCTGAATGAGTGGAGCCAACTTTTTCAGACATCTGTGAGCAGATATGTTGCAGGGTCACCGTGTCTCCAAGGCCCAAACCACCTCGTTCCAATTTAGAGGAATATTGCAATCACATTATTGCTCCGTTTCTGGCTGCCAGCTCAGGGATAGAGCAAGACTGGACAATATACAGGACAGTCTAAAAGTAATCCTAACACCTTGAAGCAGTCCATCGGAGTGTAATGTCCCACACTTTTCTCAACCCTTCACACAAGGCCTTTTCCTCTCTTTCCCGTCTTTCTCTCGTTCTCATCAATCATCCCTCTCTCCTCTCCTTCTTTCTTTCCAGTGGACATGGCCACACATATCTCCAGATGCTTGCTGTGACCGCCTCACCATACCAGACACACCCCCCTCCAGCTCCAGATTCCCTTCACCACCAAAAATTGAACGGTAGGCTCAACATTTACACACAGGCCTCTCTTAATTCATCCTAATGAGCAGTTTTGCGACAGCTTTAGAGCATAGGCGTGCAAGGCATGTCATTTGAATGAGCTGAGCTGTTGTGTGCGTTTGGTCGCTATTCTAGTTTGCCCATCTGCTGGTGATGGACGATTATCCATGCCATGATTAGAGCCAGATCAGAAATCTTTTTTTTTTCCACAAAGGGAAACATGTATGAATGCAAAATAGTTTCTGGTTTTGAGAACACACATATCATACCATGTTTTATTCCCCAAATAGTTTTGGCTATCTCGCCTTCATCAGGGTGGTATATGAGGTTGTTTCCAGTTTCAGTGTAGGCAGCTCATTAACAAACCATGTGAATTTACCAGAGAAGTATAAATTCACAATATAACAGAAAAACACTTTTAAACATATGACAATAATTTATATATATATAAATATACAATCTTAGAGGTGTGGTAACGCAGGCAGAGAAATCCATTACATGACAAATACATTATACAGCAACTAACATTCACTAAAGTTACTCTGACGTGAGGCAAGGATGAGACGGTTTCCCAGAACAAGCACCCCGGCTCCTGCTACTGAAGCTAACATCACCATAACAACATATCTCAGCAAATTAGAAAGTAAGCTCGACGTCCACGGGCGAGTCATTTAACATTACCTGACACAAATTCTGGCTGGAGTAACAAGTTAGTTTTGTGCGGCTCAGTCGGAGCCACTTTGGTTGTTTCCCACTTACAGAGTCAGGCCTGTGGACAACCACAGCTTTTCTTTTCAGCACACACACACACAAAGAGCAGAGAGCCAGCGGATCACACGGAGATATTTAAAGGAAATATGAAGGTGTATTTGAATAAAATCACAACACCTAGAATCACGTACCTTACCATTTATAGCTCTACATTCTGACTTAATTCATGCATATTCATTTTCAGTTCTTTGCCAAGAGTTTGACGAGGAGATCAGTTACAATCTCGGGAGTGTAACTAGCAGGCGAATAGCTTAGCTTAGCTTAGCATAATGACTGGAAACTGGAGGAAACAGCTACCCTGCTAATTAGCAAGATCTAGGCTAGGTGTTTCCGCCTGCTTCCGGTCTTTATGCTAAGCTAAGCTAAGCTAATGGCTTGCTGGCTCCAGCTTCATAGTTGCCATTCGAACATTGAAGTGTTCAGCAAAAAAAAGGAAATAAGCCTTTGTGTTCCTTTAATCCAACAACAGGTAGAACAGATGTATTCTGCTCATATACTGATGAAGGTAATAACTGAAAACAATAGTGAAAAGAAAAATGATCACTTTTCATAATAAAGACGCGCAGACTTACCACACATATCCGAAAGACAACAAGAAGCCGATAAAGTAATCTCACAAAGCTCAAGCAGCTGTTAGGGAGCTTTCCATCGTACCGCAGCTGATGTTGACGATGAGCTGATGAGTTTGCCCAGTTGCCATGAAATCAATTTCTCTTGGCACTTTAAAGAAGTTGAGGAAATTAAGAATTAAGGAAGTTTGTGCGCTACAACAACCACTAAATTGACCTTGTGTTGAGGCTGTTGTGTAGAAACTGCTGTTTCTAAGGTCAATAATGAACCTTGACTGTTAGCCAACAGTGAAGCCAATTGTTGCAAAACAGTATTTGGCAATAATGACCCGCTTGCTTGTACATTATCCTGCATAAAACACAGAGCGTACCTAAAGAAAATAATATTTGGTGTCAAATTATTGATTTAAAAGTGATCTTATTGCATCCACTGCGATCCATCAGAGTCTATGGTCAGAATTGCACCATAGCAAATGTTTTGATTGCATTCATAGCAGTCGCCTCCTCTGCAGAAATAACAGATGAATGTCACGTCATCAGTCAAGTCATGTAAGAACCTGTAAACACAACACCGACATATCATCACAATTTAATCTGATATAACAAACTGGAGTTTTGTTTCTAGGCACCTGATGAATGTCAAGTCCAATATCCGTGTGTGGTTTGATCTTCACCTTCTCCTGAGAAAAATATCTGTCTGTTTAGCAGCTTAATACTCCACAAGCTAGTCAGCAACTTTGTCTGCCGACTGTTTGTTGTAGCAGGTTGCATGCAGCTGCTTACTGTGTTCAAAAACCAAAACAATGAGCTGAAAGATGCTAAAACGCTCCTTAAAACGGAGGAACTGCAGAGTCAGGCGATAATTCTCAGTGAGTTTATTACTACCAGTGAGCTATTTCACATACAAGCAGCTATGGACTGTACCTCAAATACCTGCAATGACATGTGAGACAACAAACTAAGTCTTCACCTCATAATTTCTTAATTTTGAATCAGAGAGGGTCAAACAACGCCCGCGTCAACCTTATTTACCAGCATGGTTGTGTTAGCTTAGCTCTGCCTACTCTTGCTCTACAGTGTGGTGAAATGACTCAGTTGTATCTTAGCAAATATGTGTTTGTGTGTAGGCCAATCCACTGGGCGTCTGTGCAGCACATGGCTGTCCGATACATGGTCTCTGCTCCCTGGTCTCTCCTCATTAGCCTCACACAGTGCAGCCGTTCCCCTCTCGCCCCCTCACCTCCTCCCCTCTACCTTCCACTCACAGGCACACACAAGGGGAAGAGCGAACCTTTTGTTTTCTGTGTCCGACCTGCGCCCCGTTCCAGCCCACCTCCTTCTCTCTCCTTCTCCTCTCCACTGACTAAATCTCTTTTCCGGCTTGATACTGCTGAAAACCATATGGTGTGTGACATCATCAGGGCAGGAAGCAGGGAGAGGGGAATGGTAGAGCAGGAGAGAGACTGGCTTGCCAGGTCTCTGTGCAGTGATGTCAGCAGAAAAGCACTCTGGGAGGCCCGCTGGGGGGGTGAGAGCAGAGCAGGTTGGAAATTTTATCTTCTTTTTTTTTTTTTTAGATTTCACTCCCACCTGGATAATCAGGGGCTGAAGGAGGGCAAGTAGAGAGGCAGCGTGCACCTTGAAGGGAACTTTGATGCGATTTGTTAACATGTCAGGTCACGAACTGTAAACTCCCTAATTTACATTTGTGTGCAGGTGCTGTGCAACACCTTTCTCCAAAAAAATGACATAAGAACTTCATTCAGATTGTCCCGGCGACGCTAAAAACTTTTGCGGATCATCTAACTACCTCTTCCTTTTAGCTGCTGGCAGTCCGAATCTGTTCACCAGGCTTTATGTCTGACAACCACCCTCCCTCCCGCTTTTGTTCTCTGGGTGAACTCTCCAGCTTTGTTGTGAGATCCTGGTCTCCATACCATCACTGCCGACCCATCCAGCTCTCTATCAGCACACACACACACACACAGATACACATAAACACTTACACAGTCAGCATCTCTCTTATTTATGCACGCAAACACACACACATGCGCTAAAATACCCTTCCTCTCTGATTAATGGCAGAGCTAGGGAGGGTGCCAGGCAAGGAGTGAAGGCGTTAGAGGAGAGGAGAGGAGAGGAGAGGAGAGGAGAGGAGAGGCTGCTGCAGCTGTGGTTTTGGATTCGGTCTCTGCACCCCCTTGCTGCCCCCTCTCCATCTCCTCTCTGGCTCCTCCAGGGACACACGCCTTGGCCAGGCCCCAGGAACCAGGGAGTCAGGACCAGGCTAAGGGGGATAAAAAGGGGAACAAGAGAGGGAAGGAAGGATATCACAAAAGAAAGAGAAAAACAGAGCTGACCTAATACAAAAGTATTGTCAGGCAGCACCTACATAAACAGAGGAGTGGATGAGATGTTCCTGAAAGGTTTTTACAGGCAAACTGATCATAATTCCAAAAAGCACTTAAGCCTGTTGAAGTTTGTTTTACTATTTGATACTGGTGCTGTCATTTGGTTTTAGGCTTCAGAAAAAATGATCCCGGAGTTTAAAAAACTACTTTTACTCATATGCCTTTCTTAACGGTCACCTAAAAAACAACCGTACGACCGTGTGGAGCTCACCCATGCAGATTCTCCACACGGGGAGCTGTTCAGCCGTTGTCGGACAAGCACTAGCTCTATGAGTACATGCCAATACGTACCACATGTAGGACAGTCACTGAAAGATAAGTCATAACAGCAGAAGTTAAGATGTGCAGATGCGGACCAAACAGCAACCTCCGTGGCTGTGAAGTGTAGCCAACGTGACCGTGCCAAAAACTACAGCTTGACCGGTCTGATTACCGGATTGGCCACGCAGCACAACATTGGGTTGCGTTTTTTTTTTCCAAAAGTTGATTCTGGTTCAACTTCTCCTCCTTTTTTTGTTGTTGTTTTTTTGTCCTCCCACTGTTACAGCCTAAACGCACTACTTCCGTCCAAATGAACGCCACAGCTCCTGATTTGGTCTGAACCGGCCCTAAAGAGCGGTGTGATCTCTGTAATGGTTAACACTGATTTCCTGCAGGTGGCACAAGTTTCAAACAAGCAGAAGCTGTAACTTTCTTTCCTTGTAAACGGCGTATTTGGAGCACGTCCACATCTGCAGGTTTGAATTGGCGGCACCGCAGCTAAGCATTGCTTGATATTTTCCCTCATCAACAGGTTGCTGAGTGTATAGAGACGACAGAAAAATCACGGTGGCTTTAAAAGACGTTCTGTTGACAGATTTGTGAAAATATTAAGATTTTATGGCGTTTCTTACAGGAAGCCATGTGCTTTTTGATGTTTCACAGCCCCTTAGCGCGTAGACAGTATCGCTTCATGCTGCTTTTCTTCGTCTGAGCCTTCAGCGTGCTGTAAGAAAGAACTGTCAATGCATAGTCAACTTGTGCAAGTAATTGTAGCGGCATTTTTCTTCCCCTGAGAAAGCATGATAGTAGCTGGTGACTGCTGCATGTCCTGAAAGACGCAGTAAAGCAGACATAAATATTAAAGAGATTATCCTGTTCGGTTTAAATATATAATGCCAAATTGTGGATCTTAATGAGCTAAAGATGTAGGCCAGCATCATTGGTGCCTTATGTGTAAAAAATGCCTTTGTAAGCAGAACATTGATTGTTCAAGTCCCGCTGGATACGGAGGGAGCGAACAGTACTCTCAGCTCTGTCACCGATCAAACACTTACTGACCTCTGAGCAGTTGATTGCGAATTTCTGAAGAATTGTTCATCCTCCTAAAGCAGACCACTGCAGTCGTACTAGGAAGGAAAGTGATTTCCTAAGAAGAGCAACAGAAAGAAACTGTTTGCGTTTCGCGTACTTTTCATCTGTAAGTTTGCCAAGACCAGCTCTGGTAACTTTATCCACAATCCGCTGTTACTTCCCGAGGAAGACGAAGAATGATGAGGGTGGAAAGAGAAAATTCAGAATTTATAGGCAAGTGGGTGGATGAACCTAAGAGAACAGACAGTAGATGGACACTTCTGCTCTACACGTGGCCGGTTTGCTTCTCTTTTGTGATCTTGTCAAAAGCACTAGTAATAAATTCAGCATTAATGTGTACAGAGGTGGAAAATTTCCTTTTAAACAGCAAAGAAGTGTGATTTTTCATGCCTCTGGAAGGGTTCCTGTGGAGGGCTCATCCTAAATTTGAGATAAGCTTATCAGCTTTCCACTTCATCCTAACTGTTATGTATTAACCCATGTCTTTATTGGTAGCCTGCCTCGGCATATGCAGGATGTTTGGGTATGCTTGTGCGTGCTTGAACCCAAAGTGTGATCTGCTCACCCCCACTGGCCTGCAGTCTTGGGTTAGTGTGTATTTGAGACCTATTCTCTCTCTCTCTCTCTCTCTTCTCCCCCACTACTCTCAGTGTTTTATGGGCTGTGTGCTGCGGTGCACTGACCTCCCTCTCACCCCGGTGCCACCCAGCCGGTGCAGGATTCAGGCGCGCATGGCCCCTGCCAAAACCCCATAGCGCCACATCTGCAATCCATAAACGCCAGCCACTCTCGCTCTCCTACTCCCTCGCCCACACCGCCTCAGACTCTCACACTCCTCCATTTCACTCTCTCTCTCTCTCTCTCTCTCTCTCTTTCTCTCTCACCCACTAACTTTTTATTTTAATTTCCAAATTCTATGCATCCCCCTTTTTGCATTCCTTTGACTGCTTCCTCCCACCACTTCTGGTTTTATTCATGCCGAACATCAACTGGCTCTTCCCTTATCTCTCACTCCCTCGCTGCCCCTTCTCTCTCCTTCCGTTTCTTTATCCACATCCAACGGAAAAATCTCTCACCCATTATATCTTCAGTGGGAGCCAGCTAAGTGTGGTGGCAGTGAACTGGGAACCACAAGACATTCCTGATCCAAACAGCACTAAGTCACCAGCGTTCACGTCTTCTGACAGTGGCCTGTGCCAAACACACACTTCACTTATGGGCTGGATTCAGCTTTACCACGTCGCAGTTGGTCCCCAAACAGCTAAATGTTTATCTGTTTCAAATTGATAGTGTCAGGGAAAAATGCAGCGTACGCATCTAAACTCAGTACCATTTTTGTACATGTGTTACTTTAAGAGCATTCTCCATCAAGGGGGTATTGAATTCCCCCTCCCCTCGCCATGAACTGTTGGCCAGCAGAACACACAACACCCCTCCCCTCAGTCTTAACAAGATGTGTTCAACACATCACTGTTGCTGTCCCCTTGTCTTAGTACATGTAAAAAAAATATATAAATTGAGTGTTACCACAAAACTATCCAGAGCTCCCAGCTTGCCCCCCATGGGCAATAGAGACATTAGTCTTTCTCGATTGTATTATCTTTTTACTTCGACTTTTTCCACTGTAATCAAATAAAAATGCACACAGTGAACTTTTGCTCCCCTTCGTTTCTTGGATCATGTTCTCCTCTCCATCCCAAAGTCTTCACCTTCTGGTTTCCCAGACATATTGGCATGCCTCTGTAGTGCAGTCCTAACACAGCCCTAGGATGAATCATGTTGCTGCAAGCATGCAAGAGCTTAGTTTTATGATAAATATTGCAATTCATAAATCAGTGTTTTCCTAAGAGAGAGAGAGAGAGAGCATTGGGTCAGGGAAGGACGCAAAGCTGTAGAGCATTTCAGCTTGAGTTTGAGAGCAACAGAGAGGGTCATGATCTGAGTCAGTGTGTGTGTGTGTGTGTGTGTGGTGACTAGAGCTGGTTTAAAGTTGGGGCAAGACCACCATGGAGAGAGAGAGAGCCCTGTGTGTGTGTGTGTGTGTGTGTGGAGGGGTGTATACTGCTGGTAGTAAGCAAAGTGCTATAAATACTCCTACTCTTCAATGTTCATACAATTTTATGCACACCACTTGTAAATGATATCAGTGAGTACGGTCCGGACAGCGTAACAAGTACGTGTTTGGAGAATAATTGTTTTTAAAGCTGTTACTTGCCCTCACGCTGATATAATGTTGCCGCAATGCAGCCGAGCTTAAAATAACTTAAACGGGTTAAGAAGTCTTGTGTTTGGAGTTCGATGTTGTTTCATATGGTATTAAATTCATTCCAAGACTGGTGATTAATTCAGTCTTGGTAGCTCCCCCTCTTTTTTTCTAAAGTCCACTGAGGCGTGTTTGTGATAATTAATATAAATAAATGAACCTGACAGCTGCTATTTGTCAAAACCTTAAAGGCCACAAGTCATTCATTGAGAAGTACAACTTGGGAGTTCTTTTTTTTTCCATGATTAAAGTTCCTCAGATATCTCAGACATTATCTATATAATGATTTTGTCCCAGTTAGGACATTTTAATGTGGCTTTAAGCCACATTGCATGACTTCAAAGAGTTGCCAGTGGAATGGACGCGACGCATGATGACTAATGTAAAAAAAAAAAAAAAAACTACTGTTGACCGATTAGTTTCTGAGGTAACAGCCGACAGTATCGTTTTAATCAACAGATACACAGTTATTTGCCTGTTGGTCGTCACTCAAAACATTTTTGACCCATTTTAATCAAAGCTGAGCTGTGGGACAAAGTAGGAAGGAAACTTTACGAATGCTTATTCATCGCTGCCATCTAGTGGCCACAGTAGACGCTGCAGTAAGCTGGAGGCGTGATGTAAATGTAAAAACGAGATGATTTAGGATGAGCGATAATTAAAAAGAAGAGAGTTTGGATCAAAATAGTTTTAATTAATACACATTACACTCTTTGAAACTGGCATGTGGTCACACTGATGTACGTTTGATGATGTCCTCTGTCTTTCTTGCATTCTCGTGTTGTTCCTCCGCTATTCCATGTCCGAGTCGTCCATCTCCACGGTGCCCTCTCTCTTGACCCAGGGTAAAGATAGGGGCACGTAGGGGTCGTATGTCCAGCGGGGATACACTCTCTTGTACAAATTCATCATGACTGTGTCTTGAGAGCGCAGCTGATTGTCAAATACGCACTTCATGTGACCGTGTGTTCCTGTAAAAAGAAATAAAAACGTGGCAGTCAGGATTCACTGGAGACCGCAGGCGTTGCTTAAGGAATCTGCGGACAATGTTAAAGGTTAAAGGTTCTCACCTAGCGCCTCCTTGATGTGACCTCTCCGACCCCACTTTGTTCGCAGCTCCACTGGCTTGAACCACATTATATCGTCTGACACAGAAAGAAACAAAGGGACAGCAAACCGTCAAGCCACAGAGAAGCCAAACTTTGTGCAATATTCTGTGGTCACAAAAAAAAGCGTGCAAGATCGCCCACTCACCTCTGTTAAAGAACATGTAACGAACGACCGCAGAGCGCCGGTTGATTTTGAACGGGTGTCCGCTCAATACAATCCTCTTCAGGACAACACGCCGAGGGTCACAGCTAAGCAGACTGCCTGTGGCCACGAGGTCCTGGATGCCTAGAAAGACGCAGTAACAAGAACACAATCTCACATACCAGCACAGAACGAGCTCAAGTGGATAATTAAATAAAGCAATCAAACGAACAACAGAAAGGACGGTCAAAAGTTGAAAATCAAGACAGCCAGACCACTAATGAAATCTGCTCGTGTTCAAGTACAAAGGAGACTTTTCATCTCACCATCGCTCCTTTGTTTGAAGAGCAGCACTCCCGCAGGGGGGAAGGTGATGGGAGCGTATACCGACACCACGGTGGGGGCATCTGGCCTGAGGAACCGCTCCATCTTGTGTTTGTCAGCTGGAGAAGAATAGAGCAGTTCAAGCTCAATAATTCATTTATGACTGTGTATCCAGGAGCCAAACCTGCTTCGGAGCACTTGCTCCTACAACCATCCTGCCAATGTATTTTTGGGACAGAAGAAGCGGTAAATCCACAAAGACGCTGAACCCGCTGCCTTCTAAGTGACTGTTAATTAATGAATGTTGATGCGTTTTTCACAACAGGTGCTTGATTACATAATGAATACTGAGTGGCTGCACAGTAGGCTACCGTTGGTTCTTGCTAAGGTCTGTAGATCAGCTTTGTCTGATCAATGCTGCAAATTCTCGTGTCAAAGCTCACCAAACGTGAACTGTATGCAAAGGCAGTGTGCACATGTACTTCACCTTTGTCAGCGAATCCACATGTTCAATATTCAAGCTCTCAGTTACTCTAATGCATGTATTGGGGATATTTTAACAACAATTGTGTCATTAATACAAGATTGTGGTTGACTTAAGGGTGTTCATTAACTACCTGAGGTGTGCTGGGAGAAGATAGGAGAGGCCCTGAACCGCCGAAATCCGCAGTGAAACACCAGCTCCTCTTTGGATTTGATCGGCTCTGTGTTGCTCGGGTGTCTCCTCACCAAGACGTGCATCACTGACATCTGTGGAAAAACCGAGGCCAGAGAAGTCAATACCAACAACGCTGCCAGTGTGATGGTTATAAATCCAGACGCAAATGCTGCCGGATGTCATACCTTCTGTTCGTGGGGCAAAAGAGACACTAAAATCAGAGGTCTGCCCGACTGCACGCTCTCCATCACAGAGAAAGGCACGTCTTGGATGTGGAGCGTAACATACCAGCCAACCTGAAGCAGAATCAGAGTCAGAGAAGGTACAAATCTAACAAAAGGTGCATTTTATTATTTTTATTGATTTAATTTTACCATGGCTCCCTCTTCCTCGGCTGCAGCCTCAGCCAGGATGCGGTGGCGAGTGCGTTCAAAGCTCTGGAACTGGAAGATGCGTGAGTAGTTGAGGGGCAAGTTCTCCATGGGGTCCCACGGCGAGGAGCGGAAACTTTTTAGACCTCTGTAGCGCTGGAACCTAAACACAGAGGAC
This sequence comes from Nibea coibor, assembly GCA_023373845.1. Classification (NCBI taxonomy): domain Eukaryota; kingdom Metazoa; phylum Chordata; class Actinopteri; family Sciaenidae; genus Nibea; species Nibea coibor. The sequence goes on along the minus strand of CM041716.1, from coordinate 8,005,729 downwards.
AGGCACCGGGATCAATGCTGCTGTCCTCCCGAGCTAAATTCACAATAATTGCGCAGGTTTATTCCTCGTCCAGCTGACCTGATTCTGGCTGCCACGTCGAGCGGCGTGTCCACCTCGTCGGGAAACATCTCGTGGGCTCGAGCCTCGCGGTAGCGTTTTAGGCCTTCTTCTTCTGCGGCTTCGTCTAGGTGCTCGTCGTAGCGCTGGTCTGCTCCTGTTCGCTCTGTGGAGCACACCTCTTCCTCTTCCTCCTCTTCTTCATCCTCTGAGGCACAGGCTGAACCCGAATCCTGAGGAGACACAACACAGTACAGTTTGCACCAATGACGATATTAGAGGCCTAAACGGAGAACATCACCGACCTCTACCCTTGTAAAAACTGATCAGTGAAGATTTTAGATAAGAATCCACATAAACGCAGATGAACAGGGGTCTCTGTTACTTTCTGGTTGCTCTGTATAGGTAATACTGCTGATGCCCTCCTCTGTACAAAGCAATTTTAGACATCCGCTCACAACTTCTTTTCTAATTCACAAGGCACATTTTTGCCTCCCCCGTTTTCTAGATTGCAGCCACAATACAAACAATGACCAGACGTACATGTCGGGAACGCGATAGCGGTCAAAGAGATTCTAAGTATAGACAGTGTAATTGTATAATAGCCAAACACAAACAAGAGCAGCCCGGCCATAATAAGAACAGACTGTGCATGGCAGTGTTTGCGCCTTTAATGTGTGTACGGAGTTGGCGGGGTTCAAAACTACGGGAATCTTTCATTTGCATTACATTTAAATTTTGTGCCTTTCCCAGTGTAGCTTCACCGCAACCACACGTGGAAGTGTTTTCCAGACGTTCGCTCTTATTTCTAAGAATCCGACTTCCACGGGCAATAGATTTGTATGAGGAAATGAGTCATCAAAGACGACATGCTGTACAGTGCTCCCTCAACTGGCAAATTACAGGCAGCCAGACAGATGAAGGAAAAACACTCAGCATGGGGCTGATTCACAACCTTTCCAACATCCTCGCTGCAATAATAATCATCATTATCATTTGAAGTACCCTTTTCCCTATTGTTACCCTCCTCTAAATACGTATTCCTGTGTGCTAACCTTGACATCAAACACATGCTAATAACAATTACAGATCGTAATGAACCCGTCGCATGAAGAGAGTTTCCCCTGATTTCTTTTCATGCGGAGCTGGAAATAAATAAATGGTCAACCACTCCCTCCGTCCAGACAGGAAGTTCTGTTCACAGGACAGGAAGACAGGAGGCTTCTCTCGGGACTCCTGCTCCAAACACTATTGTTGTGGTGAGCAGCCTGGCACTACAGGCCAGAGACAGACACTGAGAAAACAAACAGTGCCTCTCAGTTACGAGGTGCACCGACCGCGGGTCACGTATGCACCGCTCCCGCCCCGGAAACCACAGACACTCGGACCGCAGAGCTTCTCCGCGGATTACTGTCTTCACCGTCCTCCGTTAAGATTACGCTGCCTGACTGCAGCCGTGACTGTTGCCGTGGCAACGGGGAGCAGCGGAACAAACTAACCCTAAAAAGGTGCGCATGGGCCGAACGCTGACACCATTAATTGATAAATCAATTAACACCAATCTAAAAATGAAGTAAGCTTCTACAAGGTGAGGAGTTTAACCAACCTAATTCATAACATTCCTACACGGAGTACATTTTTCTGTCCTTACATTTATAGATCAATTTTTTATTTAATTTGATGCCCTTGACCGGAATCAAAGTCAATTTTCATCCCACTATTTGATCACGAGTATTTTTGTAGTTCCAGTTGTGTTTTCCTCTCTCTCCGTCTCATACGCACATTAAAAAAAAAAAAAAAAAAAAACATTTCCTCAGTCCGAGCAACAACCTTCTTCTTGCTGCTCTCTGACAGCAGCACTTGATTTCTTTGCAACAACTGTGTGAATTCGGGCCGTCACGGTCTGATTCACACAGTCTCCTCTGAACAGTCGCTGTGGAGTTGTGTCTGCTACTTGAACTCTGTGAAGTGTTTATGTGGGCTCTAATCTGAGGCACCGTTAATTGCCAATTTCTGAGGCTGGTAATTGTAATGAACTCTTGGCCGCGCTCTCCAGGGGCAGTTCTCATGAGAGGCAGTTTCATCGTCGCGTTTGATGGTTTTTGCGACGGCACTTGTGAAAGTCATCCGATCTGAAAAATTTCCAGGACTCTGAGTGTCTTAAAGTAAAGACTGATTGTCCTTTCTCTTCACTTAGTGAGTGGTTTTTGCCACTGTGGATCTGGTTCACACAGGACTATTTACTGCATAGTAACACTACCTCTAAACAACAACTGCTGGTCTCAAACACATTAAGATGGCACCACTAATTAACTTTTGATGAAACACAAAGGGTAAATGAAACTGCCTTGTCACGACCGCATGGAGCCAATTAAGAGAAGTCACATAATAGTTTCGCTGTCTTCAGTGTTAATCTATGTGTTGTGTACCTGTAATACATTCTTAACATACTGTCAGTGTGTACCTGAGAGTTAATCTCCTCATCCTCTCCGTCCATCGCCTCGTCCAACATGTCGTCGTCATCGTCGTCACTACTTTCTTCATCCAGATCTCCATTCTCCTCCTCGTCTTCATCGACGATCCAGCTGGCCTGGTAATCTGATGTTCCTTTGGGGACTTTCATCACGCGTTTGTTCTTCCTGTTCTCTAAACAGCCCAAAAAAAAAAAAAAAACATCAAGAAACATTTAATTTCCTGTCTTCTTGTGGTTTAACTGACAACTCAAATAAAACATGTTTATTAGGAAAAGCACTGTAGGCTGCCAGATGATTATAAACTGTGCTTTGCTTTGAGCTTCTGAGGACATGACAGCTTTGTTTCTTCCTAAATACAAGGTGTATACCAAGGTGACTGTCTCTGACAGTGACTTGGGATGTTTAATCCCAGGCCAACTGGATTGTTCAGGTGAAACCTCTCCACATTGAGCAACGTCTCATCCTCACACGTACCAACCGCATCCTCTCAAAATGCTGTCATGCCTAAATACTGCACCTTCAGCTTCCAGCAGCTCTGACTCTGTTGGCCACGTCTGCTCCCCCTCCATGGGGTCAACCTCAGCCTCTGTCTGCAGACTCTCCCTGCAGGATGGATCTGCTTTCATGAGCACCCGCACGGCAGCCTCGTCTTCACCTCCGTCCTGTGGGACAACACCATTACATTCTGGCTCCATCTTCCTTCATTCATTAATCTAAAATATGAACATCGGATAATGAGGCAATCTCAAGTACCTCGTTTAGCTTATTACAATCAATATCATGAGTGCTTTAACGGTTGCACATTTCTTTAAGAGGCTGTCGTGACATTCACTGTGATTTTTTATACCGTGTGGACACATAAACACGCAATAGGCAACCTTTTATTTCTAGGAAGCATGAGCCTTTTGCATTTTAAGAAATCTCATCAATAAAGTCTAATCAATAACTTTGACCTACCAACATGTCAATATCTCCTCCCTTGCCAGACTTTGCTGGTCTAGCCGTTGCTGAGTTGAGGGGCAGAGGGTCTGATGGAGCATCAATCTGACTGAGCTGAAAGTCTCCATGCCCACTGATGTGCACAAGCCTGTCAACCCGCAGAGGACGACCGCGGACATACCCAGACACACAGAGCGTGCCCAAGCCAGTTGGCCCGCCGCCTGTTCCCTCAGCAGGGCTGTTGGGTGTGAAAGTGACATGCTGAGCCACAAGATGGGGACGTCTAGAGCGGAAACCGAGTTTTCTCTGTCTCTGGGAGCCCAGGTGTCTGAGAAGGAGGGTGGCATCCTGTTCCGAATCCAGAGGGAAGAGACGGGCATCAGGAAAACGGACCTCGGTGATTTTTGACAGAGCTCTCCTTGACTCGACTCTTTTCTTCACAGGAAGATCGGTCACTCCCTGACACACCAGTGCTACATGGGGTGAATGTAGGGACAGAGAGACAAGTGCTTAGAAAATACACAACAAAAAAATCAGAAATTATATTTGTATTATATTGTGTTCAGTTTTAGACCCACCATGGCTGGGGAGGCCCTGGGCAAAGAGGCAGGAGAGACAGTAGTCCCCGTAGCTGTCCCAACCTTCAGTAGAGTCCAGCACGAACACAAGGCTGTCTGCAATCTTTGCCACATCCAGCAGGGAGTGCATGTCAGCTGTCCAGAGGAACCAAGACAAACTTCAGAATGGGACAGCACAATGCTTACAGCACAAACAACACAATACAACTGTAGCATAGCTCAACCTATGTAAAGATTTTAGTTAAATAATAAAATAATTTGTACTGAGCGTAAAACAGTGAGGTGTTCATGGGATTGCCTTCTATCTTAAGATTCTGCACTGAGTTTGGGGATAATCCATCTGATGTCACCGGTGTATAATATAATTTCCTGCATCACCTGGAGTATATATCTATAAACTAATATAATAGAAGTAACTTGAAAGACTAATGTCATCTTTTTGTTGACTAAATGAAGTACCACTTTGCTCTGCTCTTGAAAAACTACTTCAGAGAGAAACATACAACTGAGAGGATTTGGGGCTCTTTTCGGCCGTCTTGTTTAATTCCACAGTGTATTTAAGGGGTGAGTGGAGGTTTATTCACATCACTGCGGCCTTTCAAGAATTAACTGCATTTAAATTCATTTAATTTCACTTGAGTTTTTTTTTTTTTCAAGCAACAACTGTTCACTCTCACTCAGCACTTACCCGTGCTCTGGGTTAGAAAGGTGAATCTTTGTTTAAAACGAGGCAGAATCAGCCCAAAACTGTCACTGATGCCGCTGATGCACCGCTCCTGATGCACGACGCCCCCGGCACCCTCCTCACGTAGCAGCTTGGTGACAGCACCGGCGTCGACTCCGGCATGGAGGGACACCACAGCGACCAAATGAGGCGGACCGTCCCTGCTGCCCAGACGACGCTTTTCTGTCAGAACCTTAAAAAGACAAGGAAAACACTGAAACTCTGCAGCGCCAACCAGAAATTCAAAGACGACTATTCTTCATGTGAAATAAAAATGTTACCATGTCTTTCTTATTCCTGCGGAGCTGGTTTGCTTTGTGTCTTCTGTCCATCTTCTTGTGCTCCTTCCTCTGTTTTTTGGTAAGGGCCATCACTGACACTCTACCTGAGAGACAGTTCAACACAACGATATATTAGCATGTTGTGTAAGTGGAGCAATAAAAATATGAGGGTGGCATTTAACACTTGAGGTTACAATTGTGTTGTAAGACAGCCTTGCAGCTAGGCCAGTTGCAATAATTAGGTAATCAAGTTCTGCAAAAATGATTGAGGTCGTGTCCAATATTGTACAACGCTGCCCGCAGTTAGATGTGTTTTTGTTTATGTGAGAACCTCACCAACAAAGAAGCATCTGCAACTGCAGCCAGAAAAACTGGAAGACAAAGTCTGACAGTCTCAGTGGCAATTTCTTTCAAAATCCAATGATGACGTCTAAATATTCTCCAGAATTAAAAGTTCCTTGTTCCTAGGTGTACTTGCATTATTATGCTATTATCTCATCAATTACAATGGCAATGATATTGTTCATCATAGTCATTTCTGGGACAATATAGTTATTGTGACAGGACTAATTGGAAAGAAATGACAACCTACTACTACTAAAAAAATTACCCACCCTGCCACAGCATGTTAATGCATGCAGGTAAACACGGGTGTTATTTTTGTGTAAGCTACTGCAAACCCATTATAATCAGTTCTTATGATTCAATATTTGAGCTGGTGATGGATTTGAACGGGTCTATGAGGTAATACAAACAATAAATCTGCAGTGGGTATGCGAACAAAGTATTTACATGGCTTTTGGTATTTGGCTATTGAAGTTATGACTGATGTCTTGGCTGCTTTAAAAACACAAGTTGGGTGGACGATATATCAAAAACACCTGTAGAGTTCAGAGGAATCCAATACAGCAGCCCTGCAGAGACTGTCTTTGCACTGTGAAGTTTCTAATTTGTCATTTTATTATTATTATTGTTGTTGTTGTTGTTGTGTATCGATTCAAATACCACTCTTTGGGGCCATAGTTTGTTTTGTCATTTCTATAACAGATTGCATTAAAGATGTGAGTCTCTATATGATCCTCTTTGCTCTGCACATCTTTAGTGGAACTTAAATATCGGACACATTTTGGTAATTTGTCGGATCTATTTCCGTTTGTTTCTGTCAGACAGACTCTGGTGGGATCATCTGTACATACGGTCTGTACTTTGTCCGTGTATTTCTGGGGTGTAACTGAAAGCACCTCATGTCAACAGTCATGAAATAGTCATTTGAGCTACAGCTTCACACATCTTAAAAGCACGCGTGTAAAAAGACTTGAAAACTACGTCTGAACACAGATACTACAATTAAAATTCACTAGAAAACTCGACACGTGTGTTTTGCAGAGCAGTGGCCACAGCCACGAGCTAACACCACACACCTCTGTTCAGTGACGCTTCACACCTGGACACGGCTTACCTTTGTTTTCTCTCTCGATTTCACCTTTCGTCCGGTGCTTGCCATGTTTGTGCCCTTTGTTCTTCTGTTTGTATATGCCGGCTCTGTGGCCCTGTTGTTTTTCCCCATTAGCAGCCATTTTCACCATGTGGGAGAGGTGGGCCATTCACTTCCGCAAGTCATGACAGAGGCGTGACGTCAGACTTTGCGGAGAGGTTTTATCCTTCAAAATAAAAGTCTAGGAGTGTGGGGCGGATTTTGTTTTTTCCACATCCATTTGCATTACAGGCTATTGCATGTATTTACTGCATACAGTTTAAGCCATGGAGCCCTGATGAATGCCGTTTTTTAGAGAAGAAAGTCAAGTAAAATAACATATTTTAAATAAGAGAATTATATAATATATATAATATAATTCAAGGAATTTGTTTTGGTGTCATTGGTGCATGACAAACATTCTTTAATATAAGAAACATTAAGTATTAAAAGCATAAACATTATAAATATATTTACACAATATGTTTTAAAATAAAAAAAGAGCAGTGCAGCTGTGCAGGGACTCTAAACTACATTAGATTGAAATATTTTACAGAAAGCATCCTGCCACAGCATCAAACAAAAACAAGCTATTCTCCTACATGCATACATACAGCCATTATCTGTAACCACTTATCCTTATCAGTGTCACAGGGGCCTGGAGCCTATCCCAGCTGACTCTGGGAGGAGGTCATCTCCATGCGTGTCAATAATATTGTATAAGATGTCTGAGCAGGGTTCAGGCTTCTTTGTCCGCTGGGCAAATGACTATGAATTGTTCAAATTTTAACAGCCGTTCAATAGATTATCAATGCTCTTCCAGGCACTTTGGAGCTAATTGTGTTCCCTGTGTGTGAGCGTTATGTTTATATCCACGGTTACTCAAGCCCACCTCTGAAAAGAACAATCTTCTCTTTCATCGTTCTCTGAAACTTAATCATATTTCTCATCATTATATAATGTCTCATCCTCTTTCCAATTATCTAGTTTAAGAGTTCACAAGAGTAGCAGGAGGAGAGAGGCAAAAATAATAAAATTACGGAGCCTCTGATGCAATGGCCTCGGCCAAAATACAGCTGTTCATTCAGATATTCACATATTCCTGCCAATACAACCTCCTTCAGTTACTGGATCTCTGTCTTCTTTTACCCTCGTGTGGTATAACTAAGCCTGAGAACTTTCTCTAACATGACAAAATTCATCAACATCACTGCCATGGCTACTAGCCCCAACACCTCTACCTGTCTATCAGCTACTACACCCGTCAACTACCACCTGTAAGTCTATCATACCATCAAGCAATGTATGGTATCACAGTTCTAGAGAAAAAATAACTCTAATTCTCTCATTTTAAGGTTACTGCAAGTGGCACTTATCTAAACATAGACTAGGTTAAGTACGTGATGCAATTACTGTTGCATAATGTGTACTGAATGGCCATTACATGGCTGTTTTTCTCTGCATCCTGTGCTATTGCAAAAACAACACAAAACCATCGTCATGTATGTCATTATGTATCTGAAGAATGCTTTGCCCCAAAGGAGATGCATTAGGGAAGAAGATAGGACGGGGAGAGTAATGTACAATTACAGTACATTGCTGATAGATGAGGACGAGTATGAGGAAACATCTTCAACTGTCACCACCAACATTATTATCATTTATTTTGTTGGAGCATAGCAACAAGGAAGGACCACACAGCAAACATTTGATCCAAACATAATTTATTAAAAACAGCTGAATTTAAACAAACCATACAGTTTTATGTCAGTGAGCGTGGGTGTTGGTTGCCATGAAACAAGGCTGCATTAAAGACAATCACAAATTAAATAAAACCGATGCGGTTGCCAGCATTACCGCCGTCACCTTTATTTCCTCTCTTCTTGAAGAAGGTCCAAGTTGTACAACACACATGCAGCACCAGTCACAAGTCCCTCTGAAGAGGGAACATGTCAAAGTAATGCAGCCCCCTCCACTTGCACTCAAGCAGATCCAAAAGCCCTCTAAGAAACTTGAAACCAATTTGAGCAGAACTTTGCCATTTGTTGGCTTTGCAACAGTCAACTTATTGTACAGGCTGAGTTACCATGTGGTTAGAGAGAGAGAGTTTGAAGTTGAAGAAGGGGCTACAGGGGTTTCCTCTGTACACTGTTACATCATGCACGAGCCCACCAAATGCAGAGAATGCATTAGTAAACAATAGCTGACTCTCATGCTTTGCCTGAAGGAAAGAACTGCATACTGTTGGTCTGCTGATGAAGGATTCTTTAAGTATGATGTAAATACAATCTATGCACCCAGTCAGCTCTGAAAATCTTAATTAAATTAATGGAAACTCTATTACATTTATTCTAATCATCAGAAACTTTTCAGAAATTAAACAATCATGTATTTACTTCAGATATTTCTCTATCTTAGATCAGCTAGTGGTTTGAGGTTTTTCAGTATATCCAGATTAAATCCTCAGGACTGCTGCAGTGGAACGCCATATGACGCACTGAACAACAGGTCTACTGCAGAGGACCCGTATTATCCTATATTTGTGTAAAGCTATGAAAACTTTACAATAATCAAAATCAGTACTACTTTTCAGAAAGGAATTTTCCATTGAGAGGTAATATTATAATTTATAGCTATTGCTTTACTTTACTATCTCTATATACTTGAAAATAAGTATGTTGTTAGATGGTTTGTAGGTTGTAGCTTGTCTAAGTTCCTATAAAGGAGCACAATTACAGCATATAACATACATGGCATGTTCAGCTGAAACTGCTTCCATTTTATTTTAGTAGTAGTAGTATTATTTTACTTAATGTTAGGTTAAATAAATCTGCCTGAACAATAAAATATTTGATGATATTTATGGCACCCAGGTAATTAATTATTATGTTTTGATAATCTTTAAATAGGTAATAAATAGCCAATAAAATACATTTTAATTGGCTCTGGGGATCTAAACTTTACAATATTTAAAATCAACTGTACTTTTCAGAAAAGCATTTTCCATCGAGAGGTAATATTTTATTGTGTATACCTATTACTTTACTATTTTGGTCACCCCATGAAATTTACAAATCTGCTTGAACAATAAAATATTCGATGATGAAGTATTATTTTATTAAACAGATAGTAAAATGACAAAATCATTAAATTGGCAGACTCTCTGGGGATCAGACAAAGTTGGTTTCTAACTATGAAAACTTTACAACCATTAAAATCAGCTGTACTTTTCAGAAAAGCATTGAGAGCTAATATTACTTCTACTTTCCTTTACTTTACCACAAAAGTTTTTGCAAGAGTTCAGTATTTTCTCTCCTATATATATTATAGGCCGAGTGTTTTTTAATTATGTCTCCGCCTCTGGATGTTTTTGGGTCAGAGAGAGTTTACTGCAAATACAGCAGGCAGGCAGGCGGACAGGCAGGCAGGCAGGGCGGAACTGCAGTTTGCAGTATGTCGAAGGAAGAACCGGAGCAGCTTAACCCAAACTAAGCCGAGTTGTTAACAATGCCAGTGGGTTAAACCCCTCGGTTTTTCTAACAACGTCGCGGAGGGACTCTCGGCTTGTTTCTGGGTGTTTTTCAGGAGGTGTTTGAACTTCCCTCACATTCTCCACGACGTATTTTCAAGAAGGGAGAGGCGGCAGTTGCGCACTCGGCAGCCATCTTTGGACCTGCCTGGGAGTGGGATCCGACTCTTCTGGCACCCCCGGTTACTTCGAGGGTGGGGATCTCTCTCTCTCTCACTCTCTCCCTCTCTCACTTTTTTTTTTTTTGTTAAGCTGTAATAACACACAAACCCGTATGTTATAACCGACTGACAGCGTCGGAAACCACGAGGATTTGGCGTACTGAAACACACCGCGTCGGGGATGAAACAGGAAGGATACTTTAATAATCCCAAACTGTGTTGAAACACACGACAGAGAGTCTCCACAGAGCTGAAAGCTGGCCTGTCAGGGAGAGAGAGGGTGAGTTTCAGCTAACACACACTCACACACACACACGTACACACACAGGTTAGCTTGCTAATTTAGCAATTTCTGTCCAACGGCTGCTTAAAAAGTTGGCTCGAGTCCGCGTTGGTCGTGTTGTTGCTCGGCTGTTTAGGGCCGTGGATGTCGCTCGGGGTCGTTTAACCGTATGACACGTAACTTAGCTTAGCGTTAAGTTTGGTGTGTGGCTAACATTACAGTCAACGTTGCTTGGTGTGTGTGTGTGTGTGTGTGTGTTGGCTCTCTTGCCTTGTTAGTTTTTTAAAAGCATTTGCGTGGCAGCTTTTACTGAGTCTCTAACTCCAGTGAGGTGTTAACACAGCCACAGGTAACAATAACAACAACAGGTAAAGGCTGGGCTGCTAGTTTACACCAGAAAATGATACTTTGGTTTCACTGTAAGGTCATGTAATACCACAGCAATAACAATACTGTGTTTACCCTCACTGTAAAACTCTGATTAGCCCCCATCATGCTCAATTAATGACATAAACAAACAAAGATTGTAACATTTGGACCTGATTAAAGGATTACTAGTGGTTGACACTGTTTGATTGTGTGTTTTTTTTTTTTTTTTTGCCATGGATTGGACCAACAACAACATCAACACCAAAAAGACTCAGCTGATAAGTGTTTAAAAGCAGATAAAATGTCTGAAAACTCTCTTCCGCCGTGTCCGAAACCTGTCGCTGTTATGTCAAGACAGGCAGATAATCACTAGTCAAAATGCTCACCATGCCCCCCCCCCTTCCTACCTCCCTATAGCTGTGCGAACAGGAAATGCTGAGAAATGCAAGCGCAGTGAGGACATACATCGGGAATTTCAGCCCTCCAGCTTTGTTGTCCTGTCCTGCTGCATTCTTGTGCATGTGTGTGTGTGTCTGCGTGTGTGTTAGTTGGAACGCAATGGTGTTTCATGAAGGTGTCAGTTATCATCACTCACTTCTGCGCTCACGTGTCTCCCTGCAGTTGAAAAATGCCATCATGAGATATGACAACAAGGCTCATTCATGAGCAACAATGTAGTAAAGGACAATGGCAATAAAGAGGCACACAGTCCCACATGGTAATGAGGCTTTATTTCAGTGGCCGTGGCTGCATCTGTGTGGAATAGTGAGTTGTTCAGTGTTGTTGTGAGACAAAAGATGTCTGCTTGAACTGGGGGCTGTTTCTCCCAGGCCGGGGAAAGAAGTCTTGTGACTCTAGCGTCAGCTCTGCATCTGTTTGCAGCTGATCATCTGAGCCTGCATGGACTCAGTAAACTTTGCTCAGTGATCTTTTACAGTCTACATCTGTATTACAGCAGTTTCGGCTGTATAGTAAACTATTTAATAGCCAACAAATAGTTAAACGTTTAAGCCTGACGGTGGAGTGGTGGACCTGTGCTGTAATCGGTTTAATTTAAAGGAGGGGTTCACCTAAAATTCAAAAAAGAAACCCACATTTAACTTCATATCCTTTGTGGTATCCAGTCGTGCGGATCACAGATGGATGTCCTAAGTATCCTACCCGGGACATTACTTTTGGACCGCCTAAGTTTTTCAAATGTAATTTTTCAACTCAGCGAGCGCCGCAGACAAATCTGTATCGTACTGGACTTATTGTGGCCGTGGATATCTCACAACTAGACCTAGCATCATGGCTAGAAACCGCCATTGATGATGGCGAACCGACCCTTTTTAATCGCTCGTGAAACAGCTATATAGACAATGCTTGGTATGTTTGAGAACATGTGTTTACCAAGTACTTACAGGTTTAACAAGTAGTCCCATCACTGGAATGCTTTGTTTCAGCTCAGGCATCTGTCTCACTGCGAAGCAGCGTGTTGTTACCTCGGCTTCTTTGTTTTTTTCGAGCTGGAGGTTGTCGCCTGCGAGACACTTCTTTGTACCTTTCCACACATCTGTCTGTCTACATACCAGTCACTGGAGGCGTGAGGGGAGGTTGTCAGGACACAGCCCACTGATTTCCTTACTGTAGGTGCTGTTACTATGGAAACAGGAGACCTATTGCTCGCTTACCTCAGGATTTCCGACTGGCCATTCCCCACATTTGCACCTGACATCATGGTTCAGTTCATGTTTTGCGTAGCCTTCTCTTGTTCGGGTTAACAGCCTCTGGTGTGTAGCACATGTGGACAGATGTGAAGATTGATTTGAATCTCACCCCAAAGCATCCAGATAAACTTCTTTAAACCACTCTTGGATCATATTGCTGTCCATTCAGTGTTAGCAATGAAGCCCATATTCTTTAGGTTGTACCACTCTGCTGTGTGTTTTTCTTTCAGTGTACTCATTCTTGTTTTTCCCTGCTTTCAGCTCTGACCACATATGAGACCGCTGTCCTGCAGATGAGCCATTGGTGGGGGCTTCCAAGTCGCTGTCACAGACCCAGATAGTTCCTGGTGGCAGCGGCATTGCCCCCCCCCACAATCCCACTATGCCCAACAGCAGTCGGGCGGGGAGCCTGAAGGACCCCGAAATTGCTGATCTCTTCTTCAAGGAGGACCCGGAAAAGCTCTTTGAAGATCTGCGTGAGATCGGACATGGCAGCTTTGGTGCTGTATATTTTGTGAGTACTTCACGATATAATGCTGTGATCCGAGCCCGAGGCCGTGTTCAGTGTGACATCAGAACTGCATTCATCCCACGCATTCATTTCATTGTGGCCGCCGTGTTGACACACGGGGAAGCACAACACAAATGGTTGTCGGGGCAGAAAAGCTCAGCCCTTGCTCAGTTAATCAAATACTTTTAAGTGCACATTTGTACACAACATGAATGGCGATCATTGTTAATGAGGATAAAATGACTGCTGCCATGAGGAACTTCCCTGAAGATTGGAAAAAATCTTCTTGTCGATCAGTTCCACATAAAAAGTTCAGTGTATCTACACAGAATATGTTTGAAGAGGGGCCTTGTAGCACTTTTTGTTTTAGTATTTGCCAACATGAGAGCATTGTTTTATGAATCACAGAGGCCTTTTAAACATTTTCAGTTCTTAGTGACACTGTCTGTGTGTCAGCCTTGACTTCCAGCAAATTATCGAGCCATCAGACTTTTACTGTAAAAATCAATTATTGTGATATTTTCCGATCGTGATGGTGTATTTCTGTCTTAATGTCTCGGATGGATTATATAGTCTCTGTAATGTGAATGTAATGCTCGTAATGCAGTCAGAAGCACTCCCAGTTTGTCATTTACCATCCTGCCATTCGATAATGTGGATCATGTAGAGTCTCTAATACAGAGAGCGTTGTCGTGATGTTTGGGGGGGTGATGATCAGTTTAACAAAGCAAACAGACATAAGTTAAGTTTTGTAATGCAGACAAACAGACAAATTCTACTGTAGCACATGTAGTCTAAGTCACTGAACTAAAGATGACAACCAGTGTGCAATGTGCTTGTCGTTCAGGCACGCAATGTGCGGACAAATGAGGTGGTGGCCATCAAGAAGATGTCTTATAGTGGAAAGCAGTCCACTGAGGTACGCATAGATTTATATTTATGTACTGTTTCCACATTTATGAACACGGTTTTGTTAGTTTGTGCTCACAGGCTTCTGTTTCTTGCTCTTTTTGCAGAAATGGCAAGACATAATAAAGGAGGTGAAATTCCTGCAGAGAATACAACACCCAAACAGCATAGAGTACAAAGGATGTTACCTACGAGAGCACACTGCCTGGGTGAGCTGATGATGCTGTATGATATTATCCACTGGTTGATAAAGAAGAGAGAAACTCACAAAACACACTCTTTATTTGATTGCAGCTGGTAATGGAGTATTGTCTAGGCTCTGCTTCAGATTTGTTAGAAGGTGAGTAATCCTCGCCTTTGCATGACCCTGCATGACTGCAAGCAGAGGCTACAAGTTCACCCTCGTCAGTTTTATATTTGTTTACATCACTGTGGGTGAATTTATCCTCCCCAGTTCACAAGAAACCTCTGCAAGAAGTTGAAATAGCTGCAATCACCCATGGTGCTCTTCAAGGGTTGGCTTATCTTCACTCCCACAACATGATTCACCGGTGAGTGTTTCAAGGGTTTGGTAGCATGCTGGGCATTGAGTGCTCGTGCTCTCAGGTGTGCTGTCCTCTGTGTGTATGTCTGTGTATAGCCGTAATCGTTTCCACTTATGTGTTTGACAGAGATATCAAAGCAGGAAACGTCTTACTGACAGAGCCTGGGCAGGTAAAACTAGCAGACTTTGGTTCTGCCTCCATTGCCTGTCCTGCCAACTCCTTCGTCGGGACTCCATATTGGTACGTAACGAAACATGCATGTTAATGGTTCCTATCATAGCAACTTTTCTGATTTTCCATTAAGTTTCTGTCAGTGTTTTTATTGTGCTGAATATTTTTTGTTTTCTCAGGATGGCCCCAGAAGTAATTTTAGCTATGGATGAGGGTCAGTATGATGGAAAGGTGGACATTTGGTCTTTGGGAATAACCTGCATCGAATTAGGTACGGACACTGTCTTCTTCAGCCTGAATCACAGTTTAAGATTTAGACCTTGTTTGTTGTTGCATTGCTTGAAGCCACATCAGCATCTTTTTACACTTTTACAAACATCTCATAGCCAGCATTCATTTGGCTCACTTAGTCAGTCAATAACTGAATAATGTTCCTCTTTCTTCCTCCTTAATTTCATTTTTCTTCAACATCCTGCCTCCTTGATGTAACCCGCTGCTTGGTCTGTAGCTGAGAGGAAGCCTCCACTGTTCAACATGAATGCAATGAGTGCCTTATACCACATAGCACAGAATGAGAGCCCAATGCTGCAGTCCAGTGAATGGTAAGTTGAGAATTGAACTTCTAAGAGCTGGTGTGTTGTTTCCTAAACAAACAGAGTCTTTTTAATAGTCCAATTCTGTCCTTTTTCCATCCTCTCTTTAGGACGGATTATTTCCGAAACTTTGTTGATTCTTGCCTTCAGAAATTTCCCCAGGATAGGCCAAACTCTGAGGAGCTTTTAAAGGTAAGAATCAAAAAACAGTTATGACATAACCACCCGTAACCAGGATTTTTAAATACAAGAAGTCCTTTCTGTGTTTTTCCTTCAGCATGCATTTGTCCAGCGTGAGCGACCAGAATCAGTCCTAATAGACCTGATCAGTCGGACTAAGGATGCCGTGCGGGAGCTGGACAATCTGCAGTATCGTAAAATGAAGAAGATCTTGTTCCAAGAAGCCCACAATGGCCCCACAGCTGAGGCACAAGACGAAGAGGAGGTCTGTCATGTGACTGTTTGAACCACTTCTACATTGCATTTGTCTCTTTCTCGATTTCTGTCACCTCCAGATCAGCGAGGTTATATTTTTATTTGTGTCGTGTCATCCCATGTTATTAGAGAGCATTGTCGTGACCTTGCTACTGTTTGCCTGCCACGTGTGTTATTTTTAGGAGCCGGAACACAGTGTGGGCAGGACGGGTACAGTGAACAGCGTGGGGAGCAACCAGTCCATACCCAGTATGTCAATCAGTGCCAGTTCCCAGAGCAGCTCTGTCAACAGTCTAACAGATGCAGGCGACGACAAGAGTGAGGTGGACATGGAGGGAGACCACACAGTCATGTCCAACAGCTCTGTGATACACCTCAAACCTGTAAGAAGTCGATTTATACATTTAAAGAGAGTCTTAAAATAAATGTCAGTGTCTTGTTTTACATGTTTTGTCTACCTTTCAGGAGGAACAGGCATATAATGAAGAGTCAGAACCTCACACCCGGCCAACTGAGCAACAGTCCCCGCCTGCACACACTCCACGGCCAAAACGGAACCGCGAGCACTTTGCTACTATACGCACAGCCTCAGTGGTAATAACACAGTTATTGTATATGTCAAATAAGAAGATAACTGCTTGTGTATCAGCTGGACATTTCCCACATCCATGAGTTCTTGCAAAGCAAAAATATTCTGGCAGATTGTCCTCGTGATCACTGAATGCTTTTGCTATAATGCTAGAAAGTAGTCATTTTTTTTAATCTAATCAAAAGCAGAGCCATGATCCAGCTTGAAACATTTATGCATGTGGAAATGCACTTTAAAGTCTTAAATACCTCACTTTTATGTGAGACATATGGCAGCCTTGCGTATGTATTTCTCTGTCAGAAACTTGTTCATTCCGCCCACAACAACATAAAGACAATCTGTGTCTCGTGTTTGCCAGCTCACTCGCCAGATTAAGGAGCACGAGCAGGATTCGGAGTTAAGGGAGCAGATATTGGGCTACAAGCGCATGAGGCGGCAGCACCAGAAACAGCTGATGGCTCTGGAAAACAAGCTGAAGGCTGAGATGGATGAGCACAGACTCCGCCTGGACAAGGAGCTGGAAAACCAGAGGAATAGCTTTGCCCAAGAGATGGAGAAACTGATCAAGAAGCACCAGGCGTCCATGGAGAAAGATGTATGATTTGAACTCATTTGTGTGTTTTCACTGGCTATTTTTTTTCCTAGACCTAACTGTTAATGATGTCATTTTTTTTCCATTAGGCAAAAACGTTTAGCAACGATGAAAAGAAGTTCCAGCAACACATTCAGAGTCAGCAGAAGAAAGAGCTCAACAGCTTCCTAGAATCCCAGAAGCGCGAGTACAAACTTCGCAAGGAACAACTCAAAGAGGTGAGGAGATCCAGGAAGTTTTTGCTTTTCAGCAATCAGTGGTATAAAGTCTATTCTACCGGTGACCTGGAATCTTTCTTGGATTTAGGAGTTGAATGAAAATCAGTCAACACCTAAGAAAGAAAAGCAGGAGTGGCTGTCCAAGCAGAAGGAAAACTTCCAAAACTACCAAGCAGAGGAGGAGGCCAACTTGCAGCGCAGACAGAGGCAGTATCTGGAGCTCGAGTGCCGCAGATTCAAACGGAGGATCTTGATCGCTCGTCACAACATTGAACAGGATTTAGTGCGTGAGGTCAGCGTTCTGTTTCCTACATTTTACTGCAGCGTTGCAAATGGAAGCAACAGTCTAAAAGTGAGTTTTCTTTGCTGCCTGTCAATCTCGTCTCTCTGTTGTCTGCCTCTCCGTGTGCATATGATTAGGAGCTCAACAAGCGTCAGACCCAGAAGGACTTGGAACATGCCATGCTTCTCCGGCACCACGAATCCATGCAAGAGCTGGAGTTCCGCCAGCTCAACACCATCCAAAAGACGAGGGCCGAGCTGATCCGCCTGCAGCACCAGACGGAGCTCACCAATCAGCAGGAGTACAACAAGAGGAGGGAGAGGGAACTTCGACGCAAACACGTTATGGAGGTTCGCCAGCAACCCAAGAGCCTCAAGGTGAGAGCATGCACATACACTGAATATTCAGTCATTCAGTCAATAAATAAACGATTATAGACCAATGTAGTTCTGTGAACTACTCTACTCTCAATTAATAAATCATAATAATGATGATTGTGATGGTAATAATGGCAGTAATAGTAATGAGGGAATAAATAGTCTTACGCAGTGTCCACATTTAGCATTTTAGTGGCTTGAGGGTAGAAGTTCTTCCCGAGTCTGTCAGTGCTGGTTTGGCGTAGAACGTTGGACTTTCTTCCTGATCGCAGCAGAGTACCAGCTATTAAACATTCAACTAAATAAATCACCCCTTGCAGGGCCTTATGAACTTGATTAAGATATTATTGGAACCAATACCATTATCAGTTCTGCTTATCGGTCAAATTCTTTGTTGATTCCCTAATTAATTCGTCTTCTTTTTGATTTTGTGTGGTGGAAAATGGGCTACACAGGTTTCTAAAAGCACTATTGTTTGCCCAATGTTTGATCTGGAACCGGTTAGCCTGAGAGATAGCTGTAGCGACAGCAGGTGTTTACACCCTTTACTCAAAATGATCATTTTACAGACCTGAGGACGAGCACTGTTGTCATCTTCCTTTGTGAATTGAAGCCACACTTTCCGTTTCTTATCCTCTCTGTCATGACTACTCCTCGTTGCAAGTTTCCAGCAGCGTTGACGCACAACTTTGAAGTCATTGTTTTTGCAATGCGCAACTGTCAGAAAACCATGCCAGCATTAATAAAAGGAATTGATAAGCTCCAAGACAATTTGGAACTGATTCTCCGCTGGAACCTTTTCTCAGTTCTCATCCCTAATTTCAATAATAAAATGTTGCCCTAGATACTTGTAGGATCTGCCTAATATGCAAAATACCATTAGTCGTGGACCATTTCTTAACCTTGAATAAGCTCAGATGAAACACAAAATGTAGAGTAAAAAGGCTACATTAGAGTTATGGTTGTGTGGCTTTTCCTCCCCTTTGGTTAGACAAACTGTTTTTATAGCATTAAGAATAGAAGCTGAGCCATGTTTCTTGTTGAGCCAAAAAATGTTGTGCTTGTGCAGACCCGATGTAGATAATCCTGTTCTGTTTCTGTGTTGCTTTTCGAGTGTAAAGAAATACATAATTTAATATGTTTCTCCAGTCCAAAGAGCTACAGATCAAGAAGCAGTTCCAGGACACATGTAAGATCCAGACCAGGCAGTACAAAGCACTAAGGAACCATCTGTTGGAGACCACACCAAAGTCAGAGCACAAGGCTGTCCTTAAACGGCTGAAGCAGGAGCAGCACCGCAAACTTGCCATCTTGGCAGAGCAGTATGACCACTCCATCAATGAGATGCTTTCCACTCAGGCGGTGAGTCTGGCAATGCCAGGAATTTAAAATCCTAAAGCTGTGAAGTGAGACCATGAAGGCACCAGTTGTACATATTTCCACTTTTAGCAGATTTGCCCAAATCAGTTAGAGCTGTCGATTTATTTTTTCATCGTTCCACGATCTTGTCTCTGTCCTTTAGCTACGTCTGGATGAGACTCAGGAGGCTCAGTGCCTAGGCCTACGAATGCAGCTACAGCAGGAGCTGGAGCTTCTCAACGCCTACCAGAGCAAGATCAAGATGCAGACAGATGCCCAGCACGAGCGCGAGAGAAAGGACCTGGAGCAGCGGGTGTCACTCCGAAGGGCCCTGCTGGAACAGAAGGTTTTCCACTTTTCATTAGTCTCATGTGCAGATTTACATTGGTCTGACTTCATGATTACTGAGTTTTAGAGGTACTAAAAGCCAAGAACACTCAAATAGGTTTTCTAGGACCTGCTCTGGTTGAAGGTGGGTGAGATCATGATGTAGGTGTCATTTCTCGTGCAACAAAACAAACAGAACAGACACCGCCTATATACATCAGCTCAGCCCTGAACTGGTTTAATTAGGGAAAATAACACCTGTGGATGTGTACCATGGGTGTGCTGCACCTTTAAGAGTAACCGCAGACAGCACAGGTGTTACTAATAAGACAACAATGACTCACTTAGACATGACAGTGTGAAAGCATGAACAATACCTACGATCAGCCAGCATCATTGCATTGCATTTCCTGAAGAGTGAACAGTAGATGTTTAACTAGAAAAATTTCAAAAGAAATTTTGAGTGTACCTGACTCTGGCCCCATTGCTGCCTACTGGCTTCTGCCTGCCGGCCCTAATTAGCAGAGCAGTTAGTGCATGTGTTAGAATGTCAGTTGGAAATGCTGACGGAGAGAGAGAGAGAAAATGCTGAAACCACAAATTTTTGTATTAGCCACTCATGTTAGCAATTAGCATGATGCGCTAGCCACTCATTTTAGCATTGGCTGCTAATGTTAGCGATGAGTATGCTTTTTAGCCACTAAAAATGAAGTAGATGCCAATGCTAACATGCTCATGTTAACATGCTAATTGCTAACTGATAACATGCTAATGCTACCACTAATTTCTAGCCACTAAAAACTAGCATTAGCCACTCATCTTAACAAATTTTCCTACGTTTCTAGCTATAAATGCTTTCTGTAGCTTGACATTTGCGGCCGCAGTCAGAGTTTACATTTTTTTATTTTTGGACAAATTTTTCTCTCTTTCTGCACTCTAGCTATGACATCACACCCTGTAGCTCTCGAAAGTTCTTGCAATACACACCCATTCATTTTTTGGCATGGTGTTTGGCGTATAGCGGCAACCATTCGGTGAAATGCTTTGAAAATGACATTGCCAACGTGTCCTTGCCAAGCCGGTCGTTTTGACACCTTGTTTGTGTATGTGCGACAATAACTCAGGGAGCCTTAGGGAACCGAAGAAAACACGGAAGACGAATAATAACTTTCAGGCACACTCAATAATAAGAATAAGCGCGGTGGATAACATACTGTGCTCTTTCAGGCACACTCAATGATCTGAGCTCACAGGACAGTTAGGTTTCAGAAGACCATTACAACACAAAATGGGCATTTTTACCTGCCAAAAATTGATTGAAGGCCAAATGCAGTGAATGAAAGGTGATTTCTGCCTAAATAGGACTTGATCTCATTCTGGAGCTTCATAATATAAAGATCTGAACTCACAGGACAGCTTGTAAATCTTTTAAAGGACCATTACAACACAAAATGGGCATTGTCACCTGCCAAAAATGGGCATTTTTACTTGCCAAAAATTGATTGAAGGCCAAATGCAGTGAATGAAAGGTGATTTCTGCCTAAAACTGACTTGATCTCATTCTGGAGCTTCATAATATAATGATCTGAGCTCACAGGACAGCTAAGTTTCAAAGGACCATTACAACACAAAATGGGCATTGTCACCTGACAAAAATCGACATTTTTACCTGCCAAAAATTGATTGAAGGCCAAATGCAGTGAATGAAAGGTGATTTCTGCCTAAATAGGACTTGATCTCATTCTGGAGCTTCATAATATAAAGATCTGAGGTCACAGGACAGCTTGTAAATCTTTTATAGGACCATTACAACACAAAATGGGCATTTTCACCTGAAAAAAGGGCACTCTCGCCTGCCAAAAATTGATTGAAGGCCAAATGCAGTGAATGAAAGGTGATTTCTGCCTAAAACTGACTTGATCTCATTCTGGAGCTTCATAATATAATGATCTGAGCTCACAGGACAGCTAAGTTTAAAAGGACCATTACAACACAAAATGGGCATTGTCACCTGCCAAAAATGGGCATTTTTACTTGCCAAAAATTGATTGAAGGCCAAATGCAGTGAATGAAAGGTGATTTCTGCCTAAAACTGACTTGATCTCATTCTGGAGCTTCATAATATAATGATCTGAGCTCACAGGACAGCTAAGTTTCAAAGGACCATTACAACACAAAATGGGCATTGTCACCTGACAAAAATGGGCATTTTTACTTGCCAAAAATTGATTGAAGGCCAAATGCAGTGAATGAAAGGTGATTTCTGCCTAAAACTGACTTGATCTCATTCTGGAGCTTCATAATATAAAGATCTGAGGTCACAGGACAGCTTGTAAATCTTTTACAGGACCATTACAACACAAAATGGGCATTTTCACCTGAAAAAAGGGCACTCTCGCCTGCCAAAAATTGATTGAAGGCCAAATGCAGTGAATGAAAGGTGATTTCTGCCTAAAACTGACTTGATCTCATTCTGGAGCTTCATAATATAATGATCTGAACTCACAGGACAGCTAAGTTTAAAAGGACCATTACAACACAAAATGGGCATTGTCACCTGCCAAAAATGGGCATTTTTACTTGCCAAAAATTGATTGAAGGCCAAATGCAGTGAATGAAAGGTGATTTCTGCCTAAAACTGACTTGATCTCATTCTGGAGCTTCATAATATAATGATCTGAGCTCACAGGACAGCTAGGTTTCAAAGGAACATTACAACACAAAATGGGCATTGTCACCTGCCAAAAATTGACATTTTTACCTGCCAAAAATTGATTGACGGCCAAATGCAGTTAATGAAAGGTGATTTCTGCCTAAAACTGACTTGATCTCATTCTGGAGCTTCATAATATAAAGATCTGAGGTCACAGGACAGCTTGTAAATCTTTTACAGGACCATTACAACACAAAATGGGCATTTTCACCTGAAAAAAGGGCACTCTCGCCTGCCAAAAATTGATTGAAGGCCAAATGCAGTGAATGAAAGGTGATTTCTGCCTAAAACTGACTTGATCTCATTCTGGAGCTTCATAATATAATGATCTGAGCTCACAGGACAGCTAAGTTTCAAAGGACCATTACAACACAAAATGGGCATTGTCACCTGACAAAAATGGGCATTTTTACTTGCCAAAAATTGATTGAAGGCCAAATGCAGTGAATGAAAGGTGATTTCTGCATAAAACTGACATGATCTCATTCTGGAGCTTCATAATATAAAGATCTGAGCTCACAGGACAGCTAGGTTTCAAAGGACCATTACAACACAAAATAGGCATTGTCACCTGCCAAAAATTGATTGAACACCAAATGCAGTTAATGCCCATTATTAAGTACTAAGTATTTTATACTAGCTTTTTTTAATTCTTCCATAGATCGAGGAGGAGATGTTGTCCTTGCAGAATGAACGCATGGAACGAACCCGGAGCCTGCTGGAACGCCAAGCCCGAGAAGTTGAGGCTTTTGACTCCGAGAGCATGCGCCTGGGCTTCAGCAACATGGTGCTAGCCAACATCTCTCCAGAGGCCCTCAGCAACAGCTTTCCTGGAGCTCCAGGAAGTTGGAGTCACCATCAGCAACAGCATCCACCTGGGAGCGCTCAAGGGTCACGCTGGGGCAGCGGCAGCCTGGGCGCGGGGTCGAGCCACCAAGGCAGCCATCACCACTATCACTCCAGTCCGGGAGGGTCATCTATGCAGCAAGGCTGGGGGCAAGGCATGCAGGGAGGTGGGGCTCCATCACCGTGGGGCCACTCGTCAGCGGTCTCCCGCAGCAGTGTAGGTCTACAGAACAGCCCCCAAGCAATGGGAAGGACACCCCCAGGAGGGCGCAGTGAGCCGGGCATGAGCAGGAGTACCAGTGTCACCTCTCAGATATCTAACGGGTCACACCTCTCCTACACATAGATCCTCCGTCAGCCCCGGAGTCAGAGGTTGAGCACGCGGGGGGAAATGTAGAATCCAACAAACACAGCAGGACAGAGTATCGGCCGAGGTCTGCCGCTCTGTGTCTGTCTTCCTCCGGTTCTCCCGTGTACAGATGTGGATGTGTGATGAAATAAATGTTGCTCAGGTCAAAAGGGCTGGAAGATACGCGGCCTGTCCTCACGGCAGTTTATCGGCACACATACAGATCCTTAAATTTATGTTACATAAGCAATTTTAGTGTCAACACATAATACTCCCATTTGTTTTTATTTACAGCTCTCTCCTACGGAATTTAAAACTTATGTTTCATGCTATTTACAGCCATTGCTCTCATTTTGCACATGAAACACTGTTAAAAAGCCTTTGACATGTGTTAATTAAGTCCATTAGAAATGTGGTATCAAACAATCACAGTAAATTGAATATTATTTAGCACCCCTCCCCCTCCTTCATGTTCACTTATACACTGGTCGATTCTCTGACGGTGGTTTTAAAATGCAGCAGACCTAACTAGAGATGCTTTGCTGTTGTGATACGAGCCTGCTGTAATGGTCATTGTGATAAATTAGATGCTTCGTTTTTTTTTTTTTTTATTCAGTCGGGTTTTTTTTTTTCAATTTCCTCGTCATCAGCCAAAATGAGACTTCAAAAATCGGAGCCAAATAAACTAATCCTAACAGGCTTATGCTACAACACTACTACAGTGCCTTTTTAAACCTTTGGTTATAGAAGATCTCAGATATTTTGATATTTTAAATTTGATCATCAGTGTATAATCTGTGTCAGTGTGTTTAGTTCAGTCTATTTTAAAGATATTTTGGCCTTTTCAAGCTTTATTTGATAGAGACAGCTGAAGAGTGATAGGAATGCAGGGAGAGAGAGACGGGGAATTACAAGCCGGGAAGAGCCACAGGTTGAGTCAAACCCTGGGCTTCTGCAGCAAGGACCGAGCCTTTGCACGTGGGGCAGCTGCTCTACCAACTGAGCTAAACACTGCCCCAGTTCAGTCTATTTTAACACCTGTGATTTTAGTTCCTAAATACTTTTTTCTCACATTATTACATTCACTGTGTATACAGTAAAGTTGGTTTAAGTCTTATGAATGGTGAGGTATAGAAAAAATGACTTGTGTATATCAGTAACTATATTCTTAGGGCTTCAGAGTGGTGGTACTTGAGGGGGGGTGAACCTCTCTGTTACAGAGCATGTCGTACACATTGAGGAATTGTGAGTTAAAAGAGAGAGAGAGAGAGAGACGTTTGCCTTCGAAAACAATCCTAGTATTGATCTGTTGATTTTTATTAGTGCCTTTTTAAAACTGCTGCCTTTTTTAAAGCACTTTATACAACTGAATATGTGTAAGATTAATATGACTTCTTGTTGTTTTGTTGGTACGCATGTAGGGGAGTTGAGGAGTCAAGCTAACCTGTGCTGTGATTTTATTTTTATTTTTTAAGGAGCATTGTCCCCCCAAGTACAGACAAGGCCAAGTGTATGTGGACATACAGTATGCGAGTGAAACACACCTTCCTGCAGCTTTTGAAACTGTGGCTGTCGTTGGTCGTCTCCTCTGTGTGCTTGTGCTGAATTTTGATTGAGTAGAGGACGTGAGGATGCTGCAGTCTTTCTATAAAACACAAACCGAGTTACCTGAAACCAGTCCATTAGCGTACGTGCAGACAAGATAGCTTAGGATCATTGTCATGACCATGACAGCAGGCTTGGCACTAACTAAGAAAACTACAACACTGTTTTAAAAAATGTTGGGGTCCAGTTAAGTAACACTAAAAGGTGCTAAGTTTCTAAATGTTACACCATCTCATCAGCACCCCGGAACGAGGGTGACTGAATGAAGCACACGCTCGCACGATGGCATTGTAGCATATACGTGTAAATGTAAAACTGCGTCAACGCACACTCTGTGAAATACAGCCAAATACAAAATAAATGTGGCAAAATAACAAAAAAACAAACAAAAAAAAAAAAAAAAGCACTTAGGAATTCCTTTTGATAACTCTAGCAGCTCCTCTAATAATATCTGTTTCTGTTCGCTCCCTTCTCTCTGGTTTGTGGTTGAAATATCTTTGGAAATGTTTTAACAGCCTCCCTGTTCGCATATTTCTTTCCATGCACAGAATTTAAAACACTTTGTTGAAAAAGGCCTTTAAGGATAATGATCCAGAGATAATACGGATATACATATATGTATACTCCCCTGAATCACAAAGCTGGAGTTAAATGTTCATATGTGTATATTTTATTAAAGAAAACATTTAAAGACTAAACTCACATTTTAAGAAAATCATTTCTAAAACTAACTTCTTTTTTTTTTTTTTTTTTTTAAACTGATGGACCACACTGATGTAACCAAACTGGTGTTGAGTTGTTTTGTGTACACAGACAGAATGCCACATATGCATCTATTTGCTGTCATCTCCTTTTTTTTTTTTTTTTTTTTTTTCACTTACTTAGTCAGCCGGCCACCGTTCTCCCCTTTACTGCACACGTTTTGACCAGTTGTCCCCATTCCACTCTGATTCAGAGCCACCTTTACATACGCTGGCTCTCTCCTGGACGCCGTACTGTGATATTATTCAGATCACATTTGAGGACACAAAAATGCTGGGGTCTTTTTGTATTTCCGTAAAGAGGTGGGATTTTTTTTTTTTTCCCTCCACGCGTGTGTGTCTGTGTGTGTGTGTGTGTGTGTGTATATAATCCTACCTAGAAAGTATGCATCATATCATGTTACATATGGTTTGGTCCCAAAACTCTTTCATTTTTTTTCTACTGTAACACAGTAATAATTTCTCTTCTGGTTTATTGATATTTGGTAAATAAAAGGGGGAATGTATTTATCATGATCAGAGTATCACTTTAATTCACAAAGCCAACACCAAGAGTTTGAATGTCAGGCCAATCAGACCTCACACACTTGCCAACCTTAAGTTTATATGCACAATTTCTGTTCACTTTTACGTCAATGTCGTGTGTGCGGGGGAGTCTGGATATCGTTGTCAATCATTGTCAGTCCTAAGACCTTTCCACCAACCTGGATTTTACTTTTTATTTTTATTTTCACTTTTAACTTTGATGTCAAAATCTTTGTCCTACTGACTGAAAGCACGTGGGATACCGAGAATGAGAATCGGCAACAGAAAGCAGTGATCCTTTCTATGGTCAAACACTGTGCCATACCTGAGTTGCCAAGCCCAGATACCACTGCATTGTCTCATCTCCATGGTTTGACCGATTATCGGGCTGACGGCATGAAATGTATGAAACAAGTTGGTTCTGGTCTAGTGGCCAAAGTTTAAAAAACAAAAAAAGAGAGAAAGCGACAGGCAAATTATGAAAAGAGATTGCATTTCTTTGAAGATGTCAGTATTCTTCTTTGGCACATTACCACTACAACTCATAACCTGTATTAAACTGTATAGATGGTGGAACTTTGTTGTTTGAATGTCAAAGAGATTATGAAGATACTACGTAAGAGATGGAAAAGTACTAAAAGTGGATTTAAATTGTGTAAAAAAACAAAAAAACCCCAATAAAAATAGGATCAAATTTACTATTTTGTTTGTATTATATTT
Organism: Nibea coibor; assembly: GCA_023373845.1. Lineage (NCBI taxonomy): Eukaryota > Metazoa > Chordata > Actinopteri > Sciaenidae > Nibea > Nibea coibor. Next base: position 7,978,723 of record CM041716.1, on the reverse strand, counting down.
ACCATTGTGTTGGCAGAGGGATATTGAACAGAAATCAGCTGTAATAAAGTAATTTTAGTATAACTTGTCTTGTGTTTTTATTCTTCTACCTCATGGAGCATGAGATGATTGTTGCACAGGGGATGTTAACACTGATGCTGCCTCCGTGAGGCTGCAGAAAATGCCTGAGGATCAATGCAACAATGCCACAGCTGCTCCCAGCGGCGGAAGTACGTGCAACGTGATCTGTGACGAGCATTGTAAACAAAAGGTGAATGTTTAACCGGACTGGGAAAGGAATGCAGTCTCCACAGCCTTTGGATTGAGTGAGTAAACAATCCTAAACATTGCGTACTTACCTTTATGTCCATGTAAGTGTGACAACTTGTAACGTCGCGTTGAAGTTAGCCGCCAAACTCCAGTTTGCTAACCGCCGTAACTAGTTTTTAGGTTTGAAATATTTCCACTGGCGACGCGTTAGTTGCGTTTGAACACAATTATCAGCTAGTTAAGGTTAAAATCAAAGTGTAACTGAGGTTAATGGAGCTTTCACAGACAGACAGCGCTATGCAGACACGGGTAAAGACAAGTAGCCAGCTGTTAGCTCGCTAACTGACTGGGCACTGCTACTTGTAGCTCCAGTTTAGCTGCCAAGCTGGGATAAACATCAATAAATAAACGTTATTATCTCTGTAACACCGACATAAACTATTTCCCCTGCTCTGGAGGTATTCGCCAACTAGTTTCTGTCAATAATTTCTGTCGTTACACGAACTTAAACAGCGTGAACGTCGTTGTCTGTAAAGCTAACCTTAGCCTTGGCAACCGTCGACATTAAATTGACATTAGCTGAAATGACTCACTGACTAACATATGAAAACATTAATGTCCTGCCTCAGACACCGGGTTCACATTTATAAGACAGTCAGCTTATCAAATATCTATGCTAAATATCTATTACAATGTCTGTGCTACAAAAAGAAACAACATACTTGCTGCTTGCATGCATCATGATGTTATGTACTTAAATACAGCACAGTAATTGTACTTAGGTTATCCAAATACTACTTATTTATTTGCCAATAGTAGTATTTTGATATGGTATACTGTAGATTTCTTATATGTGGGGCTGGTTAACATAAATCTATTACTTATATGTTTTTTTCTGTTATTGTTAGCAGTATTATTCTCTGTATCTTAATTTTCTTTCTGTTCTTTATAACTGTGAAATCTGTCTTTCCCGTACTTATATCATTTTAACTGTCCAAAATAAGTAAAACTAAACAATATAAGAGTAATGCTGAATTAAATGCCTGTTGTTCAAGTGGATAATGTGAGAAAAAAACACCAAATAGTCATTATATGCTGACATATGTGCAGTGCATACAAGACTGGATATTGTTTACAGTCTGTCCTGTATTATATGTGCCTATAACAATTTGTCTAATGCAAACAGAAGTAACGAAGTTGAACACGCTGTCAGCAGCATGTTTATTGAAAACGGTAATGATTAACCCAGCATGATTTGCACAATTTCCCCCAAATGGTTCAATGCAACCGGAGACATTAAACTTGATAAATGTTACAGCCTCTGAGGCTCTGACAGCAGAGAACCTAACGCTAAATTAAAGTAGAATAATAATACATGATAAAATCAGAGGACAGGTGATAACCTTTCATGGTCACGGTATATGTAGGATCGTGATTTCATCCTCTCTGCCGTGTGTCTCACAGATCTCCAGGATGTTGTGTGAAGTCCTGCTGTCATCACTATGGTTCCTGTTTGTTATCTTCTGGGTCGAGACGATAAGTATCTGGCTGTTTCTGTCAATGTTCTACCAGGACCGGGCGTTTTACCACTGGGGAGATGGGTAAGAGACACGTTTCTGTGGTCAGCTGATAGGTTGTTCATCATCAGACTTACTTGCAAAATTTGGAAACTATTCTTCTTCTTCTTCTGTTCTATTCTCTGCATTACTGTTTCATCTAATATATTTCAAAGCACTTCATTCGTGGTTCTGACAATGTTACATTTAATAAGCTGGATCATAAAACCAGGTTACCTGTAACTGACCAAGTTGATGTCCAGCTTTGTGACACCAGTTGTCCAGGATTATCAGTGTTAAACTCAGTGAAGCCAGGTGAAAAGAGCCAGATTAAGTTGAACTAGCTTTGTGGTAAAGGCCTCAGATCGATGATGTTTTCTCCACCAGCACTTATTTGTCAACTAACTTGGAAGCAGAGGTGGAGAAGAAAAGAAAGGGTAGAATAAAACACCGCCTCCGTTTTCTTGGTAGGATCCAAACTTAGACCTGAAGAGTCCTCAAGCCTCTTGTGAACCGACGGATGGAAAAACACTTCAGGCCTAATGGGCAATGTCCATTAGGGAATCAGTGTTGTACGTACTTGGTTCATGGGCTAGTGGGCGTGATGTTGTTTAATGTAGCCACTCTTTTCATGTTGCAGGGTATTTACAGATGATCCTGGACAGATGATATACATGTTGAGCAGGTAAGAACTTTGCTTTTACCCTGATTTATTGAGTTTTCAACTATTTGAAATGTGAGTATATTTGTGCGCATGGGTTTTAATCTGTTGTGTCTCTCCCTCACAGAGTCGATACCCATATGCAGACAGAGACGCAGACCTGAGACAGGAACAGAAGAACTCAGCTGAAAGGACTCTCAATACAGGGCTGTCGCAGTAATGCGACTGAAGGACGTACGCTGAAAAGCAGTAGCTGTTTTTCCTTTGCACTGCCTGCCTCACACACACACTGTTCTTCACAGCCCTTGTTAACATAGGTAAATGTAGTCCCACTTTAAATAACAGGTGGTGGAAAGTTGCAGCATGCAAGGTGCATGGCGCAACTGAGACGTAGAGGGAGGTCCTCAATGACCAAAGTGTATCACCACATACCAATGTAACATTTGTATCTTACAGAAACGGCTCTGTTCACAAAGGATGAGTTCAGACTTTTATTTCTTTAAACTCCATTCTCAGACTTGCACTAAGATGGTGTTTTGATCATAATGCTGTTCTATGCAATTGCAGTTGTTGATGTCTGCAGCTATGTTTCTGTTTTTTAAATTCAGATTACACAAAATCAGTTCTAATTTAAGTGTATGATTGTTATTAACAGTTACCGTTTTGGTCCATGTTCGATGCCACAATTCTTAACAACTCTTTGAATATTGGATGTACTATTATCAGTTTAGATATAACTCTGAACACAATGGATAGATGGTTTAGATTTCATACATTGTTCATGGAGTTTATATTTTCCACACTACCACCCTCGCCTACAGGAGGAAAACGGGCAACACTACATGAGCTTAAAGGTTCAGTATTGATGTTACAGAGTCCACTTACTGGGAATTTTCTTGAGCTTTCAGCCACATCTTGTGGCCTTTATCTGTCAATGGATTTGCACAGTTGATCATATATTTTGATCCCAATATAAGACCCCCTGTTATTACATGACAATTCACTACCGAGGATACGTGATGACTGCAAAAGCCCCATCTGCCGATGGACATCACAAGATTGAACCGACAGGCTGGAAGCGGGCCTTGTGCTAATAAGAGATTTGTTCACGAAATAAAAGTGAGATTATACTTTCAAAGTATCCAACTCTTTGCAAGCTTGGGAGCTTATCGCTCAGACATTTTTGTATTTCCTCTCTTCAATTAAAGGGTTTACTTTTGAACAAAACCAGCAGATAGTTTTTGGTCTCCTTTTGTAACCGAGACAAAGAATGTCAATGTTGTTTTGTATCAAAATGCTAAATAAAAACTTGTAAAAAGTATTTTTTTAAGTGCACGTGTTGGCTGAATACACTGATACTTGAATTTCCCAAAGTCAGTCTCAAATCTATCTCACATACCAGGACAGCAGAGGTCGCTCTCAATAAACGGCGGCACCTCGGAGCTCAGAGTCGTTGCCGGGTCATCAGCCTGTCCTGCCGGGTAAAAATAAAAATGCCGTACATCTGATTGAAGTTCGAGTTAATAGCTGTGTGTAGTTTAGCCGCCGCGCAGTTTGTGGTTATCATCGGGTGTATTTGTGTTGATTACCGGTGCGAACAAAGCACGGTGCCTCCGGTCGGTGTGAGCAGTTTGTCACAAACATGGCTCCAACGATTCAGACACAAGCTCAGCGAGAAGACGGCCACAGGTAAGTTTTAATAAATGATTATTATTTTTTTTACACGTGCAGTAATGCAGCCTGGGTCTTGTGTTGACGTTAATGTTACCGTGGCGATGTTAAGCGGTCGACCTGAGCTCATTTCTGGCTGCTCGCTCGTCAGTTGTGTACAGCGTTAGCTTAGCGATGCTATCAGTTAGCTGCACAAACAAACAAGCTTAACGTCACGCTAAGCTAACTTAGCCTGCTAGCCTTATTATTATTTATCGGTTCACCGACTTGGAAAACTAAACCGAGTCTGCCCGGTTAGCTGTAGCAACTCAAAATTCAGCAAATCAAATCGCGACAAATGTGCTAAATGTTAGCCAGAGAGCTAACAGTAACAGTTGTAAGGGGTAAGTCGGTAACGCTGCGGGCGTTACCTGACAGATTATAAATAAACAAATGAATAAATTATAAATGACATTTTAAACTCAGTAGTGACGCCATGTAACCACTTTTAAGGCGCTTTAAGCTAAAGATGAGATGATGGGAAGACTTGAAAATCTGTTTTTACTTTAGTTAGCCGGTAGGTGAGGCATCTTTCTCAGCTTTTAGGGTTTATTTCAGGGATGTCCAAACGTCTTTTAAAGATTTGATAATGTAACAATGCCAACAGTAACATTTAGAAAATGAAAAATACCAATAAAAGTTGCATTTAAGTTTAAAACGTATAACTCTTGCTCTCTTCTCTTTCACAAAGTAATATTTTGTGTCACATTAGCAGCTTTATATGTATGTCCTCAGAGCATTTCCACAAATAGAAAGAAGACTAAGGAAAATAATATTTTCCCGCAGTGATTCTATGTGTAAAAATGGAAACAACATCCCTGTACCCATCCAAACATGATACAGTGTATTGTACAGATGTCACAGTCTAGTGAGTTTATGAGAGCCGCTAACAACAAGCCTGTCTCTCTTTTAGCAGGCCGTCCTCACACAGAACTGTCCCAGAGAGGTAAGTCGATTTAGAGCTATTAAGTATATAATGTGTGGTATTGCTGCTACTTTTAAAAGTAGTGAAAATATGTCTGATAACCCAAGCTGTGTCTGTCGTGTACAGGTCAGGCGTAGTGTGCCGGGTGAAGTACTGCAACAGCCTCCCTGACATCCCCTTTGACCCCAAATTCATCACATATCCATTCGACCAGCACAGGTAAGTGTCCAGCTTCTCCATCCACAGAGTGCACACCGGCGAACACGGACACAGCTTGACGCTTGTTTCTCTGTCCCGGCAGGTTTGTACAGTATAAAGCCACTTCTCTAGAGAAGCAACACAAGCACGAGCTCCTGACTGAACCAGACCTCGGGGTCACCATTGATCTCATCAACCCAGACACCTACCGCATAGATCCCAATAGTAAGTCTCCAGTAGTCACACCCTATTTTTTATTATTTTTTTTTTCCAGAGACTGTCACGATTTATTAAATACCTGTAGAGACTAATTAAAGTCTTTTTAAATTGTCAGTTCTGTTGGATCCTGCTGATGAAAAGCTGTTGGAGGAGGACATCCAGGCTCCGTCCAGTTCGAAGAGGTAGGGCTGCAAAACAGGCAGCTTTATGCCGTTGTGGATTCACGTGGAGATTATTTTAATGTTTTCTTCTTACCCAAAAGGTCGCAGCAGCATGCTAAAGTGGTGCCATGGATGAGGAAGACAGAATACATTTCGACAGAGTTCAACAGATACGGCGTCTCCAACGAGAAAGTGGAAGTCAAGTAAGTTGTGATCGCTTTGAAATGACCTGAACGGTAGAAAGGTGTATGATTTTTGTTTGTGTGTGTGTATAACATAGACATGTTTTGTGTTTAGGATCGGCGTGTCTGTCAAACAGCAGTTCACAGAAGAAGAAATCTACAAGGACAGAGACAGCCAGATCTCTGCTATTGAGAAGACATTTGAGGATGCACAGAAATCGGTGCGTGAGCACAGCGCAGTAAAAGACTGCATTTACCCCAAAATGCAAACATTTTCGTGGTCATTGTGCGTGGTTTGGTATTGGAAAATGAAGTATGGTTTGTGAACATGTTATTTCTCTTCAGATTACACAGCACTACAGTAAACCCAGAGTTACTCCTGTGGAGGTACTTCCTGTGTTCCCCGATTTCAAGGTGAGCTCTAACTCTGTTTATTGACTTACCGTCAACACACGACTAACAGGAGTGCGTTGACGTTGACAAACTGGCATTTGATTGATTGTGATAATCATATTTTGTCCCCTTTCTCTTTCCCCAGATGTGGATCAACCCATGCGCTCAGGTCATCTTTGACTCTGATCCTGCACCTAAAGACATATCCGGACCAGCGGGAGTGGAAATGATGTCTCAGGCCATGATCAGGTACCTTCAAAATATCTATTGTGTGTATGTGTGTTCTAAGGGTAACATTTTTGAGTAAATACTAATTTGTGTTTGCGTGGCTCTCTTCCTCGTCACAGAGGAATGATGGATGAGGAAGGAAATCAGTTTGTGGCCTACTTCTTGCCGCATGAAGAAACACTTCGCAAACGCAAGCGAGACTGCGATGAGGGGATGGATTACATGCCAGAGGATCTGTAAGTAAAATGATAAAAGTCACGGATCTTCTTTTAAGTTGTTTGCCCGGAAATAATAATGTTTATTTTTTATTTTCTGTGCTTCAGTTATGATTACAAGATTGCCAGGGAGTACAACTGGAATGTCAAGAACAAAGCCAGCAAGGGTTACGAGGAGAACTACTTCTTCATCTTCAGAGATGGAGATGGTGTTTACTATAACGAGCTCGAGACCAGGTAAGTCATGGATCAGAGGAGGGACTAGAGGTGTATTTGGTGTATTTTAGATCAGGTGTTAGTTTAGATTGTTAAACTTTGGAACGTTGTAGTGATGGCCTTTCTTTCTGTCCTGCAGAGTGCGTCTGAGCAAGAGGAGAGCCAAGGCCGGAGCACAGTCGACCACAAACGCTGTGCTGGTGTGTAAGCACAGAGATATGAACGAGAAGGAGCTTGAAGCCCAGGTCAGTGTTGTTTTTATACTCTCATTTCTACCACTCATCGCACTGATTTAAGATTAACAACTGAATTATTATTATTATTTTCTGATGTAACTGATGAAGACTAATGAAGGATACTGTTTATTTCAATACCTCATCATATTATAACTTTCAGCTATACCTTCCAGTATCCAACATGATATAAACTAATGACTAGAACTGTTCTAGCATTATCTGTAAGTGTGGATTCTTGGACAGCGGCAGTGTACAGATGACTGATTTCCTCTCATTGTGGTTCTCAGGAAGCGCGTAAAGCTCAGCTGGAGAACCATGAGCCAGAAGATGAAGAGGAAGACATGGACATGGATAAGGACATACAGGACTCAGGTCAGTTTTCCTTTATTGTCTCCCACTGCCATTCTCAATTCTTAAAATTGACTGATATCTGTCAGTTTCTGTTTCCGTCTGTAATTTGAATTTGAAATGCTTTCTCCAGGTGATGATAAAGAGAAGGGCAGCGGCAGCGAGGCAGAGAACTCTGGCAGTGAATCTGAGAGGGAAGATGAAGACCGGGAACAAAGGGCAGAAGAAGACGACGACGACGAGGACAGAGGGAAGCGGAGGAGGAAGGCGAGCGGCAGCGGAAGCGAGAGCGGCGAGGAGAGGACCAGAGAAATGCGAGACGAGGAAGAGATCTTCGGCAGCGACGACGACAGCGACGACGACAACGAGCACAAGAACTCGGGCAGGAGCAGCGGGGAGGAGGGCAGCGGAAGCGAGGATGAAGGAGGAAACAGAGGAGGAAGCAGGAGTCGCAGTGCGTCTCCAGCACGCAGCGACCGCAGCAGCGACCACTCGGAGAGGGCTCAGAGTGGAAGTGGAAGTGAGAGAGGCTCAGATTCCAGCGATGGCAGTGACAGTGAATAAAATCTGTGGTCTGAACAGCAAGATGATGGCCAGCTATCTCATCTGTACGTTCAAACATGGAGGCGTTACCCCGGCACTGACTCTGATCTTAGCTCAGTCTGGTGCTGTAGTGTCTTGATGATTGCAAATATGAATTTAAATTTTGTGTGCGAGATGCTCGTTGGTTTTGGACTGGGGACATCTTTCTTCAATCCAGTTTTTATTTGTTGGTTTAACTTGTGCATCAGTAGCTATTTGTATACTATTCCTCTGTTTCCGTCTGTCAGACATTCAGTAAAATACAGTACTCAGCTTCTGACATGTCATTGTGTTACAGCTTTGAAACAGATAATAAAATGCAGGTGACGTTTTGTAAGAAATTCAGATGTTGTTGTTGTATTTGCTTTAACAGATTTAAGGAATCTAAATCCCATAAATGATGCAGCATATTTTACTATCACCTTAAGAAGTAGAGGACATTTTAAAATGATTTAGAGGGAGGATTGTTTCTGTCTAAAATGATTGATTTCATTACATAACTGACAGAACAAGCTTTATTTCATTCAGTAAATCATTTATTAGCAGTAACATGCACAACAAGTGAAAATGAAAAAGAAAAATATATGGGAAATTCAGCGGAAAAATGCAAGCTGGTTCTTCAGCCATTCCTCTGTCAAGTCGTCTGCGTTTCTTGTTTCGAACACCTCAGAGGGAAGCAGAGAACGTCACATTCAAAAACATCACATTTTTTTAAAAAGCTCAGATTAACTCATCAAGGCTCAAGCTCCTTGCTAATAAAGTTTGGGGTACAATAATAAAAAAGATCTAAAAGTATGAATGCCTTTCTAAAGTCTTAAAGTGAAAGCCCGCACACCAAAGTGTAAGACTGAGCACAATAAACTATAGGTCACGATATTGAGATTATTAGCTAGATACTAATTCTTAAGTAATCAGAAGAGGATAAGGATAGAGGATAAGATTTAAAACAGACAGGAGAATTACCTTTGTGAGCTCTGCAGTTTGGACCAGTTGATTCTTGCTGCCTGCGTACATCATCTGTTGCTCTGGCTTACATCCTGTTCAAATGAAATTCACATTTTGCTAAAAGATTCTATAAGTGACCAATCAAACACACCCCTACAAATCCACTCCTGTAATACATTTAGATTCCAGGCAGGAGAAACCTGTTGAGATGATTTGTTATTTAAGATACTGTAGCTGCATACCCATTGGACTGGAGAATATGAAACACAGAGGGTAAGACACCCTCCCATCAGCGTGGATATATTTGTAGCTGTAGACGATGAATGTGCGCCCCGTCAAGGAAGTAAAGACACTGATTTTGACCATATCAAGCAGGATTTTGAAAATATACTTTGATAGGATATCTGGGTTGCCGCTCTGGAAGTTCATCTCTCAAGTCATCCAGTGAGATGTCCTAAAAGACAAAGTTGAGCCTAAGTGACTTTGAAACAACAATAAACCAAAGAAACAATTACGAAATTGTACTTGCCTCATATTCCTCCTCAAGGATAACAAGCTGTTTCTCCATATCTATTTTCACTAAGAAATAAAAACAGTATATTTACGCTTCTTTATATTTGTTGATTAATGGGATTTGAATCTTTATCAGGTTACATGTGCATTTTGTGGGCTCGTGAGTGTGTGTTACTCACTCAGTATGGCAGCATTGTTGGTCTCTTTACGAAATCTAAACTTTTTCAGTTTATCTTTCAGGCTTTCTTCCACTTCACACACGACCAGAGAGCTTGACTGCAAAATGGTGTAAAGGAAAAAAAATATAATCAGTAAATACATTTTATCATAAAACTGCTTTAGTTTTGATTCAGAAGCTACCCAGCAGTATATAAAGTAATATATACAATAAATATTAATTTAAATGAGCACTACATTAACTGGCTGCAATATTAAAGTGATAAACACAAACATGCAACACTAATTTACATATAATATGTCTTATATTAAAATATGCCATCCTGCATAATAAGTACTTTTACTTTTGGGGACTTTAAATGTACTTTGGGTTTCCTTGTTGTATTCTGACTTTCAAAATGCTCCAAAATATTTCATATGTGTGTTAAAATCACAACAAATCTTCCAGGGGACCCTCAAACCACCACACCAGATTTTAGTTTCGTTTCTTGCAACCTTTTTCACAACTTTACAGTTTGCAGGTCTGCACACACACCCATCTTTGAATCTTGGTGCCTCGAGGGAAATGCAGGAACTGAAGTATGTACACACAGTTCTGTCAGTGTACTTCCTGGTGTTATAAATGGTCATGAAAATATTTCTTTCCTTGAAACGTAATGCAAAAGTTTAGAAATGTTGATGAAGATGTGTGAGAATCTGCAAACAAACACTTTTTCTGATATATTTAAAGCAGGAAATCTTTTTTTACAAGATGCAAGAATTTAGTTTCCTGTGCGAGCACGGGGGTGGCTGACTTGTGTCGCAAAGGCAAACTAAAAAATATATTTACACAAATACGTACGGCAGTTCATCGAATCCTGTACAGTTCAACAGAAAAATCTTTCAACAAGCAAGTGCATCACCTACCATTGTCAAAGGATCTTTTTCTGTCTTCCGGGTGACTCTGCTTTGGTTAACGGTTTGGCTGACAACTATTGATAGTCACAATCCTCCTAAGATGGTAAGGGGAAGGCACACACACAGCTCCAGCTTGCAGTTCTGTTTCCTGTTTTCAAATACACATGACTCCAGTCTGCAAATTCAGCCAAATGTGGTTCTCTCCCTGACCATCTTTGAAAACATATGTTACGCAAGAAGGAAAGCCTCCAAATACAAACCTATGAACCTTAGAATGATAGAGACAGTGTTTAGCTTGAAGCGATCCATATTTCCACTGTTTAAGGCTGAAGAACATCAGTTTTACAATAGGTTGTCTGTTGTTATTATCACTTGCAATGTGATGGCAGCCAACAAATGGGAACTTTCTGAGCTCAAAAAGGTCAAAAAACAGAGCCGCAAGTGACTAATACTAAACCTTGGTTGTAGATCTGTTATCTTTACTACTTGGCATACAATCGTATGATAAGATTTTAAAATATTTGGACTGATTTAACTGGTTTACTGTGAGTTGTCAGTTTAGCAGTATGTACAGTGTAGGTGGCAGTTTGTCAGTGAATAAAGCCTGCAGCTTGTCAACACCAAAGTATAGCTCCTGTGTGTTGTTTCCCAACTGCCGAAGTGAAGGGGGGTTATTGTGTTGTCGTGCTGAAGGTGATGTCAGACAGTTAAAGAGTCCTGCCTACATTCTGCCTACACTGAGGGTGTAGTGCAGTGGAAAATGAGCCAAAAGTCAAGTGCAGTGGAAACTCAACATTTGTCTGTGCTGAGCTGTGTTTTGCCTTTGCTGAGAGGTGAAAGCAAACACCTGCTGTGACAACTGAATGTGGCCAGAACAAATTATAGTGGTTGACCATTAAAACAGACTTGGGGATCCAATCATCTTTAATTCTCCAACCTTCTAAAAAGTGAGGATTAGTTGTTGCTTTAATATCATTGTAACTTCTAATAATTTGAGGACATCCTCTTGGACATCAGTCATGTCAAGCCAACTTTATTGTCAGTGTTGCCATATGGACAGGACATACAGAGAAGTGAAATGGTGTTGGTGCATATGGCAATATACCTGGAATATAAAACATATAAAATACAAACAAGTTAAAAGATATCTAAGAAAAACACGACAAATCTAAAATATATAAATAATAAATATTGTCTATTTCAACTGGCTACTACATATAATTTTTTTTAGCTGCTACATTTCTGTAAACAAGTCTTTTTAAAATTATGTTTCTGTTTCTTTTTAATTTTATTCTATTCCATATTTCATATACTTATATTTATACTGTTATCAACAATGAAGTCTGTCTAAGTCATAAATATGACTTCGAGATTTTTTTGTATTTTCTGACAGAAAAAATAGATAAATGAATTATTATCATTGGGAAAAAATCAACAAATTATTAAATAACAACAACAACAATAATAATGATACTACTACTACTACTACTACTACTACTAATAATAATAATAATAATAATAAACAGAAGAAGCTAAGTTACTCACCATAAAAAATCATATTCAATACATATAATAATATAAACAAAAGCCTCCTGATGATCGTGGTTGATATTTATTACATGTGACTGTGTCCATGGCAACAGCACAAAAAGACGTCAGGGTGGGGGCCTTTTTTTATTGACCAGACTGTGGGCGGGTGACAAAACACTTACGTGCCGTCCAGACGCGTGATGACGTTGCACGTACGTCTTACGTCAACTCAAAATCGAAGTAGATTTCTCTCCAGGCGTACACTTCTTTATTTTCTGCATTAAAACATTTTGTACATACATTCTTTAACATGGTGTGTTTGAAACCGCGGGAGCTCGCCGCTGTGAAGGAGTATCTTTAAGGAAACACCTCGTACGGGATCGAAATCTACGCCTCTGCCCAGCTAAGCTAACCTTACTGCATCTATTAGCGAAAAACTTGCTAGCTGCGAAGCTAGCGGTAGCATTCCTGCTAGCCGTCGAGCTAGCTGTGTATTAGCACTTTAGCCTAGCTCGCTAACCAGTGACAACTGACAAAGGTAAACAACAAGCCCGTTTGGGTCCACTTCTTGTAAACTCACATAACTTTATCTAGCCAACTACAGCCTGCTGTCGATTAAAACTGCGTTTTAACCACCCTGTTTGCACCGCTAAGATTTTTGCTACGAGAAACCGTGAAAGGGGGGCAGCAGCAACAGCTTAGACGAACAACAATAATGTTATGAATCCTGAATCCCCTCATCACTGACCGGGCCTAACAAAGCCGATGATGGTGGGGGGAAAACGAAGCTTTCTAAAGCACTGAATCACTATGAAGCAATTGTGTTGAAAATGGTTGTTTCGAAGCATTTGATACACCCCGAAACGGCGACATCTGCTGGTTAGGTGTTTGCTATTGATGGGTTTTAATCTGAGACCACGGTGAGACAGTCATGACACAAGTGTTTTTTATAGCTTTGGTTGGTGTTATTTGCTTGTATTACAAGAATAGCACACACAGCTAAATTACTGAAGCAGGCTGACTGTGAACATCACGTATGCATATCTAAACCTCTCTGATGGGGCCTGTTTTTGGTGGGCTAGTCACGTGATATTGGGTGAACTAAAAGCGAGCCATCGACACATCTTGTTGTGATACTTGTACTCTGAAGTGTCCACAATGTGTCTTGTAGTCTGACCTCACTTGAAACAACCGCTATCTAATGCCAGGCTGGTGCCGGGTGTAATGTCAGCCCTGTTTCAACTTAATAAAGCCAGCAGGGATTATCACAACAACAGTCTGCTGACTGGAGCTTATAGCCACACACTCTCTCTCACACACACACACACACACACACACACACAGGTTTGCTCTTGATTCAGAAATATATAGCTCACGGTGTTACAGGTGGTTAGTAGTTTTAGCATGCAGCAAGCTTGACACTTAGTTTATCGTAACTATTAAACACAGAGCAGCAACCACAGCCACTGTTCTTTGCACGGGAGCTTATTTCAGTGTTGGGTATTAAATAATAATCCAGCATTACTGACCTGGACTCTTATCTCGTTTGGCACGCCTTGTAAGAGTCACTTGCGCCTTTATCAATATGAAATGAGTCAAGTAGCATGAGCAAGATTGATACGAGTCCCTGTGATGTGATTAAGTTTATTATTAAAAGTTGAGCTCAAATGACGCTCTTACGGTAAACGGCTCGCGCTCGAGTTTTTCGGGAACGTTTGCAACATTTCTTGAGATATTTCTCATGATTTTGTGCTGAAATATGCACACGTAGTCCATTTCGTAACTGTGGAAAAGTTCTAAAAGTCCAGTTTGATGTCACGTTTCTTATCACTCCAGCAGTTATTTGCATATCATAAAATGCATGCTTGTCCTTTGTGTGCCAATGATATCTTCTATATTATCCTGCTTACCTGCACTTCTCTGAAGCTGGTGAGCCACCTGAAAATCTTGATTGTTGATTGACTGTACTACATCTGTGGGACGAACAGATGGACACAATCTGTCACTGTTCACTCGTTTAAATATGAATGTGTGGTTGATGTTACAGTGAATTTACGTCATCTAAGAATTTTCTTTGTCTGTTGATTCAATAGGGCACGGATGATGTGATCCTGAACATGCCAGAGTGAGGAAAAAAAAAGCTTTACCAGTTTGTGTCGTTACCAACTACAACTGAGACGCACTTTCAGCCTCACTTTATAAGACATCTCCCCAGTAATCCACACGGCATCCCCGTCTGCAGCACCTTCTGCACCTGAACCATGTGAGGGCCCCTCGGTCCAATCTGAGGGGATCCCAGGACTGTCGCAAATACGACCCCGCTGTGCGGGGTGAGACTGATCCTGTCTGTGTCTGAGAGAACAGTCTCTTTTCAGTACCCCCCCTCCCCTCTCCGCATCCACACACATTCCTGTTCTCCTTAAAGAGGAGACACGCCATGATGTTCCGAGACCAGGTAGGTATCCTCACAGATTGGTTCAAGGGCTGGAATGAGTGTGAACAGACGGTGGCACTGTTGTCCCTCTTGAAGAGGGTGTCCCGCACCCAAGCTCGCTTCTTACACATCTGCCTTGAACACTGGCTGGCAGACTGCACAGAGATCCACATCCTAGAAGCTGAGGCCAACAATGCAGGTAGCTGAGAGTTTGAGTGTTTTCTCATATAATTACCTCCGTTAATTATCAAACACGTTTAGTTCCAGCTCTTCCTGAGATGGAATAGGGCGTATATGAAACCGGTAATTAAAGATTAATTGCTGGTGCAATTCTCTGTTTGTCCTTTGTCATTAGCAATTGTCAGCCAGTGGCATCAGGAGCCAAAGGAGAAGGTTGTGTCCTTGCTGCTGTCCCATCTGCCTCTGCTGCAGCCGCGGAACAGCGAGGCCAAATGTGAGTACATGAAGCTGCTTCAGAAGGTGTTGAGTCACACTATTGAGAGTAGCCTGTTTGTGGAAGAAAGCAGACAGCTGCTATCCTACGCTCTCATCCACCCTGCCACCACACTGGATGACCGCACCTCTCTGGCCATGTGGCTAAACCACCTGGAGGAACACCTATCTAGTGGCTATGCACCCAGGGCCCCATCTAGCCCTTACCACCCGCGCCAGGGGTCAGATGAATGGCCCAGCTCTGCTGAGGCTCTGGACCCTGGCCACGCCTGGCACGACAAGTCCCCTTCATCTAGCACGTCTCCAGCAGGCCAGAACGGACACATGCCTTTCCCAGGCGGGATGTCTTCTCCGATCAACAGCAATAACACGGGTAATGTTTGTCAGAGCAGCATTATCATTTAACATTTCTTTAATTTCCTTCACAGGAGCTCCTAAGAATTTCTGTCGTTCCTCATATATTAATTGCTTCTCTTTCCAGTTCTGGCTGGACAGATGCAGCCGAGCCCTCTGAAGAAGTCCATGTCCGTTATACCTTCCAGTCCCCAGGCATGTGGCTCTGAGTGGATTAGCCAGGATGACGCAGGGGGCAGACAGAACTTCATTTCAACAGATCACGCACCCCTCTCACCCCAGAGCAGCGTAGCCTCTTCAGGCAGCGAGCAGACAGAAGAACAGGGCAGCCGCAACACGTTCCAGGAGGATGGCAGTGGCATGAAAGGTCAGAGTTCATTACCGAAATGAGCCAAGGGCGCCCTCGGCATTTGGCTCTGATAAAAGCCATACACAGCCAACAGCTGTGGTGATATAAGCTGAAATCTAACAATACTTTTTTGTCCTTCGGTGTGTTTTTTGCTTTAGATGTTCCCGCATGGTTGAAGAGTCTCCGCCTTCATAAATATGCATCACTTTTCTCCCAGATGACCTACGAGGAGATGATGATTCTTACAGAGCAGCACCTGGAGTCGCAGGTTTTTAAGCTTCCCTTTTACATACACTACGACCGGGCTTTGATTATTCCACCCTCCTTATCAATTGTGAACATTACTGTCCTCAAACCTGATGATACATCAACTCTCAATGAGGCATGAAATTAAGCATCGCACCCCACAGTTATATCGAAGCAGTCACACATACAAATGGTGCGATTGTGCCTCTGCCCCTTGGCTTTAATGAAACAAATGGTGATTAGGTTTGTTATTTAGTAACTGTATACAATACCCAGTGTTCCCACAAGAAGTGACTCGCCTGCTTGTCATACCATCTTCTTCTTTTCTCCCTCTCCTCTTTAGAACGTCACTAAAGGAGCACGGCATAAGATTGCTCTGAGTATCCAGAAACTGCGAGAGAGGCAGAGTGTGCTCAAGTCTTTAGAAAAGGTAATTCAAATGGGATTATGATGTTCTTCTTATGCTAAAAAATATTTTTTAGCATAAGAAGTTTCCACTCGTGCTGATCCAAAATGTGCTTGAGTATGTGCGCGTTGTCATGTGACACTTGATTTAGTTTATTTGAGAAATTCCTGTTCTGCTTGTTGGCTCAAAAACAGACACGGACGAGGGCCAGTGGGGATTTTGTGTCTTCTGCTAAGATATTTCAATAAGGCTAATGTTTGCTTTCCCTGAGGCTTAAATCCACATCTCTATAGCTACTCACAACATCTCCCTTAAACCCACCTCCCTTCTGAAGGTTATACAGCATGTGACACTGATTTTGTCATCTCATGGCAGGATATTTTGGAAGGGGGGAACCTGCGTAACGCCCTCCAAGAGCTGCAACAGATCATCATCACACCCATCAAGGCCTACAGCCCACCCAGTGCAGCACAGACGGCCCCAGACACAGCCACCGCTCCGGAAACGGCCACCTCCTCTTCTGAAACCACAAAAACAGGAGCAGACAAAGAGCCAGGCTCAGAGAGCTTCCAGTCCCACAACCCACCTCCCTGTGATGGAGACTCCCCAGCCACACCCATCTCAGACGGCGACATTGCTGGACAGTTCACCCGCGTCATGGGCAAAGGTAAGAGTGAGATGTTTTACTTACAGATACTTGGTCCATGTCCACAGATCCACAGATATCCCTCAGATATACTCAATAGGCATACATCTATAAGTGCTGGCTTGTTGTGTTTCTTTCAGTGTGCACCCAGCTGCTTGTGTCAAGACCAGATGAGGAGAACATCAGCTGTTACCTTCAGCTCATTGAGAAGTGTCTGACACACGAGGTGAACCACCATTTGAACATATTAAAGTCATCAGTGTGCATGCATTTCAATCATATCATAGACATCAATATTATCTTGAAATAAAGAACAAAACTGTTAATGTTGTCTGGAAATCTGCCACCTTTTTTTCCTCTTTCTATGTGTCAGGCTTTCTCAGAAACTCACAAGAAAAGGCTGGTCTCCTGGAAGCAGCAGGTCCTGAAACTGCTCCGCCTGTTCCCTCGGAAAGCTATGCTGGACATGCCTGTGTACCGACAGAAAGGGTGAGACTCTGCAAGCCGCCTTTTACCTTTGATCTCCCTCTTTAGCAGGGGAGATGTCACACCAGCTGAGTGTTACATTCCTCCTGCACTCTTCCCTACTGTTGCTTTTACTTTGGTTCTCTCTTCGCTCCCTTCCCTTTTCTCTCTCTTTCACTCTCTCTTCCTCATTTAAATCACAAGTATCATTTCACGTGAATCAGCTTCAACATTTCTGACACACAGTTCTCTTAACGCTGAGTGACATATGTTCGTTTTTGTGTGTTTGTTGTTTTCTTTTTACTCCAGCTGGACCTATGGGTCCAACTCCCTCCCCACAGCGGGATCTGTGAGTGGAGGTGTAGCGCGGCGGGGCCAAAGGCAGTTCCAGATGCCCCCCCGTGGACTCCCAGCCGGGCGCATGGGCCTTCTCAGTCCCAGCGGGATCGGAGGAGCATCTCCACGCCACACGCTCACCAGTCCTGCAATGGCAGGCCAGGGTAGACAAGTCAGTATTCCTGTCATTGGATGAGCATTTGAACGCCAGTTTGTGTTTTGTGAGTCAACGAAGAATGGTTTGACTGACACAGCCTAAAGTAATTATTCCGAATAAATTAACCTGACTTTATATTTTTAGCCTCAAGAATTTTCAGCGCAAGTTTGTGTTGTCAGTCTGTCTTCAGTCTCCATTTACTATGTCTGACAGTATTGACCCGCATGATGACGTGCTGACAGAATCATAATTGATTTTTGTAAACATTTGTCCCAACAGGAGAACAAGTGAAAAAAACAGGAGAGTTTAGCAATTTAATCAATACACACAAGACAGTAGAAAGGGTTAGGGGGCATGGCGTGTTGATATGAATTGATCAGGATCATAGCTCGAAGGGGATTCTGTTGGCTCACTTAGCTGAAAGATAAGCAAACCGTGTCAGCCTCCCAGGATGAGTGGCATTTCCATAATGACAATTTGTGTTTTCCCTCCGTAGAACCTGTGGTTTGCCAACCCTGGGGGCAGTAACAGCATGCCAAGTCAGAGTCGCAGCTCCGTGCAGCGGACCCACTCACTCCCTGTCCACACTTCCCCACAAACCATGCTCATGTTCCAGCAGCAAGGTATTGTACGCGGGTTAAGCCTCTTTTATTCTTCATTGCCACCGGTGTCTGCACTCAGCCACAGTCTGTCCCTGTCCTTGTTTACCTTTTTGAATTTCAAATTCAAAATGTTACTGTACCTGCCAGCCTCGCCTCACTAAATCTCATATTAAAGTTTAAGGAAAAATGATTGATTTTCGAGCACAATTGAAAATGTTTAATGAGTGGAGTGGATGAATGGAGATTATTTAGAAGTGGCAGATTTGACTGTGAGCAACATAAGCTACACAATTTATGTAAAAAAAAAAAAAAAAGAATTACCTGTTTGGTCAGATGCCAACACAGAGAGCTGTTCTCTCTCTCTGTGCCAAGGACAAAATAACAAGACGGCTTAGCTGCATGTTGCAGTAAACAATCTGTCACCTTGTACAATATACATAACCTTTTGGTTGCCTTGTTGCGCGTGCCAGATGCCACACACAGGCAGTGCAAATTCATCAGTAATGATCCTGCCATTTTTCAGCGCAGTCATCATGAGACGCTTCCATAATGGAGCGTTGTGTGTGTTTGTGTGTGTGTGTGAAAGCCAAACGCTCGTAACTTAAACAGATGCATGAACCCAGCGACTGTATAGTATAGATAACCAAAAGCATAGTAGAGACAGAGTAGTATTTCTGTAGACCGACAGAGTTTACAGACATCATGTATTATACTTTTGTTCATTTCAAACTTAAACCTTGCATTCCAGCGTGTGAACAGTATGTTCAGATGTTATTAATAAAGTGACAGCTAACGGTGGAGAAGCAATGTTATATTCTAACCCCCACGACTGCTTCATTGCGTCTTCTAAACCGCGCTTCAGTTAGTCGACCTGACATGTCTGGCACCCACATGCCGCACCATGTATGTGTGTGTCATCTAGGTGTTCGTTTTAGTACGGCGTTATAGAAGCAGACAGCAAACAGTGGTAGAGGGAGGAGGGTATGACTTACTCAGGTCCTCAGCTGTAAAACCATCGTAGAACATCATTCGCTACATTTTAGAAGTCAAAGTAAGTCAAGGGATCAAACATATGTACAAGTATAGAAGGACAAAACAAAGGTATTAAAAGGTATATTTGTGCTCTCAAGCTCATTCACACCGTGTTCCCCAGATCAGTATTCCCATACATGGTGTCAGCATCCTGTTCTGTTGAGACAGATTGCACTTTATGCCTCAAAATAAAACTGTTTCTTGATTATAAGCAAGTGAAACATAAGCTGTGACTCGTGCTGTGAACACAAACAAACAGAACAGAGGATCGTAGAGGCGTTCCTCCTTTCACCGAGGTACCTCACCTCAACAGTGTGCTCGGTCGGACTACATTTGCGTCAGATTGCATCACGTTGTTGCATCAAGTGACCAAATGATGAAAGCATTTCAAAATAATTCCTCCTTCACCCTTTTTATTTAATTCAAGTGAAGACAAAGATCCCTTAAAGGTTCATTCAAGTTCATTTTAATGATCAGATCTATTGTAAAACTCATCAAGTTGAGGTCAGACTCTAACAGACATTAACAACAGACAATGCACCAATGATGGTTAAAGTAACTGTACAAAGTGTGTGCAGGCTATAGGCTGTAGTTTTTGCAGCGTGTCTGTGGGCTTCACTTGGATCAATGGCAGATCGTGTTTGTTTGGCTAACAACAGAACTACTGAACGCATTTAGTGTCAGTCGCCCGGTTCTTAGATTATTCTTATATTATTAAGAAATATCTGAAACATAATGACTGTATTGCTTCAGCACACGTGAACTGGGTATTTGTCTCTTTTGTAAAGCAAACTTGTGTCCTGATGGTGGCAATTGTTCTTTTCCAAGTGGCAAAACTGGCAAAGTATTTTGTCTTTGCAAAAAAAAAATAGAATTGCTTTTGTAACTTTAGAGTATGAAAAAAAACAAACAAACTTCATGGCGATCCTGGCGGTAATATAAACCTTAATCTTCCCCCCCGAACTGAGATTTATTGTACTCTTTGTTTTAGAATGCCAAGTTCCAGGTGCTGACCTGGAGATCAACCCCACGCTGGAGTCACTGTGCCTCAGTATGACAGAGCATGCCTTAGGGGGTAAGTGTCCTCAGCAGCCTGGTACTAAAGAGGCCAGTGGCTGGCACAACTACTACGCATTTCCTTATTTATATTATAACTCTGCGACGAGAGGAGAGGATTTTGCGAACCGTTTGCTTACATCAGGGAAAAGGAATGCACACAAAGTTGTTCACACACAACTTCCCCCTATGCAAATGAAGATGAAGAAGTCTGTTGACTTTTAGAATTCATTTTTCATTTGTGTTATTTGTGTATTAATATTTAATTGCATCTAAATTATATAATATCATTAGTCAACTCGCAGTCGGGCTGCGGAGAGAGGGAGACGCAGACTACCTCTGAGCATCAGATGCTGCATTCGCATCAAACAAACTGAAGTCTCAGTTGCTCTGTGTTATTTTCACTGTATCCTGTGTGTTCTCGGCTGCATGAATTATTTCATGCGTCACACGGAATTTAGTTTCCCTGCTCTTTCTCAGAGGCCGACACTGATGTCTTTTTGTTTGCGTGTACAGTCTGAAGGCATGTTTAACAATGAGTTTAGCCAAGTTCGGCTCTCTTTCTACATCCGCAGCTATGGCAGCGGCATGTTTTGAAGAAAGTACTTCCAAAGTAATTGTGAGGATATTGTATGCACTTTGAGTCAGCGATGATGTGTATTTTCCCGACTTGTAGAGGGAGCTGCATCTAGAAATCCATCTAATAAATACAGCATATGCTAACTTCATTGCCTATTATATAATGCATACTATATAAGTGCATGAAAGGCCTGAAATGAATGCCAGAATTTATGGACGCATTTTAAAAAGGCATCAGTAACTTTTTTATGCCCCTGGGGGGAAAGGAGGGAAAGGGAGTGGAGGTCTCCCACAGTGAACTGAAGATGAAATGTGAATGCTGCACTATATTTTCTGATTGTAAATGTCTTGAACCATATTTATTTCCAATCTCCTCCTCAGATGGAACAGACCGGACATCAACAATATGAAAAGAAGAAAGGAAAAAATACACTTCAGTTGAGGCCTGTTAAGTTCCTCATCACCCAGCACAAAGATATACGTATGCTTAAGAAAACCAGGCAAAGCAGTCACTACAAAATGACAAAAAAACTGTGTATATGTTCTCTAATATTTTTGTACTTTATTATATACAACTAAGTTTATTAAAAATGGAATACAGATGATTATTATATTGCAGGACAGAGGAAAAAAAAAAAAAAAAAGCAAACTGCTCCGTGTCACCTGCAGGACTGTGACATGATGTGCAGAGGCTCAGTTTGCCGTGGTCTGAGAGAAAAACGGTGGATTGGTGCTGTCTTAAAGGGGTTCTGCCCTATGAGTTACTCTTTGTTTTTTCCGCCTGCCTTGGAGCAAGGCTTCCTTCCAGAACACACTGACAGCCACAGCCCCTGCACCACTTATCGTGTAGATTCAGAAAATTTCCAGCCAGAAGTAAGGCACTTTTACAAAATGATCTCTGATATTAGCCACTAAAATGAAATTGGCCCACGAATACATCGACAGAGGTCCGACTTGCCGACAGGCGTTGATACACGGATACCAAACGCTTCCTAGCCACCTTGATTGTTATTATTGTTATAACTAGTGCTAGTGAGGGCTCGTGTTGGCTAAAAACTTAGACAGCTTTCCTTGGTTCTTTGTGTCCTCTCTAAAGAAGATGTTTTTGTGGCAGAGGCGAGAAATCGAGGAGCAAAAGAATTGAGGAAAAGCTTGTAATTCAACCGTAGGCATCCCCTTTGTCTCGGTTGTTTTCTCTGAACACATAATCAAAGTAGAAAGTGACTGTCCTCCTCTAAACAAAGCCAAAGAGAAGGGTTGAGCGATTGTTAATTTGAGAAGGATATTTGTAGTGAAGTGCGACAGAATGGTATACTTTTTAAAAAAGAAAAAAGAAAAGAAAAAAGAACAGCAGTTCGAAGAATTTATGCCAGCTGCAATTTGTCTGTTATTTTATGCCCTACTACATAAATGATGATGAATCTCATTTTGTGCCGAGGAATCCCCAGAGGGGTGAATAAGGGCTGGTGAGGTTTGTACTGTGCGCGAGCTGATTTGATATTGAATTGATAAAAGCGAGGAGGCTAGAGTGTTTTCAATTTACACTCTAATGCTGGGTGAGAAAACTAAATGAAACCCGTCTCAACCCTCTGGCCCCCTTATGATTGGCTCTGGAAAATGAAGCTTGATCTTGTAATAAATGCTCCGGAGCGCGGCGCCTCACCCTCGCAAGCGCCCTCTTTCCTCAAATGGCCAACGTGACGATTTGATGAATCATACTTTTCAAGGTGCTTGACGATGTCCATATTTTCTGTTTGTGTCTCAATGTGTTTCAGTCTCAGAACCCTAACATTATCATGTGGTATCAGTGTTGAATCAAAAACTGTCTTATACAGCCTCTGTCTTTGAATGTGGCAGAGCGGAGGTGCATGTATGTGTAATATGGTCTTAACTTTTGGATCACTTTTGGTTGCATCATGAGGCAGGGATAACCATTCACATTTTATTTCAGCAGAGCCATAGGAGGTCTCTCTAGTAAAGATGGTTATTTACAGATATCTTTTTCCAATTGTATTTTTTACTCTCCCTTGATATTGATAACTTATGCTTATTTTCTATAATCGCATGTTTTGCCACACTAATACAGCACTGTTGTAGATAGAGGACATGATGGTTGATGGTGTCCAGTGTCACCAACAGCTAGAGAGCAGAAATCTTGCAACTAATGTTGTATGTTTATATCGCCTAAATGTCACTGTTTACATCTCTCTGGGATCATTCCCGATTCATGTTATGTGATGTCATGAATACTCCATTGTCTCACTATGTAACACATTAAAGAACTGACGCCTTCTCGCACATGAGGTGGCCCGGGTAGAGCCTGATAACAAAAGCCTTCTACCCTCCCTCCCAAATCCATAGACTCCCCCCGTGAGTCTGAGTAGATTTTTTTTTTCCAAGTGATATCTGTATGAGGCATGTAACGCCTGCTTTTCTGGTCATGCGGTGACAAGAGAGAATAGCTTTCCTGGCCTTGTGATTGAACTGTTAGCTGTCATGTCCTGATAAACTGTTCATGTGGTGCCTGAAAATGCACAGCTCCAGCATCCTCAGTATGTTGAATTTAATGGTCTTGAGTAGTATTCTAGTCATGGATTTCTTCAGAGCGGGCTCTCGGATAGATCTGACTTACTAAAAAAAAAAAAAAACAAAGCTTCACACTCATGCCCGCAAAGGACTTCTGTGAGTTAACAATGCTGACACCTTTAAGACTTGGCTCTCTTATTTTTAACCATTCACTATATTGTATATCAATACTTGTGTTATGTTACACATGGCTCAGATTATCCTTTTCATAGCCTCTAGCTTTGGACAGCCTACGTATTACTGCGAATAGACACAGAGGTACAATGCAGCAGATTTTCTGCAAGTGTCTGTGCATAGTGAGGATGCAGCAGGGGATGACGACGCTTATCTGAGCCGCAGATGATGTGATTATGAGTAAACTGAACACTAATAACAGGCCAAGGAATATGTTTACTCCATGTTTACATTCCAGTGATGCGTGAAATGAGTTGGGCACTGCACTTCATAAGTTCAGCCTTGTGTATTTTCACACAGCGAGCATCCACTAGGAGGTACAGAGCCTGTGTCATACGGAGACTTTATATACCAAGTGGTCCAGAGATCATCGTTGATGTCCCTGCCAGGCTTAATAATTGAATTAATACAGCCAGCTGTAGGCTACATTGCATATATATATTGTCTTGTACAATTTATATTTAATTCTGATGACTTTCCCCACCCCACCCCCCCAAGACATTTTCTAATATTTTAATGAACCTTTTTTGGCATCCCATGCTTACTCTACTTTTTTACTGTCACTCATAATGTGTGAATGGTCTGAAGTGCAGCATCCGTCGGATCATTGACAGTCCAAATAAAGAGGTTCAGTTCTTTTGCAACTTCACTCGTGGTCTGTGCTTGTGTCTGTTTTTACTTTTTTTTTTTTTTTTTAACTTATTTATTTTTTATTGTGTTACAGACGTCCTTTATTTTCTGTTACTCCCAATTACTTTTCGCTTCCGGGTTACAGCAGTTCATTTGTCAAAGCTAATGCGAGCGAGCCGCCTCTTTTCTTTTTTTTTTTTGTTACCGTCTTTAGTTTTTCCGAGACAAAAAAACTGAAGATATCTTGTCGGGGAAAGTTACCAACAGCTGCTGAAGGTATGTTCGCATTTTGTGTCATGACTGGGAAAGCTACAGGGAAGCTGTCGCGACCTTTTTTTCCCCCCTCCGAGAGTAAAGAGTAGCCAAGTTAGCATGTAGCTTAGCCGTTAGCCCTGCCCGACCGTAAACAGCTGCCCGGCTAACGGTGTTAGCTCGCGAGCTAACGTTAACGTTACCGCTTGATATAAGTTGAACTCTAAATGTTTGGCCCAGACGTCGGTTTGCCTTGAAAGGTTTGAAACCAAACAAGCATTTAACGTCGGCTTATAATCACAGCGAAGAGGGGGGAGTTAAAATAATGTCTCTTTATGATCGACCGTCCACTTTGTCCCGATAACAGCTGATGCGCTTTGAGAGAAGACAGACAGCCTCCATCATTCAAACTAAAGCCGTCACGATGAAGACAAAAAGATGAAGTTATAAAGGCGTGACAGCAACAAAAAAAAGTTAGTCTGATGAGAGCTGCAGTCCTCTGTCAACTCTGCCAGCTGACTGCAAGCTCCGCGGTGGATCCCGGGGCCATTAACCACATTTATAAACCCATTTTTATAACTCGCATTGAAGTTTATTGAAGGAAATCAAAGCGAAGAGAGTCACAGCTTAAAGAGGAAGTGGATGATCTGACCACAAGTCACACGCATGACTCCTCCAGTTTGATTATAAAGCAGTGACAGCACTGCTGAAAGCTAAAACGAGCAGCTATACAGGCTGTTATAACTTTATATGAAGGAGGGGGGGTCATCTCTGTGTGAGAGGCCACATAGCAAACACAGGTTAATCATGACATGATCAATCAAACTGAAAGTTGGGCCTGCGCTGCCTTTTAGTTCCTCTAACATGTCTTGAGTTCAAGCGACACTCATGCGCACACGCTCTTCTCATCTTTAAGTATCTCAACATGCCACAATCAGCCTCCTAAATGACTGCGAAGGTCAATCGAGTAGAGCTGAAATGATTAGACAAGGAGCCGTAGAGCAAAAAGGTCATTTGCAGCTGTTTTTAAGCAAAAATGGCAAAATTCTGAACATTTTAAACTCGATATCTTGAAGTTCCCACGATCCAAGTGAGGATAAGCGTTCACCGATTAATATATATGCCAACTTAGGCTTTGGGAAATCATGACTGTCATGGACACCTAAAATCTATTAATCTATACTAATAATTGGCAGAATAATCATCAGGTACTGCTCCTCTCTAAAACACTGCAAACAAAAACGTATGACCTTCATAAACTGTTAGTTTGCCAGTTTTGGACAGGTGTATCCAATAAACACAAGTATGTGTCAATGCAATATAACAACATGTCATCCCAAAAAGTTGCTTGCAGGCTCTAAGCAGAACTTTCTGTTTGTTTCCACAGTTTGCTGTTAACTCTTGGCGGCCGCGATGCATGGACAACAATAATGGCGTCCCAAACGAGGGGTTTGGATGGAAAACTTCCTGCTTCCAAAAGTTAACCGCAATTACGAGTCATCCCTCAGCACTCCCCGGAGTGCCGCAACCATTGCTCTTTCACCACACTGTCCATCATGTCATTACCAAAGGAGTCGGGGAACCGAGGGAAAGATCGAGAGAGAGGGGCCCGTCCCAAGGTGAGGCAGAGCCGGTCAGAGGAGAGACGAGACGCAGGCAGCGGGCGGAAAGGTGGAAAGGGGAAGAAAAAAGGCCTCGCCGCCCATGAACCAGCGGCTGAGAGGCCGGTCAGCGATGGATTTGAGTACGGGGAGCTGTTGAGTGACCTAGAAACCAGGGACCAATCTTCCTCCTCTCCAGTGAGGGAGAATTGGAGATGGCAGGGTTTGGAAGTCGCTGCCTCATTACTAGGACAAGAACGGGTAACAGCCAAGCCAGGACTGGGAACAGTTAGCTCTATTACAGAGCTGTCTGCACCCAGTGAAGGTGAGGGCAGAGGGTCCAGCAGCAGTCGCACTCTGCGCCAAAAAATCCAAGATGCAATGGGGCAATGTTTCCCAATAAAGACTCTCACTGCGGCGGCACCAGCACCGAGTCCACAGGCTCTTGCATCATCAGCTGCCTGTGCCTCCTCCAGGCGCAAAATCCATCTCAGTGAGTTGATGTTGGACGACTGCCCTTTCCCTGTAGGATCAGAGCTGGCTCAGAAGTGGTATCTCATTAAGCAGCACACGGCCCCCATTACCCAGCCTCCCGTGCTGGATTCTGCTGTAGTGTGCAGCGCGCCCACTCCGGCCATGGCTACTGTGGTAGAGGACGTAGATGACAGGCTGCGAGAGCGCAGGCGCATCAGCATCGAACAAGGTGTCGAGCCACCACCCAACGCAGAGATTCACACTTTTGAGGTGACGGCACAAATTAACCCTCTTTACAAGCACGGACCTAAGCTGGCTCATGGCATGAACGAGTTGGCCGGGGCCGACAGAGCGTCTGCTCATCAGCAACAGCAGCTTCTTCTCCAAAGACAGCAGCAGCATCAGCTCCTACTGCAGAGCTGTTTGGATACTTTAGATGAGGTGGTGGCCTCTGCCTCTGCCTCAGCCTCTGCCTCTGCCTCTGCCTCTGCCTCTGCTTCAGCCTCTGTCCACGCCTGTGATACCATTTCCACCCCTCCAGTTGACCCAGAGGTTACAGTGACCAGCATGCCCTCCAGGGCTATACTTCCTCAGACTGAACACCCTACATCTCACGACGGCTACCGCATCCACACTCAGATTGATTACATTCACTGTTTAGTTCCAGACCTGCTGCAGATCACCAACCTCCCGTGTTACTGGGGGGTCATGGACCGCTACGAGGCAGAAACCCTGCTGGAAGGAAAGCCCGAAGGCACCTTCCTCCTGCGCGACTCTGCCCAGGAAGACTACCTCTTCTCCGTCAGCTTCCGCCGCTACGGCCGCTCGCTACACGCACGCATTGAACAGTGGAACCACAACTTTAGCTTTGACGTGCACGACCCCAGCGTCTTCCATGCCCCAACTGTGACAGGATTGCTGGAGCACTACAAGGACCCTAACTCCTGCATGTTCTTCGAGCCCCTGCTGTCAAACCCTATCCACCGCACACAGCCCTTCACCCTGCAACACCTCTGCAGGGCGGCCATAAGCAGCTGCACCACATACGACGGCATTAACATGCTTCCCATTCCAAATGCTTTGAAAAAGCACCTGAAAGAATATCACTATAAACAGAGAGTACGTGTACGGCGAATGGACACCTGGTGGGAATGAAGAACAACTACAAATTAGAAATGAATATTGACATTTTTCCACGCAGACTGAACTGAACAATGTTGTACACTCTTCCTGGCTGTATTAACCTCCACCACACTGTACTTATTTATTTTATTCCTGCTGTACACGTCTTAACAATCCTGCTAAACCACACTGATGAGACAACATGTAATCTCACTGACCTTGTACACTCAAAGTTCTTTATGCTCAGAATAAAAAGACTTATTTAGATCCTCGGCGTTGAGTGAACTCCCCTCACACATCATCCGTGTTTTCACGTGCGACTAAATCAGCTTAATTATCTGACGATTGGGGTTAGTGTCCTAGTGTGATTTGAGATGATTATAATAGAGCTGTTCATCAGTCACACGCTGGGAAGGTGGGACACATACTGACAAGGTTTCCTACTTGTTACCGAGGTGTGAAAGTGCAGCGCGTCTGCTGTATTAATCATTGTTACCTGCGTTGAGCCCCGGTCTGATTATAAGGAGTGAGTGGTGGGTGCATATGCTACCTGATGCACTCCAGAATAGATATTATTCACATATTGAAATGATCTACTGCGCACTCCCAATAGTTTGGTTTAGCTGAGGAGAGTTATGATGCACAGCTAGTAGTAGATTAATGTTTAATGCTTAAAGTCTACATCAATCAGCTGCTTTGTTTTCAGCTTACATCATATCACAACCATCTGTGGTTTCTCCTGTGCCATTAACATGCATGCGGCCAGCGCCAGCAGTCATCATTAGTTTTGAAGTAAAGGATCAAATGTGGCCTTCGTGAACTTGACAGCAGCAGGTGAGGCAGCTGTATTATCATAATGCAAATGAAGAAGCTCAGATATTTATTTTACTCTGCCGCTGACTCTTCTGCTGTCCAGCTCTAAATTTAGTCTTTCTTAGTCCAGACGTTTGATTTTCTTTTCCCTCTCATCTGATTTTGACGCGTAGACCCAGATTCGTTCGCTATACTTCCCAATTTGCATGTTATTTAATCTTCCATTCAAGCAGTTCAGTGACAAAATTACCACAGCGAATTAACACAGGTTGATCTTAATGATTAAAAAGAATAATGGGACAAGGAATGTGTTGGAGCCTGACATTAAGTCAGGTGCAGAGATAAAAGTCTGCAAGCTGTGGAAAGCTCTGCAAAGAGGAATCAAAATCGTAAGCAGAGGCATGCTCCTAAGTCAGCAGGGAAATGCTTGAATTTCAGCGGTAAATCAACAAAATATAAAAAAATCCACCAAAGTGCAGACTCACAGTTCACTGTCTCACCAACAGATGGTAAATTCTTGGGCCATATGTGTCAACAACAAGACACATATGGCCAAGTAGAGGGATAAAATACGCATTTTATATTGTATTAAAAGACCAAAATGTACGTAAGGTTATCTTGATATTCTTCTGCTTTAAATCTCTTCTAAGTGATACAAGAAACCTCTGCTTGAATGTACAAACCTGAAATTTGAAACAAATGTGCCCCGTCAACGACACAAAGAGAGAAAAACGCATTTCATGCTAGACAGATTTATATTTATTCGATTATCCAGGAGTTATTCAAAGGTTGAACTGCAAAGTTTACCTGTGTGGTGGAGTCATTTTCTGCCGTGTGATCATCTTTTTGTATTCATGGAAACACACGAGAGAGACCACACTGCTAATTGTTGTACGCACTAAGTAATAATCACAAAAGACAACCGTCCCAGTGTTAATGGGGAAGCATGGCGAATGGATCCCGAACCACCGCGATTCTGTTTTCTCCTTGAGATGGCCGATTTGATATGCAGGATGCAAATCACCCGTGACAAGCACTCATCCACTAATGAAGCTGCTGTAATTTGAAGAGCAGTTCCAAGGCAGCATCAAAGTCTGCATTCGAAATGCAAAGTCAGGACCTTTGACCTCTGTGTACCTCATTAAGTCGCTATGAAAACTAAACAATAAAATATGATTTAGTGTGTCGGAGGACGTTTTTACCTGTCATGCATACAACAAGTGTGGGCAACACTGTGAACCCTCTACTCAAGTAATTTCAGCCCTGTGACAGCTCAAGGCTATTGCCTTGTATTTCGCAGCACAGTACAATGTTCTGCAATCTGGTGTCCCTGGTAGATAAGCTCCAGCAATAATGCATTTTTCTGTCTGGACCGTAGTTTAAGACTCGTACCACGTTTACAGGTCCTAAAGTTTCCCATGCTTTCCTTAAAAATGAGCTAATATCCATCTATAATTCATATAATTTGGTTACTAATCGTCGGTTACACTTTTAATCAGTCAGTCAAATCAATTGTTAGTGTAACACAGAGCGTCTTAGAGCACAGTAGGTCAGCTGAACACGCCAGAAATGTGTAAAACTCAACATATACAGCCCAATTATCAGTCATTAATGGACGGATATTTAGCTGTGTTTAAATAGAGCGGGTTCCCTCTACAAACTTCACAGAAAATTCTTAGAACTAAAGTGAAATAAAGTGCTACTAATTAACTCCACAATTATATAGACAATTAATTATGCGCATTAGCTATTTGTTTTGTACAAAACGGGGCGTACGGATTAATTCCATGTGAGCCAGTGTGTTTTCTTTCAGTTCAAAATGCTGTGTTACTTCAAGCACAGCAGGTGGCTGTAAAGAGCTTCAGTGTGTTTTACAGTGGCTGCTCTCAGGCCTGTGTGTTCTCTGCGTGTGGTGTGTTGAGATGGTGGGATTGAGTGTGGCGGCTACAGCTGGCAGCACCGTTGTGGCGCTCATCGTGCAGGTATTACAGGTCCTGGGGGGGGGGGTAAAAAAAGGGGACTTTTCTTTGCCTGGATCATCGGGCCCGGAGGGACAGCATGTTCAGGCACAGGAGAAAGCTGATTGGCTACACATACTTAGTGTGTTTGCGCCTGTTTGGACCTCTTTTCCTTCCATTGAGGGAAGAGATTTTCCCTCTGAGCCTAATCTCTCAGTCGAGCATCATGGGGGTGGAGAATAAGCTTGGAATTTTTTTTTTATAAACACCTGGGGACAATTACTTTCCCAAATAATCTGCCGGTTATAATCTAACAAACAGCCCAAAAAGGGCTTGACTTGGAACACGCTTGGCTTATTTGAGACTGAAAAGGTGAACAGTGGATCCGCGCTTTGGGCTGCTGCACGTAAACCCATAAAGATCGTAAACTCAGCTGCGGTGATGTGAGATGCGGGATGTATCTAGGCCATTAATTCAGGGGAGGGCGTATCAAACTGATTTCAAATTCTTGCAAGATGCATGCAGCCTGGACATGATTCTTCTTATCCAACCAGAGAGGAGGAATACATTTCTGTGACAGTGCAGAACAGAGAGCGAGACACACACACGCACACAGAGGGATAGAGAGAGAGAGAGAGTTATTTTTGGTCAGTAAATGAATCCAGCTGTATTTCAACCTTGAACATGAATCGGAGCATTCTTGCCTATTTCAAATCACACCCTTTCAAACAGGGCACTTCTTGTCAAAACCGAGTAAGTAATTCCCGAGTTACTAAACTTTCAGTTCTTAAAAGTCTCACACCCCTCTCCTCCCCCCAGGAGGTACATTGTCACACAGTGAAACGCTTATGTTTGATGTTTGTTTCCCTGGAAGCAACCCTTTGACAACACACTCTTCCCTTTTTCACTCCTATTTAAAATCCAAACGCACCCCCTGTTCTCTTCGGCATGTAGGAACTCATATGAGGCCTCTGCCTCTGAAAAACATCGGTATTTTAATTTGAAGCTGCTTGTGTTTTTTCCTGTGCAATCTCTGGCTGCCTCTGTTTTTCACTCCCCTCTGCACTGACAGGTTGTTGATGGAATAATGGGGGTGTTGGGCATGCTACAGCTAAGCCAATGGCTACAACGCAGATTGATGGGATTGCGGTGTAAATGACACACAGCAGCCCCATATCCTCGGCTTTAGCCCATAAAGTAATTAACCAACAGCCTGGAAATAATGCAAAGGATATATACTGTGGACAGATGATGATGTTTGGTTGCGTATGAAGTCCTTGCACATAAACATATCGCATATCATATATCCTGTACGGTAATTTGACATCAAAATGTTGTAACGCGTAGCGTAATGTGGCTGCACAAACAGACTGTAATGGAGCTAGAGATAAAAAGGATATAATTACAGATATGCATTGTTTGTTTTGAGAAGAATGGTTAATTATAATAAGCCTTCACAATGACGGCTAAAAAGGCCCATGCGTCGCTGATAAAAGGTACGGGAATGTGTATAATTGCATAAACGATTAATTCATTTGCATAACTCATCTGTGCGACTAATCATGGTTGCATTGACCGTTGTGTTACAATGAGAAAGTACAAATGAGGAAGGGATGTGAAGACCTCGCCAGCTAGTTACTGGAAGAGTCAGCCTTCAAAATGGGCACCTTTTGGACCCGGTGATATTTTCCGGCATTCGTTTTCCAGCCTTTTAACATTCTCTTACTGACGGGCTTTAATTGGCAGGCAAACATGTTGGTGGAGTGCAACACTTAAATTGTCTGGACAAATCACACAAACCGTGACTTTACATCGGCTCTGTTATTACCGTGCACGCTCTCGCAAAAGAATCGACCTTTCTCTGCCGTGTTATGCTGTAAAAGAAAATGTGTTTGATACGTTTTTTTTTTTACCACAATTAAGTGACTGCATTCCTTTACTAACCTTGTTGAGATGTGTATTTTTTTTTTTTTTTGTGAGTGTCATTATTGCAGTCGTACATTACTTGTCTGTCTTTATCCATTGGTTACATCCCATTAGTTGAGACAATAGACTGTATGGTTGTGACATTATCCAAATATATCACAGTAACAGGTAGTGACAGGGTTGATGGAACAGAAAAATCTAAATTTACATACATTAATACTCATTATCTCTTAAGGAAATGACAACTAAAGGCCCATTTGTCATTGAAGTCTAGCTTTTTTCCCCCCATGAGTAGTTGCATATTTATCTATAATATTTATTGCCTTATTTAGTATTTCTGACTGACAAACTGACCTTTGGTCAGACTGTTTTTAGAACAAAATGTCATTTATGACATTGTATGATCTGTACCTGTAACTGCAATATTTGATTGGTTTGGATGGTCGTATGACTGAATCTAACGTACCTCCAAAAAAATCATATCACATATTGCAAAGACCACAGATGTCAAAAACAAATGATCAGTGTTACAGGTCTTATTCACCCTCAACACCGGTCTGCTGTAGCAGTGCTGTAGCTGTTTTGCATTGTTTGAACTCCTTGCCTTCTTGATTCTGGATTTTGGTTTTGTTGGACTTAACTTGAACTGTTGGACTTTATTTTTGGACTGGACCTCTCAGCCACCTCCTTGTTATTTGGTGCTTACCTGCCCCATGGGTAAGCTATTACATTTTACCTTTTGTTCACGTTCCCTCACGTCTGGATTTGGATTCATTTCTTGAACTACATGTGACGCACAGAACTTCAAAATACAAAATACAGTTCATCAATAACACTCTTTTGAGGACATTTTTTGGCTTTCCTATACACACACAAGGGAATATCAAGACATTATTTTATATGGATAATTAAAATAGTAATTAATTTAATGTAGTGTAATGTAATAGTTAATGTAACTATTATTAATAGATAATTAATAATAGTCAAAAACCATTAAGACTAGGTCAAAAAGTTAAAAATAACTAATAAAATAAAATAAAAATCAGCTTGGTACAAAATGACCAAGGATCTCATATGTTGTGATGCATTACTACCAGCCGCCATCTTTGTTTTGACTAAACAGGTTAAAAACTTCCATCACTGGGATTTCGTACAAACTCAGCGAGGGACCATCTGAGGTGTTTTTACCGCGCGGTACGTACAGTAGGTGTTGTTAAACACTCTGCTGGGGTTGCTCTGTGTCTTCAACTAAGTGCTAATTAGCAATGCGGTATTAAATGTAAAGTGATGATTAGGTCTAGTTAGCTACATGAGAGAGAGAGAGAGAGAGAGAGAGAGATGCACAGAGTGAGCTATTAACAACCCACCAACCAAGCACCTGTCTGACTTCTTCTAAAGGACACGGGCAGCAACAGGAAACATACCTGAATCCTTGTTGCTAGCCAGAGAGGATGAGTGAAATGCCACATAGCCACGCGCCATGGAGAACACAAGAAAGCAACACTAATGCCTCTCAAAGCTGCACAGCACATAATGGACAATTTATATAATGAGCTACTGAAAAGGTGTGCTAGTTATATGATGAGATGAACAGAAGCTCCTCTGATTCTCCTGACCTCCTCTGGCAAGCTCTGTGAAGAATTGAAAGGATGGAGTAAGTACTCCTTTTATATAATGATATCCTGCATTACTGTTAGGAACAGCGGCGTGGCACACTGTGTGTGTGTTTTTGTGGCATTCGCAGCTGTTTAGCTTGTTGATCAGCATAATGGCTGTGGTTATTGATTGTTGAAGGTGGTCACATCTTGTTTGTCTGGGTTATGGATTGTTGCTTGGAATTAGTTTTAGTTGTTGACAGTATTATCTACCTTTTACACCTGAGCTGTGTGTGCTTGCCTGCAGTCCAGTCCAGTATCGTAGACTTGTATGAAAGTCTCCCATCATATTCAGAGCTGAGCTGCCATCCAAATATGCAAATTAGAAATTCACGTGCAGATTTCTTCATGTAAATGTCTGCCTCTTCAGTGTCTGTGGTAGCCATAGGTGTAGGAGGCACCGCCGCTTTGAGTGATGCATGAGTGACCCATGTCAGTGAATGAGTTTGACAAAATACAGGTCTGTTATTGTTAATATTATTTTAATGCACTTCCTGCCTGAAAGCAAAGCGTTGCACAGTAGCTTGAAGCACATTGCAGCCGACTAGCTGACGCGCCTCGTGTGCCGCGTCGTTTTTTTTCTTTCAGTGATTGATGCGTTTGTGTATCGCATGTCACTCAGTCGCATGTTCCTTACACCGCTGTGTTCCACTTGATATTTCCGAAGCTTACTCAATCAAACCAGGAGAAATGCAGTACAGCATCCCAGCGTGCTGAGTAAACCGATTTGAGACCCAAATTTGCAGACTCGGCTATTTTCATTGTCACCGAAGTGAAAAAGTCCACAGATGCAAAGGCGCGGTGTGGCTCGGTAAACTTTGCAGACGACTATACATTCCAGATGGTCCCACACTAATACTGACATGTTTTTTTTTTCTTCCACACTAAAATGGCTCGACTATGTTTACAAACCACAACAAAAAAATCCATGCCAAACAGATTTCTCCTCTAAATTTGGCAGCATAAATATAGATCAGAGTATTTCCAATTAATTACGTTGACTGGGCAGAGCAGGTGTGAAATGGTCTCTTAATTGACTACAATGAAAACCAGCAGGAATCTGGCATTGTCTGAAACCGCCCATTCTCTGCAACCGACACACACTCAGTAGTTTGTAGTGAGCAGTAATTGAAGATTTCAAACGCTCATCGTCATCACGTTCCATCATTATTGACAGGTGTAGCGTCTCAGAGGTGTTTTTCACATCTATCAAAGGTACTCTACTTTTTTTCTTAAAACATCTAAAATAAGCATGGCATGGAAACAACTGTGTCACGGACAGTACTCGGTTGTTCGGTTCCAAGTTTCTAGGCGACCCAT
Source organism: Nibea coibor (assembly GCA_023373845.1). Taxonomy (NCBI): domain Eukaryota; kingdom Metazoa; phylum Chordata; class Actinopteri; family Sciaenidae; genus Nibea; species Nibea coibor. The sequence goes on along the minus strand of CM041716.1, from coordinate 7,942,956 downwards.
GCAGTGCACTTACTCCGCACGGAGAATTCAGACCCTTAAATCAGACAGCAGAAAGCAAATATTACAAAGGACAAAGGTGGGCAGTCACTTAGCTCGGTAATTACGGGAAGAGTCTTGTGCTAGCGTGGTGTCACAGACAAAAAGCGCCTGGAACCCACTTCTAAATTACTAATCCATCTTTGAGAAAAGTGAATATGATTCTGGGGCTTTTGGGTCTGGATTGGCCTTATTCACTGTCAACATTTTGACATGGCACGGTAGGAAAAATACAGGTGAAAATAATAAAACAAACGATGGCTGAATTCCATTTATCTGCTGTGGTTCCAGGGCGCCGTGATTGTGCGTGCTGTCACAGTGTTGGCTCACAGCAAACCTTCATGTTATAAATAACACCTGTGCCTTTTCTGCAACGACAACATCTGCTGTGACATAAGTCTATTGTAAGGCAAGTCTAGCTATTACTGTCAGCTGAAGTTATAGCACACGTTTAATTACCCTGGCTAATTAGACGTCTAGTCAGGTAGAAGTTGTCAGCACACTGTGTAGACTAATAACTATAACGGCATAAGTCGTCCCGCCCTAATGGGATCAAACTCGGTACAAGTGTGAGGAAGATGTCAATCAATCAGTCTGCACATGACCACACAGTCCTGGGGAGAAGCCTAGTGGGTGTGTAAGGCCGGGGGCAGGGAGATGTTAAATGCCGTAAAAATGATCATTTATATCTTTGATAATATTGCATAGTGCTCAAATTTCACTAGCAAGTACAGCAATACCCAATTAACCTTCAATATACCTCTGAATCATGTTAAAACTTGTTAGAAAGGTCAGCGGGAGAAACACACTGTGCAAAAATACACTGCAGCAGGCGCATTTTCCAGCTCAGCCTGGATTTCATCACGCTTGCTTAGAAGCCATGTAAAAGTTGTGAATATAAATATAATAAAAACATGTCAACAACTGAGCACCAAAACCCCAACAATTTATTTAAAAAAAATCAATTAAAGACTTGAGTAAAGACTAAATTAACTGTAGATTAAATAAAATACAACACAGAGCCCAGACAAAACATGACGGTGTGTGTATATGTGTGTGTTGGGGGAGCCACTGTGGCCACGCGAAGACTGCATCATAATATTCAGGACAGAAACTGGAGGATAACATAAAAATGTCACACAAAACTTCACAGAAGGGCTGTTAGAGACCTTTCTTCTCTCTCTGTTAATCTCGTCGTTACAAACGGATCAATGATACGGGACCTTGGAGAACATGCGGGCTTGTGAGGGTGCGGCATATCGTTCACGGCAGGTATGTCTAGGCAAAGCTTTGCTATGATTTATAGTTCAGATGTATTTGCATTCAGTGCAATATTTGATTAGACGGAGGATTCGGTTAATTCAATCAATTTGATCGATTCTAGTGTCTAGTCTCGAGCCTGTCAGCCATGTTTTAACCAAACTGCCCACTTTTGATGATTTCGCTGACACGAGAGAACATGGCAACAAAATCTAAATGAGGTTTAGAGTTGTCGAATTTTCGAGGCGGTTGGATACAATAAGGATGGAAATGCAGCCGTCTCTTTTCAGAACATCAAATTATAATTAAAAAAATCTGCAAATAGTAGGTAAAATAAATCTAGTTGTGACACCCTGGCATCTTTTCTTATGTCCTCCTAGTATGGCTAAACGAACAGTTAAATGTCAGAGCACAATAACTAAGCAGGCTGTTTGCTTGTAGATAGAGCAGATGTTTTACAGATGTTTTACTGCCTCCCCTGCTTCGGTTTTATTGGTGTCCTGTGCCTCCGAATCAAAACAAGAGGTTTCAGTGTAGACTTGGCCACTGCTACGTAATGGCTTGTTTGAACTCAATTAGATGAGATTTTGGGACCATTTTTGGCCATGAGGTAAAATCACAGCAATGACCTTTCAGAGAAATAAAGTAACTACAATGAATCCTGAGCATTTGGAGAAGAAGACAATATTAAATGTAGTTACAGAAATGTAGATAAAAGCTGGACTGGACTGGTGCATATTTCTCTTGAGGAAACTAATTTTTTAGCAAAACTGAAATATAATGAAAGCAATAAATAGAACACACCATGATAAGAAAATCGACAAAATCTTTGTTGTTTAATACAAGGTTTCTATACTAGATTGAGCTCTGTTCTGACTGGAAAATAGCTAATGATTTATTTGTGGGGGGCCGTGGCTGCGATGCAGCAATTTGTGATTCCTTGGCATAAAAAACATTTGGGAACTGCACATTGGACAATGCCAAGAGGAGTGTAGACAAATAAATTGGACAGTGGCTATTGCAGTGTAGGTGGAGCAAAGCAAAGGAAGGGCGATTTGATCATATTATGGCTTGGCGTGACACATCTCTGGCACGCTGTGTGCAGTCCGGCAGCCAGTTTTTTTTTTTGCTCTTGTGGTCAGGCAGGACCGGTGGCAACAAATGTTCCCAGCGGATCTACTATTGTATTTTACCTCTTTGGTGAACAAAGAAGTGAATTGTGCAATTATGTAGGCTATTATGGATTTGACTAAGTGTGGTGTAGCAAGGCTACCAGAGCTCTGCCTTCTATGTTCGGTTGTTCAGAAAATTAATCCTGCAGCAGAGTTATGAGTTGTTTTTTTTTATATAGGAGCCAAGCACAAAAGCACACCAACCACTTTCAAAGTGATCAATATTAGCAGTGTGAATGTCTTTCATAAATTTCCCTTAGCACCAGGAACACGCCGACACAGTGCGCCTTATGGTTTTGTGAGACTGTTTAGAGGCTATTTGTCAGACATATCACCATCAAATCCATCTCATTTACCCAGCTTCCACATTAGGCAGACTATCATCTGACTATAAGCAAACCACCATACAGCCTCCAAACATTCAATCCTATTTGTCATTTATATGGTAACACCATCCACCTAAAAACTCTGGTTCATATAGTCTTTAACATTTAACAGCAGTAAGTTGAAATCCAGATTTTATCCTGTGTAAGGAGTGTTAGTATGTGGAGTTAACACCAGCTGTTTGTGGAAGGCGTTTTGTTGCATCCCCACAGTGCACCTGTGCTGTAGCCTGTAGTGTTTGTCATTCAGTGTTTGCAAAGGGAATATTTCTATCAAGTATTCAAGTTTGACTCTTCACTCCTTATGTTCAGTAAACATTATGTATTTGGCTTCAAAAACCTACTTATAAAAACCTCTGTTCGACTGCCACTGGCTCAATTATTTGCCAGAAGTCCTGAAGTTGCAGCTCACCTTGACCTGACTCAGTGAGCCAATGACTGACCGACTGTCCCACATCAGATCAGTGACGCTCCATGTCCATTCAGTTTCTATTGGTAAGTCCCTGCGAGATGTGCATGAAAAATATAGGACTATGTTTATTTTATGAACACGGGGTGCTTCGTTATGTGTCACATGCAACCGTGCACGACTTGTACACTGTAATTATTTTTGCATGTTGAATTGCTTTTCTAATAAAAGCAACACAACTGCGTCCAAAGAGTTTTCCTTACGGCAATCAGCTGCACCCCGAATGTAGGACAGCGTGCTTCGCAGTCTCTTTTTTTGGGGTCGAAGAGAGAGACAAATTAATCAAATGTGCTAAAATGTAACCAATAAATATAAACTTGAGTATTAAAAGCGAGTTCATTTAAGAGCACAGTTCTGACAGAAATAAAAAGACAGAACGGGGAGAAAGAATGAAGAAGGAGTTACCTGTAGTAGTCTACTTATTAAAATCCATATTGAAAGATATGATTTTAAACACGAGCCAGTCTGAGAAATCCTTAATCCTAAGAGACCTGGAGCTTCATTTGCATGTTCTACCAAACCATAGCGAGACTCCCTCCTGAAAGTCTGCATCACACACTGCTGCACACGGTACGTTGGGCATCCTGCCCCCAAGCCAGGAATTAAAGCAAAGTCAGCACATTTTGTGTCTCGCTAGTATCTACAAACAACTGCCAAGAAATGATGTGCTGAACCCGTTTTTCTCATGTTTGACAAGGAAGCCAGAAGACCTACATTTGTATTGTTTAATATCAAATCAATGCTGCAAATAAGGACACTAATCTATGAATGAAGGGCGAAAATACAGATACTACTTACAAATGTTGGCTAATTGTTAATATAATAGTTTGTGGAGGCCAGGTCTGATGCAGCACTCATCATCTTTCTCCTTCTTGATCAAATGGTAGCCATGCCTTAATTTTTAAATAAATAACCAACAGTGTCACCAGCACAGAGCGCCCATACCATCACACCTCCTCCTCTATGCTTAGAAGTGGGAACCACACATGCAGATGCCATTTGTTCATGTTCTGTTTTGGCAGTCGGAGGCAAAAAGCTCACATTTGGACACATTAGACCAGTCAAAATCTGTATAAGTTCTTGCCATCATATGGATTTCTACAGTAGTCCCATAGGGGAATTTACTGTACGCCAACACTACCTACTTCTAGTTAACTTTTGACAAGACACAGCTGTTAATTTAAAACCATTCCAGGTGACTACGTCATGAAGCCGAAGAGTGTGCAAAGCTGTCATCAAAGCAAAAGATGGCTGTATCGAAAATATAAAACATATTTGCTTTGTTTATGCTACAATTGATATCTAATATATTTCATAGTTTTTATGCCTTCACTGTTAATTTACAATGCAGAAGAGAAAAGAGAAGAAAAAATGGGGGAACATTGAATGAGAAGCTGTGTGCAAACTTTGACTGGTACTGCATGTTCAGACTTTGCTAAGACTACAAAGAAAAGAGCTGGGAAGTTGGGAAGACACCGTTGTGTGTGCAGTGTGTCAGTGTGAGTGCTGCTGCAGACATTGTGTATATAAATTAAATATAGACATGTCTGACAGGAAATAAGAGATTTCTCTCTAATGTAATACATTACGGTGCAACGCGGTTCCCTGCACTGAACATCAAGAGAACATTTGTTTGAGGACCACTTATTTTATGCAATGTTTTCATACATTTCAGTGCACGTGGCATCGGCGGCAAGCTGATGGACACCTTCCTCGGTCTTCTTTTTGTGCGTGTGAGAGAGAGATAGACGTAGAAAGAGAGGTATTTGTTCACGGTGGTATATCAAAGCTGAAAGACAGTTGTTGGCTGAATTAAACAAGTCATGTGGAATTATGTAGGATATCGGAGCCTTAGTTGATTCTTTGATCTCGATTCATGAGATGGGAGTGACAGATAATGTGCCGGTCTATTGCAAAAGGAGCAGCAGACCTTCCTGCGTGATTCACCTAACTTGGACAGACAGTGAAGAGTCTGTTAAAAGCATCCTTGTTGGATCCTCCCGTAGTTGTAATCCAAATTGTGTTTTTGCATCTACAATTTTTGAGCAACAGAGAGCTAACTAAATGAGTCTGTTTTACAGTTGGGATACAATTAGCTCGTCTGACCCCCCCCCCTCGCTGAGCCGCATAGTTTTGTACCAGGTGGCATTATTTTGGTTTTGTCTGTCCAGAATACTAAAAGTATGCTCAAAGAGGCTGAGAGCTGCACAGAGCCACAAAGTGGGGTGTACAGTGTTTTTATTAGGTACACCTGTACAGTCTGATGCAATGCAACACAACATTTCTGCCATATGTCATATCGTCTATCTTTCCGGAGCTCATGATATTTGATTTTGGCAACATTGCCCAAAATGTATGAATTCAGTATGTTTATTACTGCGTTTACATGAAGTGGTGGAGTTGCAATGGATACAGATTAAATGGAGAGATGCTCTTAAGTGTGTATCCTTCTCAGTTACATTTATATGCAGTCCAGTACACCTTTACGTATAACGTATAATAGAATTAACACCTCTAGGACGGTGTCAAAGAACTGCTCATTTGAAGTGCCGTAAAAGTCGACTGTGTGGCAGATTATTGAATTGTGCGTGTGTACCTAATAAAGTAATCACACCAAAATGTATTCTCAGCGTGTGCTCAGGACTAGCAACCTTTTTTTTTTAACTACTTCTCACATAGCGTACTAGATTCAGAGTTAAAATAGAAAACACTGCGTAGTGCATCTTAAATGTAATATACCGTATACTTGTACTGTGTCTGTAGAGATCAAACCAACTGACTGTCCAAGTGAGTTAACACTCACGCCGTTCTGCTTCTGTCTGAGCTCCAAACTACAGATAATTACGGAGGCAGGGTGTTTTCAGATAAACGGTAACAGTTAATGGGATTGTGGCAGTGTGACTCAATATTTAGCTGCCTCGGGGCAGGTTTGGTGCTTATCTCTGACCTCTTTTGTGTGGAATTTGCATGTTTTAGTATCCCAACAACACTGTTATCTGGTGGATTGGATTAGAAGTGCTCTATAGATATAAATGTTTGAATGATTATCTGTTATGTTTCAGTGACAAGGTTGGACCTGCCGTGTCTCTCGCAGGCCTTTTATCCAACATATGCTCGGTTTTAGTGAGGGAATAATTAAGCTGGACGAGAAATGACACCTCAGGCTTAAATCTGGGCTCATTTCTTGCGTATCTTTTGCCGTTTCACACCAGCTTACATACATTTTTTCTGCATTATCATTTTGTAAAATATTAACTTTTTTTTTTTTTATCACATTATCATCTAATTTTACACAAACACCTAAATATTATGTATTCAGTTATAGTTTTACGCAAAAGTCTATTGATGCTGGTGGAAACACCTTGCTTTGATTTGTCCGTTGATGGTTTATGCTTGATAGGAAGTTGGAGAAATGAACCTGAAGGTGTAAAAATGTCTTTAATGGTGTTGCATACATTATAAAATGGTTTCACTTCACATTAAATGATTAAAAATATACAGAAAAAGAGTGAAACTGACCTCGAATAACGATCCAAGCATAAAAGGAAACTCCCAGCGGTGTCATGTTTGAAATAATCGTGTGTGCGTGCGTGTGCATGCCCCAACTTTCTCAACTTGCCCTGGTGCGATGACATTTTGAAGACTTACAAACTGATTGCATCTACTGAAAAACTTTGTGATTCTCGAAGCCAGCGCTCTATCTGATAAGATTACATTTTAACACAGCATTTTCATTTCTGTGTCTGCGAGCTCCTGATTTACATCTGCATCTGAAATCCATCTTTTAATAACAATATTTGCATCATTCAGGGCAAAAAAACACCCCCAAAAAACAACAACTGCTGTGACAATGCATTGTGTTGTGGCTGAAATGAAATACGTTAAGACATTTCATGTGTGCATATTTCTCATATCGAGCCAGTGCATTAATCCAAACTATTCCCACCGGACGGCTGCTATTGTGCTACAAAGCGGAAAATTGTTGGAGTAAATTAAAGTAACAAGTAACCAGCAATTTATGAATTAGACACCACACTCTGTTGTGACAAACCAGAAGCATTACATTTCATTGGTCAACAGTTTCCAGTGATAATTGTATGTAGCCATTATGCAGTACATCATTGCGTAGGCTGTTTAGCTAGGAGGCAGTGACAGTCTCATTAAAATGGAGCTTTAATTAATGATCTTGTCTATTTATCACAAGTGTCACGATGTGGATGAGTGCAACCCCTGCTCATTCACACATTGTCAACATGACAATGCACCCTAATGGCTATCTTTGGTTATGATCTAGATATCAAGACAGTGTTTAATTCATCAGGAAGGGTAGGTTAAACTTAGAAAGCTGTCACACAGTCCAATTCTCCCTACAGAAATACTGACAGAGTGCCTGAGGATCTGGTCACTTTCATTATAATAGACAGCAGAGAAGATTTGGTTTGTGCTGCAGTCACCAGGCAGCTGCAATCAGGAGCACAGCTCTCTCACGCTCTTGCCCAGTAATTAGAAACAGGGAGGATGGAGGGAAGCGTTTGCATTTAACCTTCACATCCCCTTGTTTTATTAGAAGTGCATATCCACATCCTATTTCGGTAATCCTCCCACACAACTTATGTCTTGCTTCATGCAATTTTCCTGATGTGGTCAAGGTCCTCCTTTATAAACACAAAAATACATTTGCTGTCATATTTTTTTTGCTGTTCTGACAATAATTACATCTCCTAATACTACAGGCTCGGATTTGTGCTCTTTCTAAAATTAGACTTATTCCACTTGTGCTTATCGAAGAGACTTTGCAATTGAGGATAATGAGTTGTGAGGTGTTTGCTCCTTAGCCACACCACAGCTAATTTTGTATGCCAACTGGGACGCTTGGCTTGCTGCCCTTCACTGCGTGCACCGAGGGAATCCCAAATTCCAGTCGTAAAAAAGCACAGGAAGCTGTGACCTCTTTTGAAAGACCATGAATCATCCTGTTATCTCCATCTCCTCGGCGGCAGGGACTCTCATTCCAACGTATCACTGTCGAGTCAGGGCTTGGTAAATGAAGTGGGAAGACAGTAGTAATGACATTGCAACGGCATTCTCGGTCAGATATAAAAACAATATTATGCACCAAACCCGGCAGAAAGTTGATGCAGGAGGGAGTCGTACAAAAGGTGGGATGATCGAAAGATCCGTTCAGTTATAAACAGCACAGTCCCAGGCTGGCATAATTAAGTGCAGACAGTCATTAGCATGCATGTGTCTATGTCTGTCTAGTCAAATTACCTCTTGGCCTTGCCGCTGCGACTCAAAACAACCAGCCCTTCAAGTCAGCTGATTAAACCCAGCAAATCCCTGCTCTGGCTCATTCTCCCTTTAATTGGCGGTGAAACCTCAGAGCTCACACTCCAAGTATGACTTTAGTATTCCCATTTAATTAATATGCACTGTATTCAACCTCACCGGGGATATTACTGTATCTTGAAACTTTCAGACTTAAATGGAAATGTGAAAGACATTTGAAGGTAAACTCTTTTTAGGGCGAGAGCTCACTGGAGTTAGCATATCCTTACTGCAGCCTCGTGCGGGGGATTTGACTCTTTCGCTCTGATCTGTATTAATCCTTCTGTTATGCACACTGTGTCTGTGTCTGCCCCTCACATTCCTCAGGACGGAATATGATTTCAGACTCTCCGACGTCTGCTGACAAAATGAGCGCGTGTCATGGATCTGTTTTCTTTGGGCATTTCATTAGATGCTTAATCGCGTCCACTTATTCAGGTGAGTGAGACCTCACAAACACCGAGGACAGCTGATTGATAAAAGGAGGAATTTGTGCTCCCCCGTTCTAATCTGTGTGCAGGAACAGAATTGGTTTCAAAGGTCACTTCTCTGCCTCAGACAGACATAATAGATATGTCACTTCTCTCTATGTTTTTTCATGGCTGGAAGCAGAATTTATGTCACACCACATATTAGTCCTGTATCCTCTAGCATGAAATTATATTCCCACCCCTTTTTAAGTAAGGCACTGTAACATTTTATATTTGATAGTTTTAGTGTGGAGGAGTTGCCCTGGTGACGGGGGAGCTTCCTAAATTGCAACTTTACTACCCAGAGAAAATGAATAGCGGTCGTCATTCTTTGGTTTGTTTGCTTTGCTTTCCTTCCACAAAAGTTCGGGATGAGATGACGGCGCTGTGGCACAAATTCCTGGTCAGAAATGAGTTACCAGAAAACCGTTTGCAGGTGTAAATAATTTTGTTCATACATGCGCCCAAGGGAAGGACAGCATAAATCTCGGCAGTGCTTAAATGTGGCACAGTGCCAAATTGAATTCTTCAGCAAAAAAATAGGTTTAAGCTGGCCCTCTGCCAGAACGCTAAGTAAATCTTGCTTGTGCCAAATTACAATGTTATCCAAGCTGGATTTGATATGGCTAATGCCGTGTAAAGATGGCTAATAATGGCTGTTACAGATGAATTAGAAGATTCTGGATTAAGAGGGGGTGTTGCATAATGTACTGTAAAATCCATCACTCGTGTGCTAGCCTCTCTTTTCCTCTCCCTGCAGAAGATCGGTGAGGTTAGATTTTCAACTGTTAATGACTGTGACATTTCTAAATGTCTTGTAAAATAGGGCACATTGCCCGTCTTTAAAAGAGGAGATGGGACACCTGGTGGTCCAGAGCTGGCCAGGGGCTCAAGAGATGGAGAAAAGGCTAACCTTTTAAAATGAAATAAGATTAGGTCATTCATCCTTGTCTCAGCGTTTCTGTTGCACTGTTTTGTGCAGAGGAGAGGTGAAACCGCAGCAACCTGAGCACAAACTTTGCCTAAAATTAGGTTTCGTGCTGCCCGTATACAACATAGCACACATACAGTGGCAAAAAATATTGGAAAGACTTGCATAACAGTTTCCCACGGCGTGCTTTTTCCTGGCATAAATTTGGTCCAGTCATCTCCTCCAGTGCAAGGTCAAGGCTTATCTCAGTTAACATATTGATTCTGTGAAGTCATTGTGTGGAAAAAAAAATATCTAGAAGGCATTTTGGACTTTCCTTTTAAATTCTCTGTCAGATTAGAGTAACATACAGTATGTTGCATGCATATGCTGCAGTTACCTGCAGGGGTTTATGAATGTAGTTCATATTGCTCAGAATATGTGCACGACGTCTTGGAGCGATCGTCATATTTTGCTATATGGCTGCCCCATCTCAGTGCAAAACCACACACACACACACACACACACACACACAAAAACATGTTGTGTTCTTAATATTCATGCTTTCTCTGCTTTGATCAGCTTGCTGTCAGCGGGAACTAACTCATGATGGTGTGCAGCTAATCCCGCAGAATCACTGTTTGCAGTGATTACTTTTCTCCAGATGTGAATATTCATAGTATTTAAATTCATAACTGCTCTGTGCTCGCATAAAGCACCTGACACCAGCTCAGAACTACAGACTACAAATTTATGATTTTTCTTTTTTTTTTCACTTCGTGACTGCTGAAATAATTATCACCTGACTAAATATCCCACGGGCACTCTGAAGTGATGAGCCAATACTGTGTGTGAATTAAAGCATTACCTGAATGTCAACATGTAACACACATACTTCTGATCCTGTCTAGCCGAGTTCTGAAATAATTCCCCCGACGTGCGCTCTCATCGTGCTCATTAATAACACGCTGGTCATTATAGATATTTGAGTTTGCAGGTTTTATATTTGTACATCAGTCGCTGCTAGACTGGATTTTCATTTGGTTTCACGTCATTGTTAGCTATTGTTTCGATTCGTATTATTAAAAGAAAGATATCAAATCGTGGAAATTAATACTCTGATTTATATTCAGTACAAAACAAATAAGCATGACTCGCGCTGTTGTCTCTCTCTCACAACTCCTTGCACGGGCCTGAAAGTGAAATGTGGGTTTAAGCGCAACCTGAAACAAGAAAATAATTCTTCAACGCTCGTTTGCTAATGGTCGCGAAGAGTTCACAAGCCACAGAGAGAGAGAGTGATTTGCACTCCCGAGCAATCCGAACAGCCCCATTTGGAAATGAGTCAATAGTGCCAAATCATAACAGGAGCTACATCAGCTACCGAGCGCGGAGCGGCAAATCAAATGCATTTATTACACGTGCCATATCGCTAAAGGAGGCAGAGGAGGAGCTAGATATAGTGAGAAGCCAATGTTAGCTGCTAAGCTAAGCTGCAGCTAGCAGAGCTGAAACAGCTGTGGGATTATAAGGAAAGTCACAGCCACATGAGTGCTGGTAATTAGCGACTGTAATGAAGAATATCAAATTTAACTAGGTTGAGCGAGGGTAACATAAATGCACTGCTAGCAGCACAGAACTGGGTATTCGAAGTTTGCTAACCAGAGTAAATTGTTGCATGAAAAGGAACCAAATACAGCGTGTTTATTTTACATCATTTAAGCTAAAAACTTTCTGCAATGCAAATGTGCATTCACAATATAAAAACCTGAAGATAAAAAAGAGTGTTTGATTCCCAAACTTTGTACGCAAACAGCTGCAGGGAGTCACAGTCGCCCTGGTCTACATCGGTGAGTCAGAGGCATTCAGAGCCTCCAGTCAGAGACCTCATGTCATTCCCATTTAATATTTTCATTAAAGTGATTATACACAGAACCCTTTATAAAATTTGTGTCATTGTTGTAGAAAATTTAACTGGCTGCCTCTGGGAAATTAACTGGCTGATGGTAACCTTTGGTGTGATAAAGATAAATGGACAAAATTCGGGAGATACTCCCTTTCGCGAGGACACCGCCATCCTGAGACAGAACAAATGATTCATCACGCTTCACTTGTGCTTAAGCAGTAAAACAATACTGCAGTTATGGCTCTGTGGTGCTCATCTACAACCTCTCTCTCTAGACTTTCACATCACAGCCGACTACTAACGTCCACAACAAAATCTCAGCCGGAAGATCAAAAACTGTGTTATGATTTGAGGCCAGTCCAGTCGGCGGGGAGTTTCTGAGACAGCGAAGCTCTTTTTTCTAATCACCACTTCTCTCAGTTTTAGGGTGCTATAATCACATTAGTTTTGAACTTCTCTTCTTCTTGAACTTCTCCTCCTCGCATGTGTGATGTTACGAGTGTGTAATTCCACTTGGCAGAACTTTTATTTTTATTTTTTTTACTCAGCCTTCTGTGTCTGTGTGCTTCTACCCTTATTAGGTTCCTTATGCAAAGTTTTTTTTTTTATTATTATTTTATTAATAAGATAACTAATTAACACAGATTTTCTCTAACAGCAGCACCAGATTTATTTTCCAATAGTGAAACCTGGCCATTAATGAGCGGCGACCGCAGAGAATCAAAGGAATCTAAAAGGGATGTAAAGTATACCTGTGGGAGACACTTTTCCTCAAAGGCTGCAGTCTTTTTATAGTTAAGAAGCCAGAAATCAGATCCGCCAAATATCTCATAATCTAAGCATCGTGTTGACTAATATGTTGCCAGTCCACATGCTCGCCGGGCCATTTACTTTGACTTCAAAACCGGAGGACGGGAAGGCAGCTGCCACATGATCTGACCTGCAGGTGGGACTTTAGTGCTGTAATTCAGTGTGGATTCCCTTTTCTTGTGTAGAGTCACAACAAAGCGATTAAAGCATCATGGCTAACAAACAGCAAAGCTGCGTTTGACTGGACGCTAATGGGCTCTGAGTGAAGTCATGGTAAAGAATGGCCTCTGGCTCTTGCATTAACAAAAAATTATTCAAAGCAGCGAGTTTTATTAGTCGCACCATAATCACTTAAAATGTCTTTGTACCTTTTTTTTGCCTCTGAACATTTTTGCAAAAACAACTATTATCAATTCTTTTACATAAATGCAGGAGGCTCATTACTGTCGATGTCGAAACCAATTTTTTTTTTCAGACGCATAAATCCATTTCACTGTAATTGCTGTTGAATTATTAGCAGTGTAGACATTAGCAAAGGGAATTATGAATGTCCATTAATTATCCACACAGTCTGAATCCCACGTGGAAAGCCAGCTGACAGGGTGATTTAGATAAATGTATACATACATTAGGAATTCTGCTTTTAATTGCGCATTTGAGTCTGAAAGGATGCAACGTGTCAGATGCAGTTAATTGAATAGTCATTTCTATTACTATTTTTACTGCATGTTATAATACAGGTAGGCTATAAAACAGAATTGCGGATGTTGCTGTATTTTGAAGTGCGACGTCTATAATCTATAAAAACGATTGCTTCTTTTAGAAACCGCCCGCGATGCATTATTTAAAACGCAGTTCTTGTGCCTGCCGTGAAATCATTGCGGTTAACCTGAGTGTGCTCTTTTTGACCAGTGTAGTAAAAACCAGTGTAAGCTGGGCTGTAAAATAAACATTTCCTGTCATGTTCCTCATTACAACATCAGCCTTTAAAAGCTGCTATGGATACAGGAACCAAAGGAAGAATTACAGCTTTTGGTAGCAGCGTCTGCAGAGCCTGATAAGCTTAGTCTAGGCGGTGTTAGTGAATCAAGACCCTTGACTATCTCCATAAGCCCAGTTGCAGTGGCCTGCTCCTAGATGTGTGTCCGGATAAGCTCTGGCCCGTACATCATTTACAGCTTTCAGGAGAGGATAAAGAAAGAACATCAGTTTCGATACATGTTCCACGGGTCGCCACACCTTGACAGTGAGACTGCAGACCTCCCACTTCATTCGGCTGCTTTGTATGCTGGGTTTCAAATGTGCCACGCAGTCAGAGTCTCTCCGCTGTTGCAACTGCAACATGCTCTCTGGCAGGTGTGACGACGGTACAGTGTAAGACAGGATTTTCAAAGGCTAATCTGTTGACATGACACCGGGTTGTGTGAGGGAAATATACAAATAACCAGTTTGTGGAATCTGGAGCATGAACACTGTGCAGGTAGAGTAATTCAAGTGATGCTAAAATTGACCTATAACACTGTTACAGGAGGAAACTTAATGAGATAAATCAAACTGAAATTCTACTATACTAGAAAAACAACAACTGAATTTCCTCTTTTGTTATGTTCAGTCACATCTACTGCAAACGTCCCTGCTGCTACCTGTTTGTGTACGCTTTTACTCTCTTCGCGGTCTCTTGCTCAGGGACTACTGCTGAAATTAGCAGGAAGCTAGCACCGGCATGGGTAATGTTGATCAGCGTGCAGAGTCCTCATAAAAATAATTTTCAACTTTGTATGCAACTTTAATTACAAGAAGCCCGTAATGTATTCAAGATGAACCAGAGGCAAAAAAAAAAAAAAACTCATTGTGTGGGAGAAAAACAGCGCTGCCTCTGAATTCTTATTTTACTGTGGCCTGCAGGATACACCTGACATTTGAAAAGGTTGAGCCGTAGATGACACCTCAGAACGAGTTAAGAGGAAGACCTGAAAGTCAAATACTGGATTTTCTTTACACTTTAAATGTTACAAACAGAAAATCTTGTTTTCATCCTGCCACTGAGCTTCAAGTAAGTTTTATCTTATTTCGAGATGGAAAAAACAGTAATGAGACTGACAGGCATAAACACATAGGTAAGGTTATTATTTTAGTGAACCTGATTACCTTTTCTGTAGGAACATTATATATCTTTTTTTTTTCTTTTTCAAATCAAGGACATTTTGATAGAGGCACTCCATTTAATGCCGGCAAGGAGTTGAATAACAATGCTATTACCTGCTATAAACGGCCACATTTACCAAGATCAAAAAGTGCACGCTTTGTACTGTGCTGCTCAGGCTGTAATTTTTTTCCCTCCCAACAAAGTAATGCCGAACAATAGCTGTGTGTGAGCGTGTTGGTGTGCAGAGGCGTGGGCGTGTGCATGTGTGCGCTAATGGGAAGCTAAATCACGGTGCCCCGTCTTCATCACTTCCCCGCGAATTACCTCGGCGCGCGGCAGTTTCGCAGAAGCTTCGCCGGTGTCCAGTGAGACTCTTTGGCTGCGGCTCATTGTCTGAGATCCCCCGACTGAATATCAGATCAGCATTTGGCTCCTTTTTGTTATCAAACTTGAGCATCTGTTCGAAAGAGCCCGAACTGAGCCTGACTGTAAAAGATTTAACAGATGTTATTAGTGTTTCATCACAAAGACATAAATGAATATTCATCTGAATATTTTTACAGTTATTAATAAATTACAGCAACAGTCACCATAAGCATTACTTTCAGTAATTAGGCTAATGTCGAACAGCCTTTTTCTGTGTCTTTGGCCTTGTTTTGTTAATGCGGACGTGGATTTAATGATCCCCCAATGAATGTCATAGATGACCATTTGTTTTGTTCCTTGGCTGCATAAAATGCTCGCATTAAAAGTGCAAGGACACTGCTATTAATCTATCAGTGTACAACTTATTAATTAGCTTCAAGGTTAATAATGGTTAAGATGAAAATAATCCAGTACATTTAGATCTGTGGACTTGCATCTGGTGCAACACACAACTGTAGCAAATTGTCAGATTTGTGTGAGCCGGTCTCATGGAAACAAGCTCCTTGCTGCTTTTTGGTGTGCCTTATTTCCTTTCTTTGGGGAATCAGGTTTGTCATGGTGAGGCTGTAATGAGCTCTTGTTAAAATGACACAGCAAGGCTGCCAGACTCTGAGAAGCATTTCACTTCTCTTACCAAGAAAAAAAATAAGCTCAAAATTAATTTCTGCCTCGTGTATTAATCAAGCTGACATGACAGCAGTTGCATATAGATGTAAGACACAGACCAGCGGCTCTCAACTTGGTCGACCAACGGGCCACGAGAGAAATCTGCGGGGGCGTAACATGATGGGAGAAGGAGAAAAATCAGACTTCTGCTAGACACAACGTTCATTTGTTCTGCATTGAATACCGTTTTATCTCCTCTGTCCTCAAGATATTATTTAACTTCACCTTAAAGTTCGGACTCTTTCGTCAACTGATCATACAACCTGTGACTAAAAGTTCATTTGAAGGGATCACAAACCAAAAAGATCTGACAGCGAGGCCCTGCTACACTACATGCAGTACTACGTCCTGCGACACTACGCCTATTTTCAAATGTCACAAAATCTGGTGGCCAGCCACAAACATTCGCAAAGTGCTAGCACCCCATTGTTGTTAAAGGAGTATTGGTATGCAGGAAGAGTCGTCCTGGCTGAACCGTTCGGAGGCTGTTTGTGGTCATATTTTTATTTTCTTACAGTGCGGCAGGAGTGATAAAACAAAATACGGCAATAATGAATAGGCAAGGCTGTCAGGGATGAAGCAAAATGACACTCATATACCAAGCTGTGTATAATCCATCGTAGACACGTTACCCACAAATGAAGTGTGAAGACAAAAAAAAAATCATTTCAAGCTGCTCTCGTTTTCACTTTGGTGATTTGTAATGATGTTGGCCTAAACAGATACTTAAAGCTTAATAACCTCGTCCATAGTTAACACCGAGCGTGTGTCGAAGTGATGCAATCATTCATACAACTCGGCAACACCTGAATATAATAACCACCGCTCGGCCTGTTTTTTTGACTTTTGGAGAGGAAAATAACACATCACACTGCATTTTTCTCTTAATACAATTGAACCTGATCAGGAAAAGATTGGAAGAACTCATCCCTCCACGCCTGATAAATCATGTAAATATGTGCAAATTTCTCGAGCTCCTTTGTTGAACTCGAGATTTTCGGTGCATATTTTGCTCTGCAGGAATGGATTTTGACCCTGGTGAATCAGTGGGTGAATCAGGAAGCCTCTGCGAGGAGTCCTGTTGCAGATCTGATGAAACCAGAGATGGGAGTGAGGGGAGGGCCGGGACGAGCTTCTTTGATCTCCATCTACTTGAATGAGCACTGGCATAAATTGCCGCATCCACTATCAGCAGTGAAAATCAAATGAGATCTACAAAGCAGGGGCCTAGTTCGGGCTGATGTGCTTTAACTATTGGCAGGGTCCAGCGAGAACTGATATCATTAATGTCGTTGTAGTGGGAAGAGACAGATAAGACTGACAGATAGGCTGCAGACACGAGATAGCTGATTGTTTATAACCCTTCCGATACTTTGTCCTTTTTATTTTCTCTTTTCCAACTTGCCCACACTCTGCAGGGTGACACCGAGAGGCGGGCGCGCGTGCGCGCGCGTGTAAATTTTACATGAAGACGGTGGCAGCGGTAACAAATAACATTAACAAACAGGCAAGGCGCTTTGTAGGTCAGCGAGTTTGGCAGTAAGTTTAACTACATCACTGTCAAACCATCACTATAAAACATCGCCATACACTTTGTGTGTTGGCTGACACACAGTAGCCCGGAGCAAATGTTCGCCGCCACAGATGTATTATTTTCAGAGCAAACAGTGGTTTTCCTATGAGAAATCCGCAATGTGGGCTGCCAAGAAAATACTTTTTGTGAGTGTGTGTGTGTCTGTGTGTAAAAGACGCAGCACAATCAATCTCAGCCATCGCCTCTCTATGATGATGAGATCACAATCCCTCTCGCTGAAATTTGGTTTGGGATTTTCCGCCTACCCGTGTCTATTCAATAAGACAATGTTGCAAGCTCCAGGTATTTATTCAGCGCACACTTTATGATTGTGAGGGAGTGATGCTCTGAAGTCTCTCCAGATGCACCGAGCGTTCAAGGAATTTCTTGAAGACGAAAACGAGGACGTTTGTGATTTCGTATATTTGTTCATGAGAACTTAAACAACAAAGTGATGCTGGATTTTTAAAACACACGCCTTAAACATTGTTGCTGTTGTTTTTCTGTTGAACGTAGCTTTTTCAATTGCCCTCCAACTACTGCTGACCTGTTTGGTTTTTAAAGATCCAGATATCACTTTACCTCACTGCAACAGCACGGCTAGGATTCATCAGTGCGAGCAGGTCCTCGATCGGGCCGGACAACATGTCAGCAACAAATGAACGACGTCTGTGTTCTGCCGGTTGTGGAGACACAGTTTCACAGTGTCCTGGTCCTGCATTGAAATTCCAGTCCTGTAAAAGACACAAACGTGGAGCGGAAAGATAACAAGCTCACTCCTAATCTCTCTAAATGTGTTTGAGGCAGGTGTTTCCTGTTCAAAAAAAAAAAAAAAATGAGGACACAACACAACGAGATCAAAGCAACATCACTTCATGGAGTCATCTCATTCTGCATTCAGAGTAAAATGACCTAAAGGCTATTTGCAGTCTGGAAATGAAAAACACAAATACAGATGGGTTTGCTATTTGATACTGGGGTTAGTATTGACACTAATAAGGCCATGGGTTTCATTTTACGCTTGAGCTGATAGGATGTCCGCATTTAGCGTTTACTACGAGATAATACAGTATCTGGAAACATTTAGTGCTGCAAGAGCAAAAGTTACTCTCAAAAAGTCGCCCTTGCTCGGAGAAAGGTCAAATAAATGTGATGTTAACAGAAGTGGCTCTAAATTGTTTCCATCAGAAGATATATAAGGCCACCATGGAAACAAAATTGAGTGCGTTGTTTTCAGTGGGTGACACCTTAATCTGCAGCAACCACAAGTCTTCTATTTTGGGAGGAATGGAAGTCTCTTTTTGCAAAGGTTTCCTTCCTCGCTGTTCAGCATGAGACATTTGAGAATGTCTTTCCTGTCTAGACTGGATATAACATCTTTGATCAAAAAGGAGAGGAAAGATCGGATACCAATATTCCTCTGACCCATTTTAAATCAACATGAATCAAGTCCAGAGGAGAGAATTTCTCGTGTCTTCATGCTGATAATGATGAAGTTGTAGTAAACGGATGTTATGTTGGCATTTGAGGAGCGAACTGAAATGACGAATCCAAGCTCTTTAACTGGTCTATTTGTTCAGTCACACTACTTAACCCAAGATGAAAATGGGGTTCTCACACGGAGGCTGTGCGCAGCTTCGTATCCAGAAAAGTTCGTTTTTGGTGTAGTTAGTTTTTGATCTCGGAAAGCAAATATCAGACAATGACTTTTGTTCAAAACAGTCCGGTGTTGTCCCATGGATATGCAACATTGCGCTTTTCAAACACTGCCTCTGTAATGAGAAATAGATTTGATTTCACATGGAAAAAATTACTTTGGTGTCGAGAGGAAATGCTCACACAACATGCTGCTTTCTCCCCCCCCAACAAACAAAATTAAATCAGTTCCTCTTTGCTTTACACAATTGGTACCCTGAAAGCAAACACTCGTGTTGTTTTATTTTTATTTTGCATCGATGGCGTTAGTTTTAACATTCGGGTCACATCCCAGCAGACGATATCTGAAACGGATGACCATATCATCCTGTCTGCGCTGATTACCTGCAGCATTGTTAAGTGATTACACTGGCTAATATGCTGCATAAAGACAAAAGTGGCAGATCTGCGGTAGACTCATCTCCACCCCTCCTGATGGAGACATCAACACAGCTGTCAGCTTTTGCAGCTCTTGTTGCTGGTATCAGTGCTTATTTGCGCCTTGTTTATGAAGCTGTAAAATGATTTGACAGGAGGCAAGAGGTGTGTGTCTGTCTGTCTTTTTGTCTGTGTGTGTGTGTGCAAGCAGCGTGCTGAATTATGTATGAGTGTCACAGTGACTGGTTGTAAGATCACAGGATTAAATACCCATTGTTAATTACAGAATCGACACCAGGTTTTGGTCCAATTAGGTATTTAGGTTTTGGAACTGCTGCAGTATCTGCAGACGACAACAGGCTACAGCTACCGACAATTTCTTCCATGAAAAATAATATGTTAAGAAAGTCTCATATAAATACAGCGATGGCCATGATTCTATAGTTTAATCAGTTGTCACATACATAGACTTAATAATGGGTAACAACATTCATAATTCAAAGGTTATTTATTGAAAAATGATTCACAGAATTATGCAGAGAAATTACTGGCTGAAGTTGCATAAATCACAAGTCCAATCATGACTGACTTCCATCTCAGCTGGAAATCTACTCAAGGTGTTGAATAACTTTCAATTTCAAAACGTAACAAAAGGTGTGCGGATGCTGAGAAAATGCGGCCACATAAATTAGAGTAAATCAAGTTGTAATGAACCTTTGACTTTGTGTGTGTGTGTGTGTGTGTGTTTCAAAGATGTGTTCCTGCAGTAGTGCATTGTATAATGAGAATATGTGTTATTAAAGCAATATCACACGAGAGGGAGTGCTGTCTTAAATATCAGCACGGCTGTGATTTGGCCGTAGGCCGCAGTACAACAGGACAACATTGTGACATTACTTTTAACAGTTCTACATTTATAGGTTAACAGTAATAAGTTAATAAGACAATGGATGATTTGCTTGTCTATTTAAAAAATAATTTGACTCCACCAACACAAACAGTTCCTTGACTGGACTGGGACTCAGTCACAACGCAGAATATTTTCCTTAACACTAGCTTGTTGCCTACTTGGTGTAGGTCTTCATGTTGCCGCCAGATATACTTTGCACAATAAATGGAAACATGCAGATAAACGTACACGATGCGACCAGTGAAATGAGCCTGTCGGCCAAGCATTGATGAAAATATCAGTCACTTATCAGCTTCTCTCGTCTTGGCGTCCTGATGAAAAAAATCTGTTTAACATCAGGAATGTAGGTGCACTCTCTTCAGCACCAAACTGGAAACTGGAAAATCGCTTTGGATCGCATCTGATCCACCAACTTTCTTAATCTTAATCAGAGTATCTTAAATGGTTCAGCCCTCATTAAAAAGCGCAGCGAGTTGGTCGTCAGTTTTTGAGGCGGCAGTGAAGTTTGTAGACGAGCACGGATCAGATCAACGCCGGATTGACAAGACTGTTGACATTTAATGTTCTGTATCTTTCTAGAGTTATATTCCTTAAAGGGAATTTAGTGTAACAACTTCCCTGGACCATACAGCGCTTTCATATACTTTTATTTTTTAAAGGTTTTGGCACCTCTGCAGGAAATGTAACTGTTATTGATTGCTGACAGTAATTATCAGGAAAT
The DNA here is from genome assembly GCA_023373845.1 of Nibea coibor. Taxonomy (NCBI): domain Eukaryota; kingdom Metazoa; phylum Chordata; class Actinopteri; family Sciaenidae; genus Nibea; species Nibea coibor. Next base: position 7,921,697 of record CM041716.1, on the reverse strand, counting down.
ATTGAACCCATTGGCTATCGTCTGACAAGGACTTTCAGATATTGGTCCGTAGAGATTAATTATTAGTTATCCAACACAGGTAAGCACCTTGTGTGTGTGAAACTAATAGAAATATGTTACAATCTATGATTTAATGTAATGTTAATGTTCATCCGTACAGGTGAGTGATATGTGTAGTTCCAGTGCCGTTATGCTTCATATCAGGACTCATCAAATGCCTCTTATGCAATCAAATTCATTGGTGAGAACTATCAGGTGTTTGTATTTTAACTGCAAAGTAAATACCCTACATCATATCTGCATTTGCATGTTGAAAACAATAAATAAGCTCGACTTATTAGTGAAAATGTTCTGATTTAGGGAGATATTTTGTTGTTCTTCAAGTTCTATTTGCAGCATTTCGGGCTGTTTTTAGTTCTTTTCAGCCATGAAAGAGTTGTTTGAGGAGCTGAACCGAAATGATGCTCATTATTCTCAAAAACTGTAAACGTTGCGTCAGTTATTATGATTATTATCCCAATTCACGCCAATCATGTTGAACTCTATCACCTCTTCACCCACAGGCGAGCAGTGCAAATCCAACAAAGGACAGCCGAAGCCTTTCAAGATGCAATAAACAAGCAACACATAAAAGTGAATTTGCTGACTGCGAGCCTTCACATTGTTTGAACTTTTATTTCTGTCAAAGATAAAAGATTCTTTTTTTTTTTTTTTACCATTCAAATAAAATGAACACTGTCTGCCTCTTTGTAACTACACTGCACTGTGCTCCGTTCCATTACAGCACAGCCATTGTTTTTCTACGAAATTAACGCCGCAGCTTGATTTGATAAACGTTGCGCAGCATAAAGTATCTGAATCTCCTCATCTGTGGTAGATATCCAAAATGGGTGAACTGAGGTGGCAGCTTAGCCGGCTTGTTTACCAGGCAGATGGAAATGCTGTTTTCTATTTATGCTGGGCATGACACACCAACCCCCTGAAGCAACTTGGCGAGTGGGAGAGGGAGGGGGTAGAGGAAACGCAGTTGTTTGACAGTGATTATTCTGTCTTAAGTAGAGGGGTGTTAGTATTAGAACAGTTTCACTGCAGCTGTTTAGACCTCTTTCTCTCTCTCTCATAACTCGACTGTCCTTTGTTACGAGGGGAAGTCCTGAGACGCACAGAATCCCTTTTGACAAATTGAGGCCGTTGGGAAATAAAATTGCAGTGGTGGGTATAGAGCTGTGACATACTGCAGCGAATCAGGCGCCCGGACTGTTAAACGTTTTGGTGACCTCACACTGAGGTCCACTCTAGCGTCCATCCGGCGTGTCCCCTCTCCACGCTTCATCCCTGCCCTGCCTCCCTCCAGGCCCTGGATTAGGATCGTTGTGAGTCAAGGAGCTCTTCCAGACCTGCCAGAGTTTTTCCACAAATTGACATCAGGACCCTGCCAGAGAATGGGAGGTCTAGGGCAGCCAACTTTTAACTGACACGCACGACACTACGGTAATCAGCCAGGACAGCTCATTGTGAATCGGGGAGCGGGGAACGGGGGGGGGGGCTAGCATCTGAAACCATGTGCGCGTACAGTAATTATAGCCAGCGCAGCCAGCGTGTGACACATCATGCCTCATGGGTAGCTTGGTAATACAGTGAGAAGACTGTCCTTCAATTTTCAAAAGATGTTTAAGACCCTGGTGATGCTGGTGAGCATCTGCTTGCTGAAGTCTCCTTGAGCAAGAAAATGAAACCCTGACCCTGCAGGAGAAAAAAAGAGAACTTCACGCAGGCGTGGACAAAATCACATTCTCACTGCAATTCTCGTTAATCAAGATTTGCCCTCTTTGCCAAAATGGACTTCTCTCTCTCTCTCCTTTTTTTTTTTAACCTGGGTACAGCTGTGATATTCAATTAGAAACAGGTGGGGGCACACTGGGTGGTACGGCAGAAAAACCTACAAGCTTAAACAGAATAGCTGAATAAAGGCGAATATTAGTAAGCTCAGCTTTATTTGAGCATTTATGAGTTTTACACAGCTTTAATATGTTGGCGCAGACATACAATGGGTGTAAACATGCGTGTGTGTGGGAGCCGCTTGCACGTCGCTCCTGTGTGAGCTGTGACGGGAGGGCTGGTCCTTCATCTTTAAGTGGGAGGATATATTAAGGAAACTAGTCTGCACACACACACAGATTGAGCCTGTGGGGCCTGACAGTGTGGTGTTACCTCTGGTCGTGTGAAAAGTTGTGATGGTTCTAGGTGCCGACAGCTGGGAGTAAATTTTTTTTTAGAAAAAAATATAAAATGAGGGGCGTTGATGATAAAAGGAGCACGGGGTGGTGGAGCACTTTTGCTGGGGGCAGAGGATTCTTCTTTCAGGGGATTTGACACTGTGCACCCACATCTGTTTATACACACTCATCCCACTGCTGGTGAGGGGGAAAAAAACATCTAACTTAATAACAAAGCCTTCATTGTTTCCCCTCACTGCCATCGAGCTATAGCCAGACAAAAGAAATGAGTTAGTTCATGAAGCATCATGGGGCAGAAAAGGCTACAATGTTATTAATGGAAGATACATTCATCCATGGGCTATCAGATTAAACGCATGAAGGACCACTTTTCGATAATGGGCATCAACATTTTTCCAGCAGATTATTATTAAAAGCCATAATGTGAGTGATGCGTTCCTGCTCTCCTTCGTGAGCAGTGTTTTGCTATAAACATTGTTTTATTGGTAGTAATGGTGATGCTGGTGATCATCGGGCCAAGATTATTTTCATGGTATTATGTTCTTGTGTCAAATTGCATTTTAGGCCTGTAATATTGATTTTGTGTGGAGCTTAAAATCACTGGCAGATGGCCAATTTCTCATTATTCTCTGTGATACTAAGACAAAGACCCAGTCAGCGTGCGAACATCCGTTATTTGTAATTTTATACATGCACAGAGGCTGTTGATAGATCGTAGCCCAGACTAGCCAGAAATCCCAGGTCAAACGTCTTCAAATATACAAGGCAAGAAAGCTGCCGGCTGCTAGAAAGTAATGTGACGGGCTTTACCGCTTTCATATCCTCACTGTGGAGGCTGGGCAAAAGTGTCAATGTTATTTTTTCCCACTAGTGTATTGAAACTGAATAACTTTCACATTCCCATAGGCTAATTTAATGCGTTGGAGGAGGCAGTTATGGACTGTGATTAACCCATACATCTGTGCTTTCAGCAAAAAGGCAGAAAACTGAACTGTAAAACGGCAGCATTGCTGATCTATAGTGTAAGTTAGTTGCTTAAAGCAACATTGCCTAGAGTTTAAGAGTGCAATAACACTGCAAATACGGACAGCTTGTACATGTGTAATAGTTATGATTATATTACTGTCCAAATGAGCAAACACCAGTAGGATGACACAAAGCATCAAACAAATACAGCAACCTAAGACATAGTCCAAATCCAACAGCAAGAAGCCCAGCTTGACCTTTCAGACTTCTATTTCACCAACAACTAAAAGTCAATCCCACATTTACTCTTGTCTGGTAACTCTTTCATTTTTCTCTTTTTAGTTTCTCCTGTCTATGTCCTCTTCGCCTGAATGTCCATAGAGGCTGCTGAACCCGGTTATATTGCCCTCTGCTCAGGTTCTGGCACAACACCGCCACACTCCCTGTCTGCATTCCCTCCTGCACCAGGCCTGAAAACAACCTCCTTCCTGGAGTTTGCTCGTGGTACAAACACTGATTCCCCGGTGCTCTGAGCTCACAGTCAAGCCTCCTCGCCTAATAAACTGAGCTAACATTAGCTAACAGCTGCAGTTTATTTTCCCGTTCTTCAGGAAACTCAAAGTGTTGAGAAGAAGCAGCCAGAGGACATCAGAGGGAAACCGAAAAAAACAGATTTTCTCCATAAATATGATCCAGTTTCTACCAAAATCAGTGAACTAGTTGGTGGTGTGTGACTTAGTGCCGTACAGCGTCACATACCCGGAGCACAAATTACACAGTGCTAAGAACAGCGGTACAGCACACAGAGTGACAGACACCATTCACCTGATTAGACATCAGTGTCTGTTATTTTATGCTTACAGTTACACACTGTTACTTTCATATTTTCATACAATCGTTTTAAGCAGTCTTTCCTTTTTGAGCACAGTTTCCCGTTTCCCACAATACTGGAATAATTCTCACATTAAATATTCCCTCTCACCACACACATAAACACACACGCTCTGATTTCCAGCTGCTCTGTGATCTAAAACAGTGCTATCAGCGAGCCACAGGCTTGGGAGGATATTGGGTTGGCAAGCCAAAAAGAAGACGGCATTATTATAGTATTTAGCATCATTACAGGTACTTTACCTCTCCAGATATGCAAGTAAAGAAAAGTAACCTTGTTTCGGTAAATTACAGACTACCGTAAGCTGCCACAGACGCTTGTTGATGTTGTTTTTATTCATTTGTCATGAACAAAACAGTCAGTCAACACCGAAGTACAAACCTGTCTCTGAAACAAAAGCAATGCTCTTCCCAGAGAAGGAAGCATTAGACTTTTCTGTTTGTTTCTGTTACCTTTTCTTATCCTAATTGCCAGACAGACCTGAATGCTAAACACAATTATGTGCAATTCATTGATTTCACATTACATCATTATTTGGCTGCTAACATTTTCAAACAGTTACATCACATTACTGTTTGGAACTGCCAGTGTATGAATTTTCAACTCTAACCTATTTTCTGCCAGAAAACAGTGCGTTTCTCTGAATTTTACCGTGCGTGGGTAGAGAGCTGAACAAAACACTTGAAGGACTACTTTACTGTCATAAGGCTTCACACGGGTTTGTGCTCCTCACCACAGCGCAGACAGTGATATACATCAGGATATACAGTGGGAGGAGCGCTATAGCAAACGCTGCTCTGATGTCTTAAACTCAAGTCATGATTAGACGATATTATAAAGACAAAATAAGAGCTGCGATGTCGGCTTGTGATCTCATCCCTCACCTGAAAAAAATAAACTTGCTGCAGCAGAGATATCTATTTTTCCGGTTCCTTTGATGTTAATAATATGTCAACCCCTCAGACTTATCTTCCAAACCCCTTGTGGGGATCAAAAACCATTTTGTACATTGGAGACCAAAGGTTTGGTCTGTCTAATATCAGAAAATAATGAAAAATGCCTCTCAAGATTTGGAATTTGCCCATCAAACAGCCAAATAAAAAATATGTTTGATTTACATTCATATAAAATGAAGAAAAGCAGCAAAATAAAACAAAGAAAGATATTTGGTATATTTGCCTGATTAGTCTATTATTCAAACGTTTTTGTTTTTACTTTTATATTTCAGTCTGTCGTGTAACAACTCATTTTCTTCGCCCGCAGTCCCTTGACGTTTTTCATCTTTAGGCTATAGTTGACCGACAAGGGTAGCCCGGAATGATAACACAGACAGACCATTTCTTCCCAGCCAATTCAGGACAACATTTGATTTAGTGGAGGTAAAATGGCAGCAAGTGAAGCAGGACTCGGAGTGAACAGGATTCTCTCAGGACATCCTTATCATCTATTCTTTCATTTGTCCGAGGCGAGATTTGAGACTCAGAATTTCAGGGGATTAATGTCTGCTGTGATAACCGACAGGATGTGCCGCTGGACTTGGAGTTGCAATCCACAGGACTGCTGAACCATGACACCCCTGCAAAGTGTTTCATTTATATTTTAGGGATGAAATAAAAAAAAAGGAAAATAAGTAAATCAAACGAATGATAAATTAAAGGAGAAGCATAATGGAAAAATACCCCAAAACACTCTCACTCAAATTTTTAAATGCTGACCGTGTCTGTCAAGTGCAAAATTGGAGAGTGGAAGGAATGCTAACCTCGTCCTCTCTGCAAAAGCTGAGGCACTTGATTCATCAAAGACGGGGTCAGGCCGCCCTCATCACCACCAGGTGGGTTTCATTAAGTTGTCATCCTCGACCGTGGTGAGCGAGCCGCTTGTGTCGCTCACTCTCCGCGGTGCTGAAATTCTCCACATTTGAGAATGCGTTCACTGGAGTTTACAGTGGAAATCTACCTTACATGTTCTCTCACCACATAAATATGCTCCCTGATTCAGTGTTGAACAACATTACGGTTTCATTACTCCAATAATAGGTATAAAAAAGGTGTGTGTAATTATACCACGATATTTATAGACCTTTATACTGTGACCTATATACAGCGTTACTCTATTAAATTACCAGGTCAAGGTAACTTTAATTTGTATAGCGTCTTTCAAACACAGAGGTGATTCAGCGTGCTTAGCATAAGGAAAATAAATGCATTAAGACAACCATTAAAAAGGTTGTTAGGTTAGGTTATAAAATTAAAGGCCAGAAATATAATGCCGTTAAAGACAGTGTACTGAAGATGCCCCAAATTCAATAAAGGAAATAAGAGTGTAGTCGAGAAATCAACCTGTCAGAGACGGAGAGGGAGGGCGTGGTAAAGTGGGGCACATTTAAGATCAGGCAGGAATGTCTGTTTTAATCCAACAATTTTAAATACCTCGATCAATAAATGCTATCAAAATTATCATAAAAACTGACATATTGGTTTGCACCACTACCCACTATAGCCTGAGACACCTAAAGATGCTAAAGGGAGAGCTACCACAGAATAAACTGGCGATTGCTGCTCGCACAGCACTGCATCACACCTACAAGCTAACTCAGGGATCTGTCTATGCCAATAGATCAAAACCGGCGCATCTACTCATTAGAGGAAGAGGTCGAGTCCACCCTGAGAGTGATCATCGATTAGCTTGACAACCCTTGGCAAGAAAACAAAAATTCATAGTTTGCCGGTCTGAGAAAATTCTCCAACTCCTTCCTCCGTCTTAATTTCCTGTGAAGCTACCGTCAAACCTTCTGGCAAACCAACAGGAGCACTCTGGCTGGACTACAGGAGGTAAAATAATTTCTTTCACCACCATCAATTGTATCAAATGTTCAGTTTGAGAGTTGCCCAGTTTCTAATAAAGCCAAAGATTGGCAAGGTTACACCGTGACCAGATGAAGTTCCACTGTTAATCCACTGAGGAGGATTATTAATCATTTGTGCATTGTTGGATAAAATTGTTTTATAACAGCAACTTTAAACTACTAGAAGAATTAGAACAGTACCACAAATAACCACTAACACTTTGTCCATAACACAGTGTCTCGTGGCCTACTCCAACAAGCTACACTGTGCCCTCCCTCACTACAATTAGAGTATGGCCTCATAAAACCACACAAAAGAGACGAAGTGCATCATGTTGTGCATAAGTGGAACTTTTTAATCAACAAATACTGCCAAACACAGCAATCAAACTGCAGCATGCTAGCACACAACTCCTTACAGTTACAGTTATGTGCCTCACACCCAAGGTGTTAGGTGGCTAGCAACATAAGTTTAAATTACAGTGGCTCACCGTTGCAAAACAACCAGGTACATTTACACTGACAGGTTTGATTTAGTGTTTTTACATTTGGTTTTGTGAAATATGATGGATTTGTCTCTATCTGAGTATAATTAACTAACTTACTTTGCCTTTCCCTCTTGTGAATTCGCTGTGTACGGGCGTAAGTTGACACATTTCTATCTTCTCTCAGATGAATTAACTTGTTGCACTAGTAATGTGCACGGCACCGGTAACTAGTCTTTACCAGTCCAGAGGTGTCATGAGGAAGCTAGCCTCCTGCGCGGGCTGGTGCCATGCTTCTTCTCTTTGACCTCAATTTGTGATGCAACATAGATGTCACGGTCCCATGAAGTAAAACACCCGGTGCCTTTTAGATGTCAGTGATGACTATCTGACCTTTTCATATAACTCACCGAGGTGAATGTGATAGCGACCATGAGTGATGAATCACTATGATGGCTACGGTAAACGGTGGCTAATGGTTTACGGGTGATGTAGGCATACGTGATATCTCCATTACGTGTGGTTTGCAGGATTTCCTGCACACACAGTGCTTCATTTATTTATTAGGAACTGATCACAAGACGTTGTGCTGCAGGATCTGAGTGGCTGGACACCTTCTTGAGGGAAATCCTGAATAAGTAGTGTAGCGGATTGCAGCAACAACTTTTTAAAAGTTAAAGTTTATTATTTTTTATTCATGCATTAGTGGTGGGATCCTAGCATGAACATTAACTTCATATTTGGCAGACACAGGAAAAAACAGCTAAGCCTGCACAGAGAGAGAAAAGCAAACAGTCAGCATTGAAAATACAGATTTTGTGGCTCACAGACACTGCTAATGGAAATTTTATGCTGCCGGTGGACCCTTAACAGAAGCGGAATACATTCATGGCGGCGGTGTGCTGTCTTTAAAAGAAGAAGAAGAAAAAAAAAACAGTGGTGAACTGATGATTGAAGCAATTAGTGCCATTTAATTTAATCGTCCACATATTCCTATTTAATTGCCTCGCTCATGCATATCAATCCGCCGGGTCTAAGAAAAAGAGTATGTTTACAAATGGTAAATGTCACTTGAGCCTTGTATAAATTGATGGCGGTGGCATTGCAAAGTATTTCCCATAATAAGGAATTCACTTTCCGACTGAGAAAGAAAACAGATTTAACGATATTTAGAATTATCTGGATAGACATTCAGGGAAATCGATGCCTGACGCAAACTACACATTCACACAGAAACCCTTCGGCAGGACAGGGATTTTTGTTTTCAACTTACTTTTTCACCATGCCATGAAAATAACCTCTACACAAAATAATACTTTACTTCATCTTATTTGTATCCTTTGTTTGCGTGGTGCAAAGTCATTAAAAGCTAACCTGTCATCCGCATGTGGGTTCTCATACCCAAATGTGTGTAAGGCTCCTGACTACACAAGAAATACAACCTGGCTCACGAGGAAGCGTCTGGAGAGGAGCGCTGGCTTATTTCAAGCATCCGCTGGGGCTATAACTGCGGTAATAACCGCAGTGACATCGTTTGATAAACTAAACTGCATCATTACTACGACTCCGTGCACAGACTGGTTCTGTTTATGGGGGTCTCCTCCGCGGCGCACAGAAACAACAAAGACTGCGCTGCAGCAAAAGCGTTGAGGTTTGTCTTTACTAATCACGCTGCCAAGACTGCTGATTACATCCGCAATAATCAATGAGACTTCCTAAATATGAAAAAAAAAGAGAGAGAAAATGAAAAATTTTAATTCACGGCATCCATGAGGGATCTTTATCCATAACACACTCACCCACCAAATGAAAAAATGAGAGAGTCTGCACGTCAAGGCTTACAATTACATTTTTAAGCAGCAGTAAATCAGGTGTGTCTATGTTTGTGGTTATGGCTACCTATTGGAAAAAGATCAGGATGAAATATTGGTATTGCTTCTGTGGGCTGAGAAGATGCTTGTTTCAGCATGTTTGTGCATGTCACCCTTCCCACCACAGCCCCAATTAATGCTGCCTTGACAAATCTCCCCCAGAATGGGAATCATATTTTCAGGCTCTTGAAGGGCATTTGCTCACCCTCGCAGTGACCCAGCTCCAGCTCACATTTACAACCTTATCACATCACATGACACGCGCGATCCACTCGGTATTCAGAGACTGACCCGAGGATGTCACGTAACTCCTCACTGCGCTCCATCTGCCACACATTTTACTAATCTAATGTATATTGTCTATATACGTTCATAAAGGGTGATATTAGGGTTGGATTTAACACTGAAGAGTCTAACAAAGAAGCACTTAACACACTGATGTACAACACCGTTCATTTCCCGTAATTTTCTAATAAGTTGCAGAGAAAAATGTCAACAGTTAACGGTTTATCTGTTAATTGAGAATATAATTGAGCAGCTACACGTGTTGGTCTATAAGTTAATTTGCATACACATTCCTCTAATGGGTTCTCTAGCTAGCCGTCCGAGGTCAGAAATGATACATGCTAAATGAAGCTCGGAGCCGGACCGTTTCCTTCAGAAAGTCAACAAAGGCAAATGTAACTCGGTGCAGCACTGTACCGCATTAGGAACAATCACCTGGCTGCCATGTCCGGGGATGGCTCGCAGCGAAGGAACACGCTGCTGCTTACAGAGAGGAGGAAGCGTGGTGCTCATCACTTCCAAGGTCATCACCCAGTTATTGTGCCAAAACGCGTGAGACCGATGTGCTGCCGGTTAGTGCGGTAGAGGACGAGGGATGCAAATAACTAGCTCGCTGCCCACCTTCAGTAGCAGCGTGTCCTGGTTTAACAGTTTAATCTGCAAAGAACTACAAAATGATGCTGACAGTATGTTTGTGTTTCTTTGTGCCAGTTCTAGAGAAATAAATTGGACAAATTGTTCACTTCAAATGAATGAATTTCATCTAATTACCAGAGTAAAATAGTCAGTATATTACGAATCAGCTCAGCATACAAGATGTAAAGTCTGACTACAGGCGAGTATACAGTACAACTTATCTAAGAATTTTCCAAAAGTTAATAAGACAGAAGTTTTTAATGTCTGACTGTGCCCCCTCTTCTCCTTCAGTCCAGGCAGCCGAAGAACTCGATAACAGTCTTTGCTTATTAGACAGTTCAATCAGGAACAAGCCATCCATGTATAAATGTGTTGATGTATCAGATCTTAGATCAGAGCAATCCAAATATATATGAACACCATTTATCTCACCAACACTGGCAAGAAAACCACCACGTCAGTGAGAAACAGCAGCCCAGACTGCTGTCGTCCGGTCATTTAGAATAGTTTACAATGAGGATGCATTTACGGGGGGGGGTTGTAAAATCAGTTGAATATACATAAGCATCCTGCCACAGCCTGTGCCATTTTCAAAAGTCCACGGACCTAAAAATACGCCTGTGTCTCTTCACATTTCCTATATTTTGACAGTTATTACCGACTCTTCACTGTTCACTCTGCACGAATGCACCTGGGTGCAGCTGTTATAAAACCTTTGACCCGTGCTGGTCAGCCAGCCATGTGAGCCAGTTTTGATGTTCAAATCTTTTCTTTCCGCTGACAAGTTTGCCTGCCCCTATAATATTTGGCACACGCTAACCTTTGGCATGAGATGGCAGATGAAAACATACAGGAAGGGACAAAGAATGGCAAAACTATTGTTTTTCAGGTCCTGTCAAATGCAGCACAGCAGCATGTTACCTGGCAGTTCAGATATTTAATTTCTGCACGCAGCTTAACACTGATAGAAATGTTTTGTACACAAAGACGTGTTTTAAATGCATCTAACCGAAGCCCCTGTGGCAATAATACATTTTATATTCTCAATTATCCAATCTGTGAGAGTCATCGACAATATGCTGAAATAAAATGTATTCACACACATTCCTGTAATTGCCCCCATATTCATGCTTCAAAAGCAGTCTAATTATATGTTTTAAAAAAAAAAAGAACGAGCCGGATGTTAAAAACACACCAAATTGCAGTTCTTACTGAGAAGCCATGAGAAAGCTTTCAGCAAAACATACATTAATCAATCAAAAGAAAGTTACACTTTATGAGAAAATGGGCCTCATGCAGAAACATTCCCTGAAATTTTATATATTCTCTTAATTTTATGTAAGTGATCATGAATTTGTGTGATTGTTAGCATAGGTATCGACCCTTAAACACTATATGAGGGCAGGATGGGTGGATGGGTGGATGGATGGATGGACGGACGGATGGATGGACGGATGGATTTTAATGATGTCAAAACGTGAAATTACTTTGTGCGTCCAGCAGCATGTTATCCCGGCATTGCACAGGATCTGTAAATACAAGTATACCACTAGGAGAGAGCAAACATACAGTATACATATCTGTGGGGAAATAAACACACCAAATAACAAATGAATTAAGAAGAAGAAGAACACGAGCTAAGATAAAATTGATGTACTGTTAAATATACCGTTTCCAGAGCATTAGTACTGTAGTGTAATGTCACAGGAAACAGCGCAGAAGTGATAAAACATGTGCGATGCTGTAAATGTCGTGTCAGCAGAGGGACACACGGTGCAACTGTGGGACTTGCAGGAGTGGTGGTGCAGGATTTGACTGACGTGTTTTTAAGCTGAGGCTCCAGAGGACCGCACACATCTAAAAGCACTTGCAATCTGAAACGGCTCAGCAAACAGATCGGCGTCTGTCTCTGGAAATGTGTCCTCTGCATGGGGACTGGATGACCAAAGCATCTGAGAGCAGGACGCGAAATTAATGCACACAGTATCATCATGAGGGGGGTCCGCAACTTTAATCTAAATGTATTTATATTATATTTATGTGGACCTCAAATTCAAAACTTCTTTTCCAGCTCACAAAGTTTTCTCTTCCCTCAGAGAACAAAAACAAGAAAACACTGGTGAATTCTAGAGACTGATGGGTGCCAACCAAATAAGAGTAAATCACAGCTATGAACAAAGACAAGAGGAAATTTGGTCATGAACTGCTTTCTGCATTAAACCAAATATCACATATGATCGCCAGATAGTTGTCTTTGTTTCACATTATGAATGAAAAGGAGTGAATTCTAGCAGTGGGATGAAATATTGCAGGAAGTCAACACTGTGCTGATGATGAGCTGCTCAAGTTAATAGGATATTGTTCCATTTAATTCAGAGCTGATGCATGTCAGTGCTGCCTGGGGAGTTAATAGCATCTTTTTTGAATTACATTTTGTGATCCCCCCCATCACAATCCCTAAAAAGAGCCCAAACTGTTACTGCGATCTTACACCCAGGCCACTTGAGAATCCCAAAGTCACCTTAGTTATAGAGCGTCAAATGTAAATTAAATTACAGTTACATTATAACCTGTACTTACAGAGTAATTGAGATTGAGACCTTCCTCTGAAAGGGAACAGATATTAAAAAAAACCTTGTACAGAAGCGCTGTAGCGCTGCGGTGACCGATCAAAGGTGGAGAGAGGCATAAATAGAAAAATGTCATGACCTGAATGTAGGACAATGCGGGGAAGGGGGTGAAAATAAAAGCTTAAAGCTGACAATGAAACCCTAGTTTCCTCCTGAAAATGAAGGTGCAGCTGCACGCAAATGAAAACACCGAGGCTCCCGACCACACTCTTAAACTTTCAAGGTGATACCTGATTCTTTGTATCAGCAGGAAACTGTTGCCAAGGGAACTGAATTACTTGACTGTTGGTAAAGAATGTCAGGCAATCAAGAGGGAGCTGGAGGCGCTGAAGCGCACTCTGATAGGGCGGCACCTCCACCTCTTCTCTGAACAAGGATGTGGGAAACCTGACAATTCATCAGCTATTCCACGGATGCTGTTCAGATTGACTGTGATCGGCACCGCGCGGGCTGTTGTTGTTGTCTGAAATTCCTCTATCTGAGCGAGGCTGCCGCTGTAGAAGTAATGTAAAGCAGAGGCATTCATAATGACAGTCATTACCTGACAAAAATAGACCTTGGAAGGTCACCTGCAAGGCAGAGCCAGTTTTACAGAAAGGCGGCTAACAAATGTCAGTGCGCCATTCTCTGAAGACTTCAACTGGAGAGTCAGTTAAACCAAAGATCTATGGCTTGACATTTTTCTTTTTCCCCTTCCTGCAGCGCGTTGGCTGCAGAGTTTCAGGGGAGGGCTGTCAAATCTGCACACCTAAGCCTCTTGTCTTTATGTAACATACCTAATTTAATGCTACTTGTTTCAAGTAGCAACTCTCACGTCCACTCTGTGGTCAAGTGAATGTAATCTGGCCCGAGAAATATTTTGTTACAAGCTCTGTGTTTTAGAGGCAGCTCTATATTTTATTTGAAAGGTATACTGCACTCGTAAGCAGAGAAACCGTGCATATAAATTGCTACTGGTGAATTCATCGTGCAAACAGCCGCAGATCTTCACCGGTTGTGGCACAACCGTTGCTTTTCTTCTTTGTTTCATTGATAGGTCTCGTAAATGGCTGGAGCAGGCACAAGTACAGACATGCCATCCCTCCATGGCTTACTGTGGGGGTGGAAATTATGCGCCCAGTTCCATGATGACTGAGATTTAAAAAAGCAGGACCATGCATATGCATGGCTTTATGAATGTGACAAAATGTCATTTGTGCATTCATATTTCTGTCTTTGTGCATACATTAGGTTTTAATCACGACTCTACATCATCGTGCATCTGTCCTCTGCTCTGTTTTTATGACAGCTGATAAAAGTCGTGTAAAACTATATCATAAACTCACATATTTGCCGTCAGGTCGCATCAACATTCGGTCGAAACTAAATATAAAACTTAGCTGTAATGTAAATTTATATGCAAATCTATGAAGTACTTTCATAGAGGAGCCTGTGATAATCTGTAACGCATAAATAATTCCCTTTCAACTCTCGAGTTTCATTGATCCCACATCTTTTCTTTAAATCCTGACGAACATGTTCTAATGTCAGCGAAGTCATAAATATTTTAAGGACATTTAGAGACGTCAAGAAAACCCTCCCATCTTTGGTGCCTTGGTTGTGCGTTGACAGTTGCATCCGTATTGAAAGTTTTGTCTTTTGGGTCTTGTAAAACTCACGTTTCATTAGGGTGATGAGCTGAAGAGTGAACTTCACTGCAGAACTTCAAATATGTGTCATTAAAATATCAAATTTGACTCACAGAACGGTCAAAGAAATGATCCGAAGCTTGCTACATATATGTACAAATATTTCAGGTTAACAGTAATTCATTATGTCTCTCTTCTTGAAATAGATCTCATTACAAACCAAAAAGGTTAAAATTAGTAAGGATGATTTGGACTGACCGTTATTACTTTGAACAAAAAAAAAATGAAAAGAGTCCCTTTCTTCTCTTTCTTTTTTGAGTGTTTTATTCTGAAATCTGAAAAGCGATGCTAGCAGAGAGCAGAGCAGTGTGAGAGCTCGCTGCGTACTCATCTGAATCATGCTCAGTTCATAAAACCGTAAGCTGATAATTGGAAGTAATTATGCTCCACTTACCACAGAATCACCTCTCTGAAGACTCTCACCAGCTAAAACGTTTGAATAACATCGTGAGACAGAGCATTTTATTTTCAGATTTGTTTGTATAATTGAAATAACTGACTAAAATGAAACATTACATTCAACGAAGACACCCTGCTCTCGTGCCGCAGTTTGGCTGACATGAAAACAGTAGTTAAGGTAATACTGGAGGATCACATAAAGCGACTCTTAAGGATTTCTGGCTTGCCGTTGCATGAAATCCATTGATAGTGTGCTGTGAAGCCATATTTCTAAGAGTCTTGGCAGTGCTGGTGCAGAAAATATCTGTATACAAGAGACACTGCCAATTTACCACCGAATCAAAATCCACCAAATTAATAACCTCGACTAAATTACAGTTGCTCAGATCTGGATTCACACAGAGCTTAGTCCGGATCATCCAAATGAAGGTTCTGAACTTTATTTTGTAACGACACAGGTATTAAGTGACTGGAACTAATGGATGCTCTTGTGTCTAATGGGAAGTTTGTGATAGATTTGGCATTAAAATGGATTCTGTTTCAGGAAGCTAATTAAACGACAACTTTGTATCGCATATTTTCAGATTTCTAATGAATATTTGAGACATCTGCTTCCCTCATGCAAAAACCTACCTTTCTGGAACAAAGCCAAAAGGATGTGGGCTTTTTTTTTTTCTTCTTCTTTTATTCCAAAACCAATCTATAACAGCTCCCAGTCTGTGGGAGCTTTCCACAGGATTTGGGAACCTGGCTTTGGCATCCGTTCAGCCACAAGAGCGTTAGCAAGGTCTGACATTGATGTTGGGCGGATGAGGTCTGGCTAGCAGTTGGCGTTCTGGTTCACCTTGAAGGTGTTGGATGGAGCTGAAGTTTCTCCACAGCAAACTTGGACCAGCTCTACTTTATGAACCTTTTCTCTGTGCTCGAGGGCATTACCATGTTGAAACAGAAAAAAGGTTTTCCCAGAACACATTTGGAAGCACACACACACAACACTGTGCCCTGTAGTATTAGGATTTTTTTTTTTTAATTTGATCAAAGCACCTTAAAAAGTGCATCTGTTTGCATACTTTGGGGGGGAAAAAAAACAAGGTTGCAGGCATTCACTTTTTGTCCATTCATCTTTTTCCGTGCAACCCTCTGATGTTTAGAAATTTTAAAAAAGGCACATTTAAGTTTCACTTTTTGTCATATTTGTGCCGGAAGAATGTTTTTTTTCCCCTCACAAAGAGTGCATTGTTGATTATGCAGTATTTTCTAGACCACGTTTCCACATTAAGCATCTGAACAAGCAGATATTTTTGAACCCACATGTTGGCATTTGTTTCCTTGGCTGTCATTTACTTCCTACAAAGCAGGATTCACGAGGAGGCACATGAAGAATTAATTTTCTTCCTATCATCCTACCCTGCTAAAAGGTTCCCATTGTGTTCATTTGGCCACGATCGCGTCCAACTGTTTTGACTCATTTGTTTGACAGCTGAAGTAAATATAGTTTCACTCACAAATTTCACCGGATTCATCTGCACGGCCTCACCACAAGCCGCCATCGCGTCCGACTGATTTGACTCATTTGTTGAAGTAAATTTAGTTCCACGCGCAAATTTCACCAAGTGCGTCTGCAGGGCCTGATCGCAAGCTAGTATGAAGCAGTTTTTTTCCTGTTTTGACAGACTATTAAAGTGCTTTAGTTAAAAATAATTTCCCTTTTGGTCAAGAATTGTCATTTCCCTCTTATAGAGTAGGAAGGGATAGCTATTTTATCCCACTCTTACATCGCTGAAATATGTTAACTATTGTTTATTCGAATACTCCTTTTGCCTCCCTGTGGCCTCACATAAAATCCCCATCTTTCCATCTCATATCGATTTAGAAAAACAAGCTGTCAAAGCACCTGTTTGCAGCTGTAAGGTGGAGGAGGCTCAGCTGCTCGGCATCGTCTCTCTCTGATTCCACTGCAGCAAACCTCACATTCAGATTCAGCGGGGAATATGACCGGTAAACAGTAGACATCCTTCTTTTTCAGACAAAGTCATTGCATAGAAGGTTAGGAATTTGAATGTTGTGGTGAAGAATTTCTCATACGATTTTCAACCTTTCTTTCTGTCTGATTGTCAGGCTCGGCTGCGGGATGCAAGACTCTGCGCAATACCTTAGAGGAAGAGTTTGACATTTGGGTTTATTCACTTTCTTGACAAGAGTTTGATGAGAAGATGTCTCATGTCTGTGTGAAGCAACAATGGGGAGATGGTTAGCTTAGCATAAATACTGAAAACAGAGAGCCGGCTAGTCGAGCTCTGCCCAAAACTGGTGGACGGAGCTAGACTAGCGGTTTTCACCCTGACTTTATGTCCATTTAAACTAACTGTGTCATTTATCTCATCTCTCTTTAACTCTTGGCATGACAGTGAATAAAATGGGAGTATAAAATTGAATTATTCTTGCCCCGTTTAAAAACAAAACATACATTTATTACCTGACTTATGGCACTGGGCAGTTCATCAACACTTCCTGCAGTGTATATTTTTAAAAGCAGATTAATTCCCAAAGATGGCTGCTGCAGCTTTAACCATATGCTATACAACTCCTGGTCATAAATTTTCTCAGCTTCTCGCCCTGTCATACGATTTTTTTGCTGAATCACTGAAGCACTGTGAGCACAGATTGGTCAGTGACTAAATGAGAAAGGCATTTAAATCTTGTATTGGATCTGACATTGTTTCATTCATACTGAGCTAAGCTACTGAACAAATTGAGAAATCACTTAACTCAAGGGGCTGAGCATGATGAGAAGTCTGAATTGAACAAAGACAATTTATATCCAACCTGCCTTTCCAATGACTCCAATCCTGGCTGCTCCCCAGCAACTGGTCCTAATCACTCACTAACTCTGAAACACCCTGACTTGTTCGGTGCCGAGCGCCTGAAGTGGAAGCGGTCGCTGCCAGGAGCCTTCCACATTTCCGAGAACGTCTGAACAAATTGGTTAGCGAGGGGATGAGTTTGTAATTGTTGCAGAATCAGATTAAAAAAAGTTACCAGGCTCTGATGTGACTGATTGTGACTAAATTCCTCAAAGTGAACCAAAAACAATTGAGTCCCGCTGGGTCTCACATCATTAAAGTAATTCTTGTTGCCTTATAGGTTTGTTCAGGAAAATTAGCAAAAATAACACTGCTTAGAAATAAATCAGCTGAAGGTTCCCGCTGTCTGTTAGCTTGATTAGTAGTAGTAGTAGTATTTTGTGCTCAAATGAAGCAACATCACTCAGCATTAGCATATTTTTTTGGCCTTTTTCAAGCTTGATTTTTTGACAGAGACAGCTGAAGAGTGACAGGAATGCGATGGGGAACGACACGCAGCAAAGAGCCGCAGGTCGGATTTGAACCCTGGGCCGCTGCTTAGCCTTCGTACATGAGGCGGATGCTCTACCAACGGAGCTAATCGACACCCGCATCACTCAGCATTTTAATGACTCATCACCTTGATGAGCGTCATTGATGTAAGGAGAAAATCTTCAAGGAAATTTGGTTACATTTGAACCTGTCAAGATGCTGCTGAGGTTACGTTATATTTATAGCTTATACAAGGGAGGATAGAGCAGTTAAATGCTTTCTTCATTCCTCTCTGACTCCGTCACGGGCATATTTGACAGCCTGTATCTTCTGTTTCCCCTCTCGATTTTCCCATTTCAGCCTACGAGGTCTCTCTTTTGTTGCTTGAAGTAAACACCTTTTGTGCCAGCAATATTCCACCCATGGTAAGAGTTCAGAAAGCATCCCTTATTTCTCCTTCGTCTTCTCCTTCTTCAAGATAAGATGTGGAATTGATGATCGCGCCACATGAGCCAGACCTTGAGCCAGTAATTTTTGCTGCATACAGTATGAAGCTCTCCCCTGCAGATCTGTGGGTCTGGGAGCAACATCAATAGTCTGACAGCATAAAGAGAACAAAGTGTGACAGTGTGTAGTTTCACGGCGACAGAAATCTAACGCTCCACTGATGAATTTCTCATTAAATAAACCTGTGCTTAACGCTGAGGATTTTCACCCAAAATATCCATAATTCAAAGCTCTTTAAGCAGATAAAGCACGATTTTAAATGACTCAGTTCAAAGAGTACTACAGTGCTGTTTGTTTAAAACTGCTAAAATACTCTCCTGGAAAATGTTTAGCAAGCAAAGCAGATACATTTAGAAAGAAACACAATGCAACCAAATTACAAAACAACTAAATATGGCTTGTGAGCGCTCTCTAGAACGACGCATTTCTTGATTTGACGGCATCGTTTGTCAAGTGCTTTCACAACCACTACGAGTTACTGTTCTGTTTTATGATCCGACACCGCTATGGTTAAGGTTTGGTTAAGTTTATCCAGGTTTAAAGGTTTAAAGCTGACTGTCAAGACGAAGACACAATTTTAAAGTAATTCATTTTTAATTGGTTTCTTTTGGAAATACACGGTCAGCTGAGATTCTTCAAGTCAAGCGTTCGTGTTGTCTCTTTGTTGGTTTTCTTCTCAGTCGGTGTGCAGTCTTCTTCTGGGCTTTTAGTAGTAGCTGCGGAGTGAACCCTCCTTGTTTTAATGCTGCTCTTCAGGGCGAAATCATTCCATTACGTTCCATAAGCTGTCCGGTCCTTTCCCTGTGGGGTCAGGCAGCTGTGGACCTGGTCCCCGAGTGAGTCTGAATAAAATGGAGGCAGCTGCTCAGAGGAAAAGAGGCCTTGCCCAGTCAGGCTCTGCGATGACGTTATCGTCTGCCTTCTGCTTCAAAGTGTCCATTTTACTGCTCACAGCAACTTAGTGCTTCTCTGAGTTTTGTTTGATATCTTGCATATTCCCAATCGTTGTTAGAATTATTAGCATAAATTCGATCAGAGGGCTAACTTTGCTTGGTCACGATCACCCTAAATGTCCTTTCCTTATCCTAACTCCTTCTCATAGTTCAATAGTGTTGCTTGATATATGTGTAGAAAAGAGTGAATAGTTGAATATTTGTAATGAACAGCCAAATCCGATTTAACTGAAAAAATGTGAGTGGAGCACAGCCGTACCTGGAGGGCATTCATAGCGTTGCGCTCAATGTTCAAATGAATAGTGACAGAAATAGTTGTGTAATGAATGAAAAAGCAAGCACAATGTGGTAAAGTTGGAGAATGAGCATGTTTATGGTTAAAAGATACCAATGTTGACTGTCAAGAGGGAAACAATCACTTAAAGTCCAAGGCTGTGTCACTTACTCATTCACTCGCTCGCTCACTCCCTGCTCTATAATATACACACCGCGCAACATGACACTTATGAGTGAGTTCGAGTACTGGTACTTTGTAAGGTTAACATGTGGTATTGAAACTTCTTCAGTCGTGTGATAACTGCATTTGATACGTGTTGTACTCCTTGCGCCGGTTTTGCTCGCAGCCAGTCATCGTCGCTCCTATTTAATGCAGCATGTGATTGGCCGAGCAGCTACAGCTAGCAGCTACATACAGTATATTATGTGGTGGTGGTGGTGGTGGTGGAGTAGACCGCGGTGTATCCGAGAGAGCGAAACATTCAAACGTAGGGAAGATAGAACTGCTCCCAACAAACAAACAAACAAAAAATACATGAAATGAAGTTCTCTGTTGATGTTGTAATTTCCTAGAACAATACCCAGCCAATGAGTCATTTTCTGTCCTCGCTGACAGATGTGGCCGGTGAACAGCTGTAATTTCTGAAAACCATAAAATGTGACACATTGTTCCACACGTTGCACACTGTGAGGGTTTTTTTTTTTTTGAGGGCTTTCTATAGGCGCAAGAACGCTGCACTCGATATCTCGGAGACAGGCTTGTTTCTGGCACGTCGCCCTTCTTCAAGTCATTTATATGTTCAGGGCCTTCATGTCACACGTAGCTTCCATTGTTTTCACATTCGCGTGCATTTCTGAACATCTGGACAGCAGCTCCAACACTGTCATGGCGTGTAAAGAGATTTCATGCTGTCTCAACTGTCATTGGCAGAGTTAATTACTAAAAAGAGTGCCTATGCAGTTAAAAAAAAACAGGATTAAATACCAATTGATCTTCCCCCTCATGCTTTACACTGACATCCTTTACCAGTGAATGTATACTGTGAAGGCTCTAACAAGCATGAGTCCTTACCGCTATTCACTATTCTCTCTTTTACAGAGCTGCAGAGTTTGGCTGGTATTTTTTTTTTTCCTGAACGCCGCCCAATAAGAAATGAATCTGTCAGGAATAACTAAAACTCAGCACTTCTTTAAAGAAAAAAAGTGGTAAGAGTAGCAACTGTGCACGGACTATTCTAACACCTACAGCCTTTTTTATAACACGTAACAAAATATGGACTTAAGAAGCGATGAATACATTCATGTGCGCCTGTGTTTCCCGTGGCATAAGGAGCATTTTGCAAAAAAACAACAACAGCAAGAAAAAGAAAAAAGCGTTGCGCGCATCATAAAGATGTCACACTGCTGAACATATGCATTGGATAAAGATCAGCCCATTAAAATGCGTTACAGCCTGTCTATATTTTACCCAGTAATGCGGCCACTTTATATTTCTCCTCTCTTGTATATTAATGTACAATATTTTGCATGTAACGCCTGCTCCGGCCAAATTGACAGCAGGGAGAGAGAAATTTTTCAAAACAAGGTTGTTTTCCAGCCTCTCAGCCGGATCTTCTGATCCCGTCGTAGAGATTGTTCTGAGCTCTCGTGATATTGGTCAGGGAGAGAGCAGCTTCACTGGCTTTATCCACAGTTGGTGCTGTATAACAGTAGCTATTGAATATTGAATGATCAGCCTCGAGGGAAATTAATGGGGTATCACAGCAAACAGGCTCTATCACAAGTCTGGTTAAAATGACAGTGGCAGGAAAGGAGGGGAAAAAAAAGCAGGAGCCGTGAGCCAAAACGCTGAGCATACTTAGTGTTATCTATTGAAGTTGCAGAGCTGCAGGTGCCCATGGCTGGACTCCACCTCCCCCTCTCTTCCTGTGTATACACTTGACTCCTGCACGGAAAGAGCAACAACAGCTGTTTAACCCGAAGCACTATTGTCCAACTGAGGGATTTACGGATAAAGGACTGTCAACGTAGAGCGGGGAGAGAATCGTCGCAGTGTGCCTGTGAATACACCGCACTCGCTAATCCAATATAAAATGACAAGTACGTCCGACCAAACAGCTGCTCGAAAACTTGCATTTTGCATATCTTGCAGATCCACAAACAAAAGCATGCCCTGTGAGAAAGCAGAGAGCTTAAAACCAATAATATTAAAGAAGCTTTCCAGTGCTGAAGCCCTTTTTAAAAGTTGGATACTGTACACACAAAGAAGCCTGAACAGGCTGCCTCCCAGTTGGACTGCTGTACTAATGGAAACCTGCATAGTCTCAATTATAGCCAAGTCCCACATCAACTCTAAGTGCCAGGTGGAAACAAGACATTGTGTGTTTACAATTTGATTTCTCTGCTGACAGCTAACAAGAAATCACAAAAACAGAAATACGTGTGGAGCCTAAAGATGTATAGCGTGCCGCGGGAGAGCAGAAAATATATTAAAATCAAGTCAAATGATTGTTAGAGCACAATCTTATGCATACACTATGAATTTGTAGGCAGTGTTTGTGACTATTGAGCACACAGCGAGCTAAGAAATGTGTGCAGCAAAGACGGATTCAAAGAAGGCTTCCTAAGGGCAACACCACCTGTGTGTCAGCCGCCATTGTTTTCTGTGTGAGGATGAAGACCCACGGAGGGCAGCGCAGTGTGAAGGTCCTCTATTCATTCTCTGTGGACTGTGGATAAAGAAGTTTATTAATAAGGGTTTGTTTTCCCTCCAAGATCACATATGCAAACAGAAATGAAGCTCTGGATGGGACTCTTAAAGGATGGAGAGCTGTCGGTTGCACAGATACAAATCGTTACATGTCAATGCAACAAATGTATATAAGGCTGAAGCCAATTTGCACCTCCCATCCGCGGTTGGCCTCATTTACTCTACACAATGTTTGCTCGCACGGGAAGCTATTAGCGCAGACAGGCCCACAGCAATAGGCGAGGAGTGGTGAAGATGAATTTGGCAGCGTTTGTTTGCTTCCGTTACCTGACTTCATCTACTTGTTTGGGTTTTATGGTGCGTTCTGTGTTAGCGCTTAGGCTTCCACTCGAACGCCCTCAACCATATCCAAGAAAAGCACGAGATCATACCGGGCGATCTGTGTAGATCACATATTGCTCATCAGCGCGCCGCGCATATGAATATGGTGTTGCACCATTGAACACAAGTAATGCATAAATCAGCGTCTGCCCTCGGGGCTGACTCACCCTCTGCCCCGGAGTGTTCCCCTGTGATTCGAACTGCTTTGACATTCCCCCCGCCTGCCCTCATGGTCGAAGTAACAGACCAGTAGCTCTAACCTTTACTCAACCAGTGATTTAGCCTGCCTGTCTGCACTGATAACACACTCTATCAGAGTCAGTCTGAGAAGAGGAGATGAGGGTTGCTCTGTGGCGCTGCTGTGCTCAGGTAGGGCCTTTAGTCACTGCCACCCATTCACTGTGTGTTAGCTGGCATCCTCCTTTTATCTCAGCCTTGGTGTCCTCTATTCCATACACCCACTGAACCTTAACACTCATCTATTCTACGGCACAAAACCATGGCGTCGAACCTTGAAACTCACCTACATGAACTCGCACAATGGCAGCCTCTAGATCCATCTAGCCAGATGTCTTTTCAGCGACTCTTAAGCTCATTTCACTTCAGTCTGAGGGGGGATTCACTGTGATTGCATGCCGACATTTTGATTGGATTAAATCATACATGAATGCTCGACTGCTTCAGATTTTCTGTGCACATCCGCAACATCTGTAACTGTAGCAACAAAGGGACTTTGAGTGACTAATTTCTTTAGTAATTACTTTCTCTAGTTGAGCAAAACCACAGGAAAAAAAAAAGTTTTGTGTTACAGACCTTGTTGTACTCTGCTTGAGACTAAGGCTAGTTGATCTGACAAATTACCTATCGGGTTTTTTTGTTTGTTCTTTTGTCATTTTGTTTTGGTGCTCAGCAACAGTCTCTAAGACCTGCTGAGTCAAAGAGAGTAACGGCAGAGTATTTTCACATCTAACTCAGGAGACTGATGGTGTATTTCATCCAAACGGGAGTTGGCGATTGTTGAAACGGTCTAACCAAGATGCTTTTGGTGAGTTTCTGTCTATGGAGTTTGGGTGAGGTGTGTTTTACGATGAGTTAACATGGCAATTACGCTGGTCTTAGATAGGTAAAAGAAACTGAAATTCAGAAAGGACGTTTTATTTTGTTTATTTCTTGGAATATGGGGAAACTCACCACTTGCACGTCTCCTCGCTGAAACTCTGGGACATAAACATCAGCAGTTGCTGGCTGTTGGGCTGACGGTGGCTGCTTGGAAAATTTGAACATCGCCCGATCCTACCCGAGATAGTGATGGACAGCACTTTTTAGCAGCAATGACAGTACTATGGACGAGTATGAGATAATATCCTACATAAGCCAAACAAATGCCAATAAAGACACTTCTTGTTAACAGAGAAAACACAATTGAACTGGCCCATTTGGCAACAGCAGTATAATCTTCAGGATCTGACTGTAATGAGTTTCAATTAGCAGTCAAAATTCATGTGACATAAGACTTCTTAAGAAGTCTTAATTTTTCATGTGACACGCCAGATATAAATATTCATTCCGCCCATATGGCATCAATGATTCTCTTTGAGTTTCTTTGCAAATGAGCATTGGCAAAGTGCTACGCAGTGCTTTCTGTCACTGATCCCGATGACAGGGCCTTCTTACGGAACAATCATCCCTGAATAATGTGCTGATGAGAGTTGTTTATTCAGTGCAAAAAGGTGTTTAACTGAGTGTGTGTGTGTGTGTGTGTGTGCAGACCTTTTTTCTCTCTCTCTCTCTCTGACAGATGCTCTCTGAATCTGCGCTGTGAGTGATTATGTTTGTCAGGACAGTGGTCTGTTTGCTGAGCAGTGGAAAGTGAGATTGGGGGAGTGAGAACAGCCACCCAAGATAGACAGCTGCAGCGCCCGTCGTGGTGATTTCCACTTCCTCTTGTGTGATTTTAAATGGAAGTTTCTCAGGTTTGAAAAAAAAAATAGAAAGGAAAAAAAAAATAGAAAGTCTACGCCCACTGCATGTCTGGTGCTCATCCTGCTGCACTGCCAATCAAAGCCGTATCCACCTCGCATCACTATGCCAACGCTAGCTGCTAAACTAGCCCCGTTGCAACAGCAACCCAGACTGAGCTCTTCATCTCGACGCTTCAGCCGCTCTCGCTCGTCCTCCGACTGGAGGGCCGCGATAGGACGGAAAAGAACAGTGTTTTTGCACAGCGGCCCAGATTAAGAATACAGCTCTACGCTTGTATACGTGTGTGCAATCAGACTCTGTTGCTCTTGCAATTGGAGTAACAAATTGTCTCCCTTGTAATCAGCCCCTCTTTGCCTGCTGTTCTCATCAAAATTCTTTTGAATGTTCTGTTGCCATGGTACCTTGAAAAATCTGCGGCTTTTCTTTTTTTTCTTTTTTTCTTCCTGAGATAGCAATTCTCATTTTTCTGTCTGCTTACCTCACAGACAAAACCACTTTGGATCAATCTGAGACCAAATTAGTACATAACGTAAAAATAGATAGTTGGTAGGGGGGAGGGCGGGCACACGTACACATGGGAGAATAGAAGAAGTAATGTTCTGGCGCGCACCTTCTGCTGGACTTTTGTTGAATTCATTCTGTTTGAATGCATACACAAACACTCGAGGAAATAGTATACTTCGAAATAGCTCCCGGCAGGACTGTGGAGACTCCATCAGAGAAAGTGGTTGAAATCACGGTCACCCACAGCATGCACATAGATCTCTGAGAGTAACTTCTATATATACAACAAACATTACGGGTTTTATATAGAAATGTTCGGCTGAACTTTCTAATCCTTCTCTCTGAATACTTTTCTCTGAAGTGCAGGCAGAGTCAGATATACTGTCTGATCCAAGAGTTCACTGATTCGTATTTGAAAAACACTGACCCATTTGTTTTGACTCAGGATAAACTAGCTCTCAATTAATACCTGGAGTCAAAAATAGTGTTTAAACAATATTTTTGCGCTCACAATTGCTCAAATGTGCATGTGCAATGTGAAAAGTGTTCCTCGTCCTGATTGCAGTTTCCCCCTGGTTTAGCGCCTTTGAGCTCATTGTTTTGGTTTTAGGCAACTTTTCTCTTTTGGTTCCTTCGCACTCGTCTTCTCATCAGCCACAGTAGGCATCTGTTTTTAAAGTGCTTTAATAATCTGTCTGTGTGCAACAAGCCTGTGAACATAGCAAATTATTTAGCAGCTAAAAGATCAGATATTTCAGAGTTTGTTGAGACTAAAAGGACAAAAAGGAGAGTCTATTTGTCACCTAGATGAGTGCAAATACTCAGCACATTTTGTGACAAGCCGGATTTCATCACTTGTATACAATTCTGATTAATTTCCGGACTGTGTCACAATTCAGCCCATTTTCATTTATCATTCATTCAGTTTGAGCAGAGCAGGAGAGGGAAAAAAACAAGTTCACACTGTAACCACAGCAACGCTCAGTCATTTGGTACACAAACTAAAATATGGCTCTTTTAATCCCGTCCTAATAGTTTACTCATCCTTTCGGTAAACAGACTGGAACTGCCCGTGTGAGTTTTGTTGGCATTGTTTGGTTTATTACATAATATATGATCATTCAACGCTCATTTTAATTGTGTGCATTCTTGCGAGATTTAATTTAAAGGCTTAAAACAAAACAACAAACTAAAGCTGACCAAATGCCAGGAGAGAGAGAGGGAGGGAGAGAGAGAGAGAGACCTGGCTGCAATCCAAGAACAATGACAACTGTCACAATTTGTCCTAACAACTTTATTTTACTTATATTTTATATACATATATCTGATCGACGAGTATACTTTCATGTATTCCTGCTGTCAACAGTCACATGCCGGTATCTTTATGTTCAAAGGATAAAAACGCATCTGTCTCAACATTACAGCCGCTCTTGAAGAACAACAGACACCGCTTTGATGTCAAAAACCTTCACTCTCAGCCTTCATCTGGATTGCATGGTAATTTGCAGTCAACAGTAAAGATATTTAGCGATGCCCAAGATGCCTGCAGCTTTAATTGACCATATTGAAGAAATTCTGAATACTTTTCTAAGACTGAAGGCATGCAAGGATTCATTAACTGTGAAACAACAGATGTGATGGATGATTTCATGCCCCCGTGGAAAGTGAAACAGAGTGCTCTTTGAAATTCTGAATTACTGCAGGAGCTCCATTAAGAGAGAGGGGATGTCAAAAATCATGTAGAAAGCCACTTTAAAGAAGCCAGACATCCCATGTCTGCTTTTTTCTTTCATTGCTATTGAGAAGGTGTCTTTTGGTCCAGGTAGAGGTTGATGTGGAGAATCTTATAAGATAGACAGTACACAGGAGTCTAAGATGTGTCTGTTTATTGAAGCTGTATTCATCAATACACTCGTTGACTCAGTTCTGAAGAACATGTCCTCTCTGGCTCGTCTGTATACCCTCAGTGTTTGGAGAGTTACTTCCAAAATGTAATATATTTCATATTATAAGTTAAGTTTCTTTACAATATCACCTTCTGTGTAGAGTGATAGGTTACTTTTTAGTTACGTTCATACTTCTTCTGGGCTTTGTTCTTATCACCCACAGTCCCATTTATGAGTATTGTAAAACATGGAGATGTAAGATGAGATGATGCGACAACAACAATCCCTCTGCAAACACAACGGACTTTACAAATTAAAAGAATTTTTAATCACCTCTAACACGGCCTGTACTATCTCACCTTAGATGAACTATCAGTGGAAATGTGTTTAGACCTTAACAACAGGACTTTATCATTAGAGATTTGTTTTTACCGCGTCACTTGATCGAACGGGGAATTTGCTGACAAGCTTTGGAAACGGCGGCGACCCAACTGTAGAAAGAGGCAGCGCATCCACCACGACATACTCACCCACCAGCCTTTCTCACTTCTGGTCTGGTCTGGAGAAATCCAACTTTCTTTTTGTAATGCGTTACTGGACTTGTATTGTAATAATAGTACCAAAATCCTCCCCCAACACTGCTGTACTGCATTGTTAGTCTACAAACAGGAAAATCTGTTTACACTTTTAGCGCTCCGACATTGTTATCTGACTCTGTAGAGGCTTTTATGTTATTTACCTATCTGTTGCGTCGAGGGAGCGAGACAGCTCTATCCTCTAACCTTGATTATCATAGTAATAATCAGAATGGCGCCTGCTTTCCTAAACACAAACAAACATCCGCTCTGTATCACAAGGAGAAGAAGAAGGCAGCATCACACAGAGATTTGACCCTGTCCCTACCTCGACCTCCAGGCATATGCTTAACCCTGTCTAACCAACATGTGTGACATTCCAGGTCATTCAGATTTAATTAAAAAAGATGAGATGAGACCTTTTTGGATCTTTCCTTTTTTAAAGTCTACACACAAGATGAATAAATGGGGTATCTGATAATTAAACATATCCCGTAGCTGTTTTAATGTGGTACAATGTCGGATCCTTAATTAGACTTGGTGATATAATTTTTAATTTTTTAAAATACTCGAATCTAAGTGGCTATTTTAGACGTTCCTTAGAATTAAAGGGGGCATATTATATTATATTATGCTCATCGCCGGCTCTTTTTTTTTATTCCATGCGTGATTCACAGATAAAAGAATTATTAATTATGTTGTACTAGCTCTTCACGCAGCCTCTCAGTTCATCCTCTGTCTCAGACAAGCTGTCTTTGTAAAGGTTCCCTCCACTTGCTTCCGACTGTCCAGCTACCACAGTCCTGCCTATGAAGACCACCGGGGCGAAGTGTTTCTGTGGGCCGAGCTTCATCGATTACTGTACAAAAACACGACTTTATTGACTGATTCGTCTAAGTGTATGCTATAGTGACCGTGTTCTCAGCGCTTTACCTTGCCGTGAGGCCAGGCTTCCCTTGGTGCTGTATTGTCTCAACCGTAGAACTTATGTATCTCTACGTGTAAGCCCAGTTGTGCTGTGCATGGCGTATTAACACTGCAAGGTAAAGCAGCGACTATATGCTCACTGTAGTGTACACTTGAGTGGATATGGATTTTTTTTTTTTTACGTGGACCTTTTTCATGTGGGTAAAACATTTTTCTGCTGACCGTTTCCATAGCGTTGCTTTACTAAACTTCATCCCAGGACTTCTCCATCTCAAACCTGGGAGCGCTACGGTACAAAACACATTAACTATACATAAGTACTTCACACAACTCCCACTTCAAAAAAATCTACTGTCCCTTTAAAGTTTAAAAGACAAATGGTGGGTCGAGGTGGGCCATGCTGAGGGCGGTGACTGTATAATTGTGGCTTCACAACCTGACAGAAAGACAGTTTCTGAACATGGGATGTGCGTTTTGGTGCTTTTATATTATTTATACGGCCTGCACGTGCTCTGTAATCATAAAAGACATGAAAAAGACTTTCTACAGAATCTGGCCTTTGTTTGTATATGTTATCTTCTAACACTCTTTTGGAGCTTAAAACATGCTGGTCTGCACACACGAAGCTTTTGTTCCTAAAGAGCAGCGGGAGTCTTTTCATAACTTCAGGCATAAAGACAAACTCGGAGCATCTCTTGTGAGTGAGCTGTACCTCACACTTTCCCAGATGGCCCATGTCTATCTTTAAGATTTCCCATACAAGGACACGCTGAAGAGCCCTTAAAGCTGCTAAGTAGCACTTGTTTTATTTGGCGTAGAGCAAGCCACGGATGAAACATGAAAGCATGACTCTACCCACTGCGAGCAAATGGTACAAGTGGAGTAACACACAGGTGTCATTAGGGTGACCCACGGTTCATATTTTGCCAACAGCGATTGAAGGAGATCCCTGCGGTTTGCAGCACATTACTCATTATAATATGTAGTTCTATCGTAATCCACTGGAGGAACACTTTTGATTAGGGCAAACCCGCTTGATTCAGAGCGGCAGGTCATACGTGTAATATACTGCATGAACTCCACATAGGCTGACCCCTGCTTGTAAGTCAATTAGAGATCCTCGTAATGGAAATGTTTCCACATTTGATGGCAAGCGGCAGAGTTTAAAGCACATTAAGAGGAACTTTTTGCACTGTGTGTGTGTGAGAGAGAGAGAGAGAGAGAGAGAGAGAGCGCTAATGTACCGGGTGATTCAACAGTATAAACAAGACTGCTGTAATCCACTATAGAGCGCAGTGTACACTGTAATGATGCTGCTGTTCCTGAAGACAGCATTTTATTGTCTCTGTCGCTGCACTAATTCTAATCCCAATTCAAAGAACATACACACACGAGACTGCTCGCTGACACGAATTGATGGAGCGTCACATTATAGGTCCTTTGGGCTCGACCAGGGGGAAGAAATTGGGAATTTCGCTGTCCTTAATGGAAATTGATCTGAGCTATTTGTTAAAACAGCGACAAGGGCAACTGTGTTGTGTCAAAAATGGCATTGTTTAGGAGCGGACACGTACAAAGACTGTCCACACCTGGACCTAAATTGAGCAATCTCAGTATGTGATATGTTCCAGGTCATTAAGCTTACCCTCTGAGGGTATTAGTGGCTGGGTGGTGTGTACTAGGTCAGTGCAGACCTCCCTCTTATGTTTTGCACTTTAGGGAATGGCACGTTTCCTTATTAGAGTGGATGGATCACACTGACCTAATCTGCTATTATGCTTTCAAAGACTAGGGTGCAGTAATTTCATCACTTTGGCGAGTGAAGACGGTTAAAATGGACAATCTCTCAATATCGCACTAATCAATCACTTTTACAGTGCATTACTGTGAGAGGGAGCTTTGCCCCATGGAGTGCAGCCTGATATAAATAGCAGATTGGCTTCCTTCGTGGTTCTTTTTCAATTTCAATCAGTATTTGCCGCATGCGTCCTATGCACCCGTCCACCCTCACGAGCACACATGCTCTTTCAGATCGGGCCTTCAGAGCAGTCACATGATGAAACTTAAACTCTGCAGCATGTTCTGCATGTTGTTGTTGTTGGGAGGATCCGCCAAACTAGAATCTAAAGACAGCTATTTTGTGAGCGCATTTTGTTGAGTTGCGAGTTCTGATACAAATGTCGCCCTTCAAAACAGGAAGCGTGCTTTGCAAGCGCATGAGCCGTCCCAAATGAGTTTGTGTCACATCTCACGGATCCATTTAAAATGCCCCGGAGGTCCTCCACCCATTATGAACTGCCCTTTAATTACAACAGGCTGCTGCCATTGTACAATGAGTTGCACATCAGATAATTGTGACACCTGTCATGTTGCAGCAAGGAAACACAGATGATGGGAAACGTACAGCTACAGTGAGGATGTAATTATTACAAAACAATATATAAGGGGAGGAATATTCCTGTAAAGATGTACTATTCCTGTAACTTTCCTTCTCCTTCTTATGCTTCTCTATAATGAGCACTAAACTTGTTATTTATGGTACTTTTTATTTCTTAATATTCCAAAGTTATTATAGTCTTATATTTGGAACCTGTTATGTGCGATATTTTCATTGTATCTTAAATTTTCACATATGATGAGGCAGTTTTTACAGTTAATTAGTTCAGCTCGCCGCAGACTTAAACAGACTTTAAATCAACTTTAAAGTTGGTTTCAGACTTTCCACTTTATGCCTCGACTCTATAATATTTCATATACAATACAGTGCAAGCCTTTGCAATATGTATGATGCTCCTGCAGTCAAATCAGTCGGATTTAAGCCCACACTTGGGATGAATATACACCAAAAAAAGACCAAAAAAGGCATGTTATCCCCTTCTTAGAGGCATTTTATACTCTATGATGACGGATGGACTCTCTCTGGCTTTGTTCTACAAGGAGGATTACACATTATTGTCTTTTTTTTTTTTTTTTAGGTGGGAGTATATGTTTCTATGTGCCCACTGATCTGAGCCGAGAGGAGAGTGCATCTTGTCCCACAGCAAAGTAAGGCATGAGATGCTGTCTGATACATCCGGGTGGGCCAAGTTATTTGTGCTTTCGGCTTTATCATGACGGACGTTCAAGATTGAGCAGGATAAGAAAGAAAATCAAAGCGAATTCATCACAGGCTGAACACTAAGCAGTAAACACGTCGGTACGCCTGGGGGTTGCAGCAATGACCCAACACCCCCACCCCCCCCTCCCTCCCAACCTTTGCAGCATCTCGTGCTGGACCATGAGCTCCCAGCCCATCCCGGAGTTATCACAAAACACCCTCATAGCGCCTCCTCTCTGCACACCGAACATTTTCTTTCTCATCCCCCCCCCTCCCCAAAGAAAGAAAAAAAAAGAAAAGAAACTCTCAGTTTGTCGTGTATATGCCTTAAATGCAGACCCAAATGACATCACATTGCTGCAGTGCTGCACTGTCCGTGAAAGGTGTCAGTCCTATCCTCTGATATTAACCAAGAAATTTTGCCCACCGGCCACCTCGCTCAGCCGCGCTCCAGACATCATGGCGTGACAACATGTATTCATTTACATCGGGGCTCTTATTGCGCAGGTGGACGCCTGCATGAGGGGCAGCACAGGCGCATTTCTCAAAGGCTGACTGTTCTCCAGCTCCTGCTGCCACCACATCCAAGCCCGGAGAAATCGACCGCATTGCTTTTGTGGAGGGATCAAGTCGTGTATGAAAACTAATTGCTCGCATGGGTACGCATAGAGGAGAGAGAAACATCGGTTATCGGCGCATGGGTGGGATTCCTTCATTGCGCTTTTAAGACAGGGGTGGAAGTTATGACAACAAATAGCTCCGGTGATGGCAAAGAACTGCGTGTGAACCGGGCGTGATGACTGCGCGGTGATTACCGGAGGAAACTGCTGAGTTTTCGACCTTCGTGGTTTTATTTTGAAGGCTGATTTTGACGCCAACCTTCAGCCGTCAGAGGCTTTCCCCCCTTCTCCTTCTTCTCCTTCTTCTCCTTCTTCTTCTTTTTTTTTAGATCCAAGAGCGCAACCCACCGATACGAAAAGAGCCCCGGGCTGCAGTTTTCCCATCCTGACACCGTCTGTACTGCAATTCATACCAAGAAGCGTCGGGGTTTATTGGGAATTGAATCCACCGTATCCCTGCGTTACAAACCCACACGCGTGGGACTTGAATACGACCACGTACTGACGTTTTAACCCCTTTTGAACAACACGGCTCGGACGCAAGCCTCGGACTCTTCCTGAGCTTTTTTTTTGTTGTTGTTGTTGGATTTTTTTATTTTATTATTATTATTTTTTTTTTTTATCGGCTTTACATTTTCTGCCTTAAACGCCTGACATCGGATCGTACTGGGATTTAAGGTGGGGTTTCATCCCGACGCAGGTAACTGGGAGATACCCCGCTGTCTCTTGTTGATGACACTTCAGCGGCAGATTGTCGCTCATCACGTCCGTTGGATTTTCCGGCACGAGCCTGATGAGAAGGGTTTTTTGTTTTTGACGCGTGCGTTTGGAATAAATGAACTCCCGTAAAACCGGCGGAGATTCACTGTGAATCTATCCAGTGAGTGTGTGTGCGTGCGTGCGTGTGTGTGTGTGTGTGTGTGTGCGGACGGTGTATCATGTGCAGGAGGATCAACCTTTCGGCATCTGCGTTATTAGTCCCACTTTTGGTAAGTCACTCAGTAGACTCAGTGGAAATGTGCAATGGACTTTACTCTGACATACGTGTGGATGGATTCGTGCTGTGGTGCATTGATTGTGCAAACTACTAAATGTAGAATAACAGGCCTGCTCTATCTATCTATCTATCTATCTATCTATCTATCTATCTATCTATCTATCTTGCATAACGTGCAGATCTTTGCTCCACTTTACAGGCTGCTATTCACAGCAGTCTGCTGGATTACACGATTTCTGTATAGCAGAGATATGTGTTCAGGCTCAGGCTGAGATATTCAGTCCTCACGTGGTGTGGTGGAGCAGTTACTGATGGTGTTTAGTGCTGTTATACAGTCTGTCAGACGGAGTCCGACGGGTCCCCACCAAAAAAAAAAAAAAAAAAAATCAGTCCTCCTCCTTCCTTCCCCTCCTCCTCCTCCTCCTCCTCCTCCATCATATGATCGCTGTGCCGTGGCTCCCAAATCTGTGCAGTAAAGATGGTTAACCGGTGACACATGAGTTGAATTCCCAGAGACTGGTGTGCATGTGGAAAAGTGGCCCGGGCGTGTCTGCATCAGCACGATGCAGAAACCCAAGACTTTTCATAAATTAGCAGCCTCCCATCAGGCCAAGATGGCAGTGATTCCCGAGAGACCGAGCAGTGCTGAGGAGTCAGAGCTCCAGTGTTAACTTGTTAGTGTCCTCCTTTTTTTGTGCGTGTGTGTGTCGAGCTTAAGAGCATGTGTGGCAACATGATTATCTCGTTTGAAGGTGAGCGGAGGCCTCAGCAGTGTGTGTGTTCACCCTGTGTGTGACTTACTGCACATCACCATTGTTTCTGACAATCAGCTAAGCAGGTTTCGAGATGATGAAGGGATAGAGAAACACTGATGCAGCATGATAATGATCTCACGGGCGCTGTGTGTGAATACTGGCAATTACATCTGCAGCTGGATTTCTTTTTTTTTCCAGTTACTTAATAAACTCGGCCTCCTCTGAATCAGCTCAGCATTTGTAGGAAGTTTGTTACACTCCAGCTATTCTAATTCTGGCACGCGGGGCCAGAGAGGTCAGTGTCTGGTCTTTGGAAATATCTGTTCATCACGCAGAGGACACTGGCAACAACAGATGGAAGAAGTTCGAGTCCAGGATGCCTGCGTGGAGGTATCAAGGTTGTAAATCTATTAGATTGAGGTGGGGGTTAGATGTCAATATGCTTACAGTGAAGTCAAGTGAGCATCCCTCATATAGCTCCGCTTTATCCGCATAATACCTTCCAAGACATCCCCTGGGGAGATGTAGGTATTGGCCAGCCTTGTTGCTACATCAGGGCGTGCAGTGAGTGTTACTGCAGCTTCCAGTGCTATTGAAAAGCAGTGACTACCAGCTGCATCTACTGTATACACCCTCCTTTACTCTCTGTGAGCCTTAGGACTGTGTGTTCCTACATGGCCGAGCACGGCCTCTTTACAGCTGTCTGCTGGAATTACACGGAAAACTGAAAAATGAGAGTTGTCACAAGGTTTTTGGCATCGTTCCATATTCTGATAGATGCCTGTTATGTCTAAGACTAATGAAAAAAAAGCATACTGTATACATCATATTAGGCTTTTATGCTAATAAAAAAAAATCCCAAAGCACCAGCAGCTCACTCAGGGGCTTGGCTTGGCACTGTTGTGAAGTGTTTCAGTAAAGACTCGGCCTACTGTGTGAAAAGAGTAAATTGAAAGTATGCCTGGCTAAAAGCTGTGAATCATACAGGTTTTACATAAGGAACTTGAAAAGACTTCTAAAAAACACAGAGGTTAATGAGTTTTTTTCGTAGGAGGGTTGGTACCCTTGAGCCTTATTGGATTTGTTATTTGAATTAGCAGCGCGTGCAGCAGGGCTCTTATGTTTTTAGATGTTACTGGCTGTGTGTGTGTTGCAAGTGGTGATTATCAGGTCTTTGGCTTGTCAATGTGTTGCAGGATGTTACAGCAGAAGCTCAGAGCACTTGCTGTCATGTGTTTGCCTAATGAAATCAGGCAGGATGGTCATTATCATTATCATGCATTATTGCCAACACTTCCATGTGTGGCTCTTCTATCGCGGGCAGGAAACGACTGCAGCACAAAATCATGTCTCAGCAGGTAATGCACAAAAAGAAAGTGACAACGGCCTGTGTGCAGTGGCGTCTGCTTTCTAGGTTGCTGTATACGGACCGTGGGGTGAGATTAATGGGGGTCTTTCTTCCTTGCCATTCTGTTGCATTGTGTTACAGCAGCTGCTTGTGGTGCTGCTGTCATGTGTTAGCATTATGAAATCAGGGGACCAGTAGAGGGTTATCAGCCACTGCAGGAATGAGAGAATAACAGCAGGCACAAGCTATTGATCTGTCTCTGGGAGTATGAAAGACTTCATAACAGACTGTTCGGTGTTGTTGTGTTTTTTAAAAAAATATTTTTTATAAAAGGCAGATTTAAATAGCCATTTTACAGTGAGTCATCCTCACAGGCCGACATTTGCAAAGTGTACACATTTGATCCAAAGATGACTTTTTCACAAGCTACTCTAAGCTGTAATTCTGAGGGAATCAAAATGTCAAAACCATATAAAGTAAGTGTTTTTTAGCATGCATGACACATTTATGTTTTATATCACAGTACCATACAGCAATGTCTGCTAGTTTGGAAGTGCAGGGATGGAGTCTCATGCCAGCATTAAGGAAAACTATTTTGTTGAAAGCGAACGGGGTCAGTGGTGCCGAATGAATTTTCATTTTC
Source organism: Nibea coibor (assembly GCA_023373845.1). NCBI lineage: Eukaryota > Metazoa > Chordata > Actinopteri > Sciaenidae > Nibea > Nibea coibor. The sequence goes on along the minus strand of CM041716.1, from coordinate 7,885,266 downwards.
ACTTTCAAAAACTCAGACTCCCTTTGCATTCATACGCCGCCTGCAAATAACCAACAAAGGATCAAAGCAGATTATGATGCAAACAGTGACTGACTTCAACAGAAGTGATGTCAGTGAATAAATTCCTTCACTTTTTGAATTCTGGACTGCACGCAGAAGCAGCAGAGGAACGAGCAAATAAGTACCAATCAAGTTGTTATCAGTCCACAGAATGAGACAGTTGTTGCTCCCGTGGCAAGTCAAGTTATTCTAGTACTCAAGATGCATAAGGAAGTTTGAGTAATAGCATAACTACAACTAGCCAGAAACATCAAAGAGGTAGCCACCAAAGCTTCGAGGCAATTACAGCAGAACTACCCCAGGAATTTATTTTTTATGTTTAGCGTAACAAAATGACAGAAAATAGCAGTGGTGCGCTCCGAGCATTGAGCACTGAAGGAAACACAGGTAAATAACATACAGGCCTCAAGAGGATTAAAACACTTTCCAACTTTGCTGCATCATGAATTTCAATGGGAGCAAAACGCAAGAGCACTAAAATATTACACTCAAAGGTTACTGCAGTGATATTTCACAAGTCGTAAACAGAGCTATTGATCACTTATGTGACGTATTTGATACAGCATGTATAGATTACCCCGTTCGAGCAATTTTCTCACTGGTAAGGAATTCTTTACTTGACAGCGGCTGAGATTTTGGTGAGTATTTTTGCACAGCACGTTGATCATGATGTCCTGGTTTTAATGCATTCGTTAGATCGGACTGCGAGCATGTGAGAGAGAGAGAGAACTGGAGTATAATAAGCTCGCGCACAGTCCAAAGAAAAGCGTGTTAGGCGGATGGGAAACTTTATTTTGCCCGCTTGAAGGTGAATGTGACTTTATTAGCTCTGTGTTAGACTTGTGACCTGTCCAGAGTGTACCTCGCCTCGCCTCTTGCCCATTGCATGCTGGGATAGGCTGCCGTCCTCTGCGACTACACAGGACGAGCAGTGATGAAAACGGATGAATGAGCTACATTATTTGCTGTAACTGACTCGTAGTGTTGTTTATGTCACTAGAGATATGGGACGGTCAAACAAACGTACTCGCTAGAGCAATATCAGACTATATAGAAAACCTAAAATGGATTGTCAAGTTGGTGGCATTGCCTGCATTTGTGCTAACTGTTACTGATACTGTTACTGAGTGTTTCTGTTACTGATACTTCATGCAGACTGGGATGTGGTAGTAGCTAGCTTTCTAGTTCCTGTCTTTGCCTTTTTTCTGCGCTAAGGTACATTATGGCCACTTATTATGCGAAAGAAATAGAAATAATATCACCTAATATCATATCAACTGCAGTGAAAACAAAGCAGCAGGCAAACTGTGCATAAACCAGAGTAGCTAGATGATTTTTTGTCCGGGGACATATACAGAACATTGATATTCCGACTTAGTAACCTTTGAAAGTAATGATTGCTGCATGGCTCCTTGTGTCTTGGAGGCATTTAGCACCTCGCATCTGAGCAGTACATCTGAATAAGGAAACCTGTCATTTATTGTCACGGAGCATGAGTGCGCGCCTTGAGCGTGCCTGTTAACCGTGGCTAAGTCGCCGCTGTTTGTTTCTGACAACGCCTGATAAAACAGGTGAGCACGAGAAGCGCTGGTGCTTAAAGACTGACCCGCTCGCTGCCACACGATGAGTGTCTCATGTAAAATGGAGTAATAGGGTGTGACGAGAATGTAGAATAGGAGCTTGGCGTCGGGAAGGAAGGAAGCGGTCATTTCCAGCGACTGGCTGGTCTGAAGCAGGGATATAGATTCACATAAAGATCTATATGGAGGTCACAGAGATAATTCTTTCAGGAATACCGTGCAGGATGTGGTATATTGAGCAGCTGTGGTCTAGTCCAGTAAGCAGCCATTATATGCCAAACATAGCATGCTCAAGCTGTCAAAAGCAGCTACCGTCCTGACACAAATATTCTTTTGGGAAAAACATGTCACCTGCTGTATAGCATATGGCATTTAAACTGCAGAGGAGCATCACATTTTATACCCATGAGATCTTACTGCTTGGAACCAGCCAGTTGCCCATCCCGTCTGCTGACTGGGATAAGAATATTATTGGTGGCATCTGTCTCCCTCCAGAACCACTGTTGTGTCATCCTGCCACTGTGGCAGCTTCGCATTGTTGTTCCTGACACTGTGTGTCAGAGCCTTTATGTGGCCATTTAAATAAAGTGATATGATGCTAATATGTAAACAAGAAACTCTGGCTCGGCGTAGCATAATAGCAGACTTTCAGTCGCTTCTTAAAGGGTCATTTTGGTAGTCTTCCAAGCTCAATGCTATTTCTCCATGTTTTTGTGTCAAAGTGACTAATGGGGACAACGAGTTTTGAATTTGCTCCAGTAATGACTGAGAGTACTGCAGCCAGCAGCCATGAAACAGGCTACAACGTAATCCTTGTGGGCAGTTACGCAACGTCAAAATTCGTCCTTTAAAAGTGCTTCTTTTTGCCTCTGACTGGTTCAGATTGTTATTGTAAGTGTGTAACAATATTAGGGAAAGGACCCTACGGAGCAACTAAATGTTTTCTGGACCCTTTGCTTGATCCGGTCTGTGAAATCTCCTCTGCAGGCATACGATCACGGCACCCACAGGAGCACCAGTCTCTTGAGCTTTGCAGCGTTAAAGCAGCTGGCTCGCCCTCCTCTGCCTGTTGCCCGTCTCTCTCTCCCTCTCTTTCCTCGTCTGTTATTGTGGGAACTCTCCATCCATGCCCTCAGTCTCAAATAAACACGGGAACTCAAAGGCCTCGGCCATGACATCAAAAGTCTTTTTTTACATCACTTAGCTGCACTTTCTTTACTCGCGCACGGCAAACTTCTTGCATAGCTACGCTCACGCTTCCATCGTTGTCTTCATGCAACAAGTAACCTTACATCTCCTGAGATTTCAGAATGAGACTTCGGATTGAGCGAGATTTGATTAGGCTCACGGTGGATCGAGCGAAACGTACAGAAAGCGTTCGATTTTCTTGGGTAGTGTTGCATTTGCGAGCCGGTCAGTGACAAAAACAAGCAATTTGGACATATTTTAATTGCGTGGGATTGCCGGTTTCAACAACATTGTCAGCTTTCACTTAATACTGGACCAAATTCAAAACTTAATAAGGTCCATGTGTAAAAAAAAAAGGCCTTTGCCTTTAGCTTCTAGTCATCTTCTGTTTACCTGAAGGTGACATTGATCCAGATAATGCTTTCAGTAGCTGCATCTGGTCATATTGATCAATATCTCCTACCAGAACAACATTTCCCTTTGGTTCTCTTGAGAAAGCCAATTAAGAGAGCTACATGCTCTCATACAGAATTTGAAATGCACATAAACACTATCTTCCCTACAGCCCCATTAAATAATGCATAAGAACAATATATTATTGTGCAGCGCTTACTACCACAGCTCTTACTAGTCCTATTAAGACTTTCTTCTCTGAACTAAGAAACATCGGACAAACTGTAGTGCATCTAATCCACCGTTCATTCTTGTCTCAGGCATTAGGAAAAAAGACGATGCCCCTATGAATTACTCCTACTGGATGGGAGATCATTCTGTCCTTACATATTGATTTGTTTGTCAGAAAGTCATGTGCCGTGCTCTTCATCAGACTGCACCAGCCTCATTGGAGATGTCTAACTTGGCTCGGCCTATTAAAGGTTGGAAGACCGCAGAAGCATTAACTATTCGAGTGAAGCGAACGGTTAGGAGCCTCAAACTTCACATTCTGTTTCCTCTGTTTCGTTGAATGTCTGGCGTTAATAGAGACGCATGCATAATCTAGCACCCCCAGCGCAAAAACACAAAGTCTGTGAATAATATCTTGTCACTGACCATATTTTTATGTGGATGTCTTTTCAAAGTATCTATGCATCTTGTTCCAGGAAAGTTGTGGGAACTATATATATTTTTATTTATATAGGAGAAGCTTATTGCGAGAACATCGTTATTTCTGTCAATGCTTTAATATTTCGACAAAGCTCTAATATTTTAATACTTGATCAAAGAGTATGTTGAGAGCTTCTTGCTTTTGGAGCTGAAAAACAATAGTGGAAAAATTCAGCTCGCCTTGATTAAATCTCTCCCCATAGTTTCTCCGTGTCTGTTAGGAGCATTTCTTTGGTGCCACACAAAGGACCATTGCTGCACTGATAATAGTCTAACTAGTCTTGATCATCACAAAAAAAAAAAAAAAATCACAGCTTAAGGAGCCACAAAGAGACCAGAGTCCACACACTTGGCTGGAATCCATGAAATAAGTTCTACTTTTATTTGATATTTATCTAATATGCACACAAGGCACAAACTGATAATTTTGCTGCCATGGGTTTTTTTTTAACACAAGCAACCTAGCAGGCTTATCTCTTGGATTGCTGCACTGTATTAGTGTAAAGCTACAGATTATTTTGACACCTTTTGTGAGCATAATAACACTGAAACACGGAGCACCCTCTCCTCAGAGTGGAGTTAAGGTGCAGCTGAGAAGAGTTTCCAGAGAAATGTAGCAGAAATAATTATTGATCAATGTTTCCTGAGAGTAATGGATGGAGAATATCTTAATTGTGGTCATTGCAGTTAAAATTGGTGTGGTTGAATGAACAATATTTGATTCTCTGTTTGATTTTCTTCTCCAATAATTCTCAAATCTGAAATTAAGAAGCTTTTCAACTGATACCGTACTTAATAAAGACTTTGTGCAGTCTATTTATTTGGCTGCGCTTTTCTCGAGTAAGCAGTATAACACATTGATCAGCACATTATTACACATACATGAGCAGGAGGATGCTTAAACAGGGTGGATTTCTTGCTGACACAGAGCTGGCTCAGAAAAACCCTTCCCTCAAATCAACATCTATTGGATATTTCTATCCTTGTTTCCAAATTGTTCACTAATGTTTAGCTATTCATTTCAGGAGCTGCTGTTGATGTACTGTTTCCAACAGTGAGTTAATTTCAGTAATACTTCATTTTGGTGATATTTATGGACTTGTTTTCTTGCGATTGATTTTTGTATCCCTGGAATGGGCCCAGTAACTCCTGTGTGTCTGCACGCTGACTTGCTGTTTTGTAGGCAGCATGAATCCTGCAGAACATGAAATTTTCATGTGTTGCATGCATTCACCGGGCAACCACAGTGTGCACAGCATATATTAGCATAATATGAGCTACATGGTATAGTTAGAGATTATTTTCATCGTGAGTCAGCACCCATTTGCTTTCAAAGCATGTATCAATGTAAAGTAAAAGGTCTGTTGTTCCATCTGTACATCGACTGTGTGCATCCAACCATCCAGCGACGATTTAAAGCCCTTTAGCCACCAGATGGGCTCTCCAAAATTAAGTACTTATGCTGGGTTCTAATTTCATAACATAAAATATACACAAAACCTGCATATCTGTGTGTAAGTGTACAATCAGGATGTTACATTTAGTCTACAAGAAACCAACAAACAGGATACGATACTTGCGTCATTGGGCACTGGACTTTTTTTATTTTGTTGTTTTGTTTGCGAGATATTTCTGGATCTGTTTCATCACAGCCCTCACTTTATTTTCATGTTGTGCAGCTTTGAGCAGCTCCTCCATGTCCTCTGTGCATTGCATTGTGGGAGAATAACACTCCAGCAGCACACAAATTTCTTTAGTGACTTTTGAATTTGCTTAATTTTGTTACATTCCCAGTGTGAAAACATTACATGCTCTGTCAGGGACAGCCATCTTTTTTTGTCCTTTTAAGTATGTAATAGTTTTTTCTGATTGTGCCTCATAATTCCTGCAAATGTGTTTGTGTCCTTGGTGTTACTTAGTCCCACTCTTTGTGTGTTTTCCGGGCTTTTTAGCCAATTTGTACATATTAACAGCCTGATTTAACCAGTGATGGGATAAGCCGACGAGAAACTTGACGTAAAAACATCTAAAAGACAAAATTTAAATGGCAATACATTGGGCGTATAATTGTGTTCAACACTGCAATGTGCTGTGATTAAACCGAGTTGTTACGCCTTGTTCCAGACAGCGAAAGTAACATTGTTTAAAACAGGAAGAGAGAAAACAAACCAAACAAAAGTGCCTTAAAGAGGATTTCTGTCAAACGCTCTTTGAGGATGCTTCCTTCCTGTAGTGGGGCACTGACAGTATCCAAAAAATCTTTCTGGAACAGAGCCTCGTGTGAAGGGGATCTAGTGCACGCTACGCTTTGTGCAGAGACTGTCAAGTCACAATGCAGCTTCAGCAGCTTCAGCAGCTTCAGCCAGATATAGGCTATAGTACTGTATATGCTAATGCTACAGTCTCTGCACTTTAAATGAGCTTAAAGCTTGAGGCATGTGTTTTTAGAATAGGGAGCAATGCAACGGAAAAAAAGTGCAAAGAAACCGCCATGCTGACAGCGTGAGCACAAAGTCCTGGGTTCTCTACGATGAAGGCAGTGTCTTATATTACAGTAAGTGAAATGTGTCTGCCTATTGTGTCCTACATACACAGAAATCTGTTCAAGGGAATGATTTGAAGCTTGTTAGTCCAGTTTACTCTCTGTAGGACACTTATGGTCAGCTGAAAATTGGGATGATCAGGAAGCTGCCAAATGTCTTCAGTTGATTCAAAGCTGTTGGCTTAATTATAAAAACTGAGCAATGCTACAAGTTTCTCTGGATAAGTCTGCCAGTAAGCCATTTTTATTTTATTTTTTTAAAGTGAATTTTCCTCCACTTAACATATGCAAGCACTGACCATTCCAAGACTAATACTCTGCTCAATCGACCTGTGATTATAAAATAGGAAGTCTCTCTCCCCAGCCCAATTAAACTACTGCTTTTTTAAACCAGTAGCTTGCTTATATAAGACAAATCAGCCGGAGGACAAGTGGTTTAGCGTGCCAGTCTTTCGACTGAATCTTTTGTGATGTGGGGAATGATCTGGAAGAGCCCTCACCGAGGGCAGGTGGGTGACGTCGGCTTGCACGAGATATTAGCTGGCAAAACAAAAGCTACAGCGTCTCAAGCTCTGAAAGGAAAACAGCAGTGACTTAACAATCTCAGCCCTCAGCAAACCTGTCTGTCAAGATGCATTGAAACATGACGACCAACCTCGTGTCAGAGAAAACAGTGCCCAGTAGAAGGTCAGCTGTATATCACGTTGATATGAGCAGGGCTGAGATGTGAAACGATCTGAAAGCTTTACGGTTTGATACCAACATCAATACACTTTGCAGCAAACTAGCAAACAAACCAGCCCAGCACTGGAAAGTGATAATCTCGTTAAAGAGTGATTATCTTCCATCAGGCAATAGCTGCATGCTTTTGGCCTTTCGGAGCCATCCAGGCTTACAGTTATTGATGTCGCACTTTGACGAGCTTCAGCTTCATTAGATTGGCCTGACAAACTACTTTCCCTATCGAGAGTCTTGATAGATGATGACTGGATGTAGTCATCGTGATCTGGGTGTCTATTGACTTAAAGGATCTCAATCATGGTGGCCAAGATTGGACGCGTCGGACATTAATAAAGGGTGTCAGCTTCCTCCTGGATGTTTGGATGGATGGATGGTTGAAGATGTCAAGCGGAGCTTCATGTATCATTTAACATAGCAGAGGTGTAAATTATGGTTACTGGTTTACTGGAAAGGTGCTGGTACTTGACCTCAGGTTTATCATTCTGCATGGATGGACTGAGTTCTATTAAAAGGTAGTATTAAACTACTTGCTTGACTACACTTATCTGATATCTGTTCTTGCTACGAACCTTTAAAATGGACACGGTGCTGCTTCAGTACATTTTACTGCTTTTAACATGCACTTTTCCTGAAACAGATGAAGTGATACACATTGATTTCCTATTGATTGTTGCCAATCATCAAACTTCAATTTACTGTCACATAAAATTTGAGAAGCTGTGAGGGGATGTTTGGCATATTTGCTATAAAATGGCTTAAATGATTAATCTCTTATTGATCCACTTATTAGTTAATCAGCTGTGTTTACACTTAAATGTCAACTCTACCCGTGAAACAGAGGGAGCACGGTGGGGCAGCGGTTAGCGACATTGCCTTCAGTTTGCATGTTGTCTGCATGGTCTCTCTCTGGGTACTCCGGCTTCCTCTCGCAATCCAAAGACGTGCACTTAATAGGGTAATTGGTGGCTCTAAATTGCCCGTAGGTGTGAACGGTTGTTTGTCTCTATGTGCCCTGCGATGAGCTGGTGACTTATCCAGGTTGTACCCTTCCTCTCACCCGAAGTCAGCTGGGAAAGAGTCCGGCCTCACCGTGACCCCGATGAGGGTAAGAGGTTACAGATAATGGATGGATAGTGAAACAGAGCAAAATGCATGATGAGCTTTGTACGGTATTATATAAGTAGATATTGTATTATGCATGCAAAGTGTACTTTATAAGTATGAAGGCAGACACCACCGTTGTATTTGTAATCAATGAGTCCAGAGTCTTCAAAAACTTTATAACAAGCAATTTCAAAATGCGTCATTCATCAGAGAACTGCCTCTCCAGTTTTCACAGCTTGAGGAGAATCTTATTCATACACAAATCTCACTGAAATTGTCCAAGATCATACTGCAGAGACGTTGTGACGTTAATTTGGGGAACATATTACTGTCACTGTCTCTAATTATTAATCCCTCTAACCGAAGGCAACTTAGATTTGTCAGGATTTCCATGCTTGAACTCTCGCAGTGAGGTAAGATTTAAATCTCATAAACAATTATTGACTCAGCTTGGCCGCTGTCACCTTACGTTTTTCTAATAAAGCATCCATAAATTACCTTAATACATTTCCTAATTGGTAAAATATTGCACGTCGACGTGACAGACAGTGAGATATAAAACTTGAAACAATTACCTAGCCTGCTTGTCTCACACTTTGTTTGTTGTGCTGGATGATTGGGCGCTGTTTTCTGAGTGCGTGTCTCAGAGGAAATAAAGCTCCGGTTCAGGATGAAAAGGAGATAACGTCTTAGAAATCCTCTAACTGGAGGAGCACATGGCATTAGCTCAGTAATAGCAGATGGATACCCCTTTGATCCACAGTTGGGGAGGAGAAGTCAATTGAGTGACTGTGATAAGACATTCAGCAGTTAAGCGCCATTGTATCTCGACTTGACTGTATTTAGACTACACAGCCATTTTAATAAGACTTCTATTTAAGTCGGGGTTTTAAATTGAATTATAGCATGCATATGTTTCTGTACTATCAATGCCACCATCCTGACAGCATATTAAATATGGTTAGAAAGTGCTTTAAGCCTGAATCACATGTATTATCATTAACAAGAAGAGACTGGGGGGACGTGTTCATCTAGGATATGGAGTACATTACAGCCTGAAGTGTCCTTAATTCCTCATGAATGTCTTTATTAATGGTGTACCCTTTCAGACTGTAACTTCCTTGACTTGGTACCGTAGTAGTCTGTTGATGTCTACACACTCACGCTTGCGAAACAGAAATTCAAAAGTGTGAATCCCAACCAAAGGGGTTGTTTTTTGGCGGGTTGTTGATCTTAAGAGTAACAGAAAGGGAAGGGAGAGAGATGTGGGATGGCATGCAGCAAAGAGCCACAAGTCAGAATCAAACCCTGCGCCCCTGCAGCAAGGACTGAGGCTTTGTGCACCGGGCACATGCTCTACCAGGCGAGCTACCAGGACGCCCCCTCGAAACCAAAGTTTTGTCAGCGCACAATTTGGTGTCGCCGGAAAAAGCACTCGAGAGCAAAACACATCGTTCATCTGTCCGCCTGCGACGTGAGCGTAGCAGAAGAAGATGTGGCAAAGATGAGCTTGAAGCAATGCCTTCAATACAACTGTGATCCTGAAATCCATGGAACCAAAAGAGGATACCTGCGAAAAATATACTCTTCAAGAATAGCTCAACAAATGCTGGACACTTGATCCAAACTTCAGGATCCTCCTTATTCATGGACGGATTGTACCTGCCCCCTACGACCAGTGATTGTGTCCAGTGCAGAGCGGGTATTTAATTTTCATTTTGTCTCAAGATTATTATTTTTTTAAAGCAGTGAAGGGCTTCCTCTGTTAAAATACATACATGAGATGCAACTGCGTCTTTAAATTTCGCTCCGTTTGTTGTCATTTCACACTGCAGGATGGAGCCACAGAGAATACTGCTTCGCAACAGCTTGGGAATGAAGAAGTGGCATCATACATGGCAAAGGAAAGTATTTCCCTGGATTGCAACCCACTTGCGTGGTGTAAGACTCATGAGTCAAAATATTCTTATCTTGCAATGTTAACAAAATGCTACCTTGCTGTACCAGCTAACTCTGTCCCCAGTGAGAAGGTGTTTTTGAACAGCTGGGGACATTGTTAATGCCAGCAGATCTGTCCTCTCTCCAGACAATGTGGACAAACTTTCTGAAAATAGAAGAGTAAAACTGAACTTTACTTATATTTATAAGTTAAATATAAGTATGCTGCACTTGTTTTGCTGAACATTTTTTTGTTTTATTCATTTTATACGTTGGAGTAGCAGATCCAGAATCTTATGATGAAGCATTTACATGTTTTCAAAATCAATAAAAATCAGATTTTCTGCATTTCTTTTGTCTTCTCTGCTGCACCGAAAACCAAACCACGATCCCAAAACTGAGGGATCTGAATTTTGTATACTGTTACACTCCCGGCCTTTATAGCTGCAAAAACCTTTGATTTTTGACATGTCAGTAATTTTTTAGATTAGACAGCTGACACTTGGCAGCTGGCTGTCATTGAATAGCTTTGGGGAAGAGACTTCATCATATTAGACAGTGAAACCCGTTGTGCATTTTATGTTCTTCCATGAGCTCTCCTGTGATCATTACACATAGCCAGAAGAAATTCAATTTTAAATCATACTTTAAAAGAAATCATTGTGATTAAGATGCTAATATTATCCTGCGCCCGCTAAAGCTTTGTGAAATGCATAGAGACCGAATTTACTGACAATATTCAGGGAACAGAAAGACAGATATTTTGTCTCAATAGTATTCACTTTGCTACAAAAAATACAAAATTCTGTTTTACGGGAATAATGTGAAGTGACAGAGCGTTGAGAAAACGTCCTTCCTGAGATCACTCCTGAGTCTGTTGACAGTGGCGTTAGCTGAATTTCACTCGTGCGTGGCATTGTGACTCGAGCCCTTTGGTTTTCTTTTCTTTGTTGTCTTGTTGATAAGATATCAGTGTTATTTGTTGCGTTGCCATGGCAGCAAAACCCCCCCAAATATATTTAGGCGTTTGTGGCGTCCCGGTGGCTCAGCTGGATAAAGCGTGTGCCATGTAATTTTGATTCTGCTGCGTTTGAGTTCAGCAGGGACACTTTGTTACATGTCACTCGTTTCTGTTTGGCCCACCTTTTCCATCTTCCATGAAAAAACAACCTTTAAAACAGTGAAACAACAGTTTTCCTGTCGACGTAAACATTGAAATAAAGAGGCATTTTGAATGAGATGCTCTGCTTCACCTAACCTAAAGCAGAAAGTCATAAATGTTTAGTTAATAATACGTCGCTGGAAGTCATTGTACTGAATTTCGGCTTCGAACTTATGCTTTGGCAAGCAGTGAAACTTTAAATCAACTGTCCCTTTCAGTTAGCTGCGCAATAAAGAGACCTGAAGATGTAAAACGAGCCTTCCCCAAAACAGATGCACCTACGTGTTTGACTTGAGGGGTAGTGTTTCTCTCAGCATGGCTCTAGTCTAATCGGTGGCCTAACATATGGCTGATGAGCCTACAGCTCTATCATTCTGGTCCAGGCACACTTAATAGACTCCAAATGATTTGGCTCCAGGTGAAGTACTTTTTGCATGACAGAGAAGGGTCCGTGTAGTTTACTGGATGCACACAGAAACAGAACAGTAGCTGCGGTGGTCTTTGGTTTCATTCAGCATTAGTACAAAATTAAAGATATTTATGGCTTAACTAAAATCTCTAAGACATCTTCATTTTAAGTGGAACCACTTCAGGAGTTGGTGAATATTTAGATCCAATTGCATATTGACGTAATTTGATATTTAATACACATTAAAAGGTTGTTTCACCCATGTAACATGACATTTAAAGAAAACGCCTTCTGAGTGCAGCTGAAATTTGAACTGTGGATAGTTTTTGGCTAATGTTGAATTAGGGCTCAGCAAATGTTTTTTTTTTTGCGATCTATAATCGTTAAATTTGATAGTTCGACCACTTTTTCACGTCATTTTTATCTTGGATTAAAAGTCTACAGCGTATGCCCGTCTCTCTAACGACATAAGCGAGCGTACAGTCGCGCTTGTGGCTCTTTGGAGGCGTGCAAATGTGCGCACATGAAGCAGATATGATGTGTATGACTGTCATTAAAGTTAGTAGGAATGATATGATGGCATTTCATCCAAAGATATTTTACTAAAATCTTGGAACCAAATTTGTACGTGTGAAATCTTGTGCCGGTGCATGCGGCAGATGTCGAGATGTTTCACTGGATAGGTGAGAGCTTTGAGCTGCTGGGGGCGATGGATGAAAAGTCAGATTCAGACAGGCTCATTGTGCTGTGACTAGACGTCACTTAGAAACTTCATTTGAAATTATTAGAGTGACAAATGATGATTTTATCATTCTTCTTCAAGCAGTCGCCTCCGTGTTGTGACGAGGAATCCACTTGTCACTTCCATACATGCTGAAATCACGCATACAGGCTTGTAGCTAGGACCTTATTCAAAGCTGTATGTGAACATTTCAATATTGTGTTTAAGTCAGTTCATGCGTGCATTATTACCCTCAGCTGCTTTTACTGTGGCTATTCTCATGCTATTTGCATTTAATTTGCCTGATAACATCGTAATCTAACACAGCACGTATTCATACATACAACCCACTACCTTGTTGATATTTAATTTGGTAATTGTTTATTAAAAAAAGGGCATGATGCACAGATTTCAGCAGTTTCCTACTGCCTGCCCCATTATAATTTCATTATGTTTCCCATACAAACACCTATACTAATATTATTCAAATAAGTAATTGTTTTCACAGTAATATGTTTGACTTGGGGTTTGTCATTGTTAGGATCCCTCTGTTAATCATGTTGGATCAGATTACTGCAGAATCTAACATGGGCAATTATGTTTACTTTGCGCAACAGCGATCCTCACAGGTGATCCAATTGCCTCTCATAAATGAGTTTTTAGGTGGTATGCTGATAACCGGAATGAAGTTATAAAGTTGTCAGTGGGCTGATACAGTGCCTCAGAAAGCAATTTACATACATGTGGAAATCAGTGCAGACGTGCCTGTGGAAAAAGGGGGGAGGTTAAGTATTTAGATATTGTAAATTGTGTAAATTTAATGAAGCATCGCCGCTAATGATATGCAAATCTAAAACCTGCGAATGAATTTCAGCTGAGCTGTACACAATTTCCATTTATTTTCATTCTAAAAAAGACTAATGTGAAAATGTTAGGGAAAATGACATTGACTTATTATAATATATTCACAACTATACAGTGTTTGCTCCTTATAGTGAACTACAGAGGGCTGCTAATGTAATATAGTCAGGAAATGGATAATTAGTTTTAAATCTTGACGAACTCCAGACTCGATGCTCAAAATGTTCCAATTTCTTGTGACGGGGAGCAACATAACAAGAAAGGCACCATGAAAGAGACTTTTGACTTTGAAGTAGCGAAATTAAAATGACAAAGGCACATGGGAAACCCATATTAAGATGAATAACAATTAACAGTATGAGTCAGCTTTTAAGTCTCTGGGGATAAAACCTTGCCTTGAATTAGAAAACATGAGAGAAATTACTGCCCCAGCTGACTTACCGACTGACTAATTTAGACTATCACGAAATCTGCAGCACAGTTTGAGCTTAGCAAGCCAGAAGCAAAGGATTGTGCATGACATGAAGGCCTGATGTAAGACTACCATTCAGAGTAATGAGCATAGACGAGAACGGTGTTACTTTTGTGGGGTATAAAGCGACGATAGAGGTTCCTGAAATGGGTAATTATACTGTTTCCATATGTTACAGTGCAAATGATTTTAGGTACTCATCCCTGGCTGTGTTCCCTGAAACGGAGACTGTCCATGAATAATTAGCTCAGTTTGAGCTTACTCGTTAAGAAGCTTAGAAGTGCTATGAGCTAAAGTATAAGCCGGCTTAGCGAGTTAAGTCTTGTACACCAACTATTGACCACATGTTCTCTCTGTGCACAGATATATTTTCAGAACCGTTTTGATAGCTGGTTCGTTGAAGCCTGATCACCTATCGGATTAAGGCGTTTTCTGAACCCGAAGTCATGAAGACGTAAAGGTGGCACCGGAAATATTACAGCGTACGGAGGACTGAGCTGTCACCTTCTACTACCGCGAGGACTCCAATCCTGTACATGCTTGAAATGATTATGATAGGCGTAATGGTTGAGATTGACATTGAATCAAGCTCCCATGCGTGGGTTACACCGGCAACGATCACTAAATAAAGTCTTTATGATGGCTTGTTGGTTTGGACTGCACCACTTATGAGAAAGTAATAAGCTAGTGACCCTCTATGTCAGCCTGTCTAAGCTGTGATGGCACTGTCAGTAGGATAAGAAATGTATAATGGCCTTGTAGTCCCTGTTGCCTTTTAAAGACATCCAGATTTTCCAAGCCATTACCTTTGAGAGATGAGCACCAGTAAAGAGCGAAATATCCTGTTTGAGCACTGTTTCACACCAGCATTGACTCACAGAGAAGGGGACCTTGTTTTTGTCAGTAAATCAACATGGCCTGTGAGTCTTGTGGCTGCACACAAGGGAGAATCATTGGCAGGTCCCATCCTTCAGGTTTGCCTTTGTCCTCTGCATAGTAGACTGTTTCCAATGGTTACCAGGGCTGTCACAAACCTGGAAGGTGCTGCAGCGGAGGCTCAGTTTCTATCTGTGAAACCGTCTGCAATAATGTGGCACATTTTGAATTCCTAGCGTGATCCTAAAAGTAATTCAGCGCCCGGATTTCCATTAAAGAGGACAAGAATAGTAAACATTTCTATTTCCAGTGAATGTAGAGAATTAAAGACTTTGCCGCCATTAGAGCAAATGGTGCATATCACTACAATGTACTGCATATAGTAACCAGCTAAGTGCCAATAAATGTACCCCTCTGAAATTCAGGCGGAGATTTCTTCATCCACCATTTCCCCTTGAGATCTTTTTTTAGAATTACAATAAAGCTCCATCTGTGCGTCCATTTTGTAAGTAGTTCAGTACTGCAGGAAAAACACTCGAGCCTACTTTTAATGACAGAACTGGAGGAGATTTGAAGCAAATATGAAGTTGTTTTTTTGTGCTTTAGACACTTCACAGAAGCAGGCGGTGTTATGGAGAATAGGATCTCTGGGTCATTTCACAAAGACACAGCACACTAGTATTAATTTAACACTCTAACTTTATTAAGCAACTTACGTTTTAATGTGCAGCGAGCACTGATCAGCCCCAAAATGTTGGTTAACAAGCACTCTGGCGTCTTCTCTGGCACAGATGCAACATCATTTTTTGCTAAATGTTAAGAAAGTGTTTAAATTCTGTTAATTATGGATGCTAAATTTGTTTCTGTTTTACTAAGATACATATTGAAGAAATGGCCCCTGGCAAATGAGTCCGCAGCTGGCTAATGTATTTGTTCTACATGTGCTGTGCGCAGTATACAGTGTTTACATGTTAACTAAGTTCTGCAGGTTTGGCTTCTCTTAGATCACACTTGTTTAAAAGCACTTTTTTAGCACCTGGAAATGAAGATTCATCTAAAGGTGGAATGACGCAGATGTTGCTGTCAGCAGGCGTCTTTTTTGCATGTATCTAAATTTGGAGCAGGGCCATGTAAATATCAATTGAGAAACACAGAGAAAAATAAGAGGTAGGGCTGAATATCTCGTCTTAGATTCTAATTTGACAGCTTTTTTCAGTTCACAACAGGTTGATAACATCTTGAGAAATCCTTTGCTGTGTTTTGGCACTCTCAAAGTCTATCACCGTTCCTGATGAATTAGCCAGGGGAATATCCAAAACAGTCAAGGAGAATGTCATTCATTTATAGAAGACATTTCTGCTCTGAGACTTTTTATAGGCGTGTCGTGCATATTTTTGCGGTCGGAAGCAGTTTTCAGAAGTGCTGCAGACAGCTGTGATGCAGGTGTGTAGCTATAGGGCAGGCTCCGAATACATGATCAGATGTCACCGATTTCCTGCATCCTCTTACTGCGAAACCGCGAAGGGATCAATTTAATGTGGCAAATTTGAACTCCTAATTGTCTCGGTTAATTTAAACACGCAACGTTGGAGATGCGGAGCTGGAATGAGGCACATTTTCAAACCCAGCGTTGCAGTTCACTGCTCTAAGGCTCGCCCGAGCTATTGGCATATAGTCACACTGTATCCATTATTAATCACACGGTTCTCAAGGACGACGTGTGTGCAAATTAGTATGCAGAGAGCGCGAAGATCACTTACCAGCAGTGACTTGAAAATTAAGTATTAAAAAACAGAATTCTGGCCTTTCTTTCTGCATGCTAGGGTCATATCTCTCTGCTGCACAAAATGGCCATGGGGACTAAGCTAGACGATTTCAGGCTTTACAGTGTTTGCAGTGAAACTCTCTGAGCATGGCAGATAAATATTGCTTTAACATTAATATTTTTACCCTCATCTCCTTATCTTACGCTCTGATTTGGTCTCTGCAAAAAAAACTTCTTAAGAATTTAATTTGATTTAAGTTTTCTTTTCTTTTATTTTTTTATTATGAACAGCTAATGCTGGCAGGACTATTTCGACACAGTAATCCGAGGAATCAACAAAACAATCTCACCTCATCACGCGTTTCATTGTTCTAGACCTTTTAGCAGATTGAGTTTGCTTAGTTGGAATTATAGATTTTTCTTTTTAATTTACTTTTTAATGTGTTTACTTCAACAGGAATGATATATTCTGAAAGTAATGGTAAGAAATAGATAGAAGTGATAGGAAAAAAAATAGATCTACAATTTCATGACAACAGGGAAAGATAAGGAGCCAGTTGCACCAGCTGTTCAAGTTCAAATAAGAATCATCTTGTCTTTGTGACCTCAGAATGAGGCTTTTATATCTACAGACACCGCGGGTCCTCTTCTATGGAGTCCATTTTGACCTAATGTTAATGTTTTTACATTAACCCAGAGCGAACACTGATAGATAGAGCCTTTTGCAATTGGCGGCCACCATAGTTTCTCCTTTGCGCTTGGTTGAAACAAGAGTTTTTCAGTTTGCGATCTGCAATCACTGGATGCCACTAAATCCTCCATTCGGATCCCTCAAGTACCATATAGAGATTTTGGCATCAGTGAATTAAAATGGGTTGCAGTTGGAGCAGAGATTAGTTGTCTTGAAATATTTACGTAATTTCATTTGTTGCGTTGTATTTTCTGTTGAATCATATCCTCCTGGTTGCAGTCTGTGGTGTCTATGGATTCCTGGAGCTGCTAATATGAGAGGTTGGCTGCTGATAAACTCATACTCAGAGAAGAAAATGAAAAGCTTCGATCACAATGGAAAAGAAAAATCACTTTATGGAGGGGCAAAGGTTCACAGATAAAGATTCTTTGAAAATTCATTATTAAAATACAGAAAGCTGTTATGATAAGTTATTAAATTTTGTGGATGATTCAGTCTAACTAAAGGTCTTCTTTCATGTAGCAAACTGGTTGAAAGGCAAGGCCTTGTCAGTGCACACTTAGTGGCTGACATTCAGTTAATGAATCGTCATGCTGTAATATATTCATCCCCCTGCTGTTTCTGAGAACAGGTTGGATTTGGATACAGAGGGATTCATCACTTTGCTGCCGTCTACACTTTCGCTGTATCAGTGGGTGAACAACGCCAGTGAGTGGGAAACGGTCATGCAACTTCTCAGAGCAGAGCTTCAAATTGTGCCACTTTTCCATCAACGGCAGTGTGACATGGCCGCCTCGGAGTGAAAACGAGGAGTCAATTGACTGGCGGGCAAAAAGGGATTTGGGGAGTTGAATGTAGCCAATCTGAAGTTCCCTTTCCAGAGGAACTTCACCCACCTCAAAACCTATTGTGGCACTTAGAGTTAGCGATGGACCCTAAAGGAATTGCACAAGAACAACACCGTCTAATGGTGGAAGCATCAATTTTTTCTGCCTGGAATTACTCTGCCAAACCTCTACTGTGCCCACAGAGATTGGAAACAGATTTGAGCGGTACTGTGACCTTTCACCCGTAAATGAATGGTGTGCACTTTGTCGACTCCGGTGGTTTAAAGAGTCTTTAGGATCTCGCTGTGCCCGATGGACTTTCGGCAGAGTTTGGGAGGAGAAGACTCAAAAATACAGCTCATTACACGTCATTAGTCTAAAGATAATCTAACAAACACTGCGTGGTAGCTAGAGGAAACTACCATCTGTCACCTGATGTGTGTGTGTTCTGTGTCTCGAAAAACTCATAAAAAAGAATGTGCAATGCAAAGAGAGAGATCCCCAGTGCCAGCTCACAGTCAGCCACTCACAGAGACGTCTTTGAGATTCAAAATAGATTCTCTATAAGTTGCTTTAATGGGTTGTGGCCCCATTACCACCCGCCCGATCGCTCTATGACTTTTCCCCAACATGCTCTCATTAAATTTGAATGTGAGATGGGCGTGTTTCAATCCAGGAGGAATCATCACAGCATCCCTCAGTCGCTCTGTTGTGACACATTTCCCCCCGTTGTACTCCCCTGGTGACGTTGGCCCTTGTCCTCATTGTTTCTCACATTCTGTTGTGTAACCACAAACACAGTCAACTAAATACGTATGATGCGTCAACCAACGTTGGAGCAGGCACCCCGCCGCTGCACCGATTTTAGAAATAACATGATTCGCTATACAGGCAGCCTGATCCCTAGAGGTGGGTTGTATCGTTAGGCCCTCAAAGTGCAAGACACTTAACCTGGCCAGTTAATCACCCATGCTAATGATGTCTGCTGCGAGTCCATATGCTGTTCATCAGGGGCCAACAATGAACAGCTTTCATCTAAGCCATGTGTACTGTGTAACGGTGGTATGTTTGTTGTCAGTCCAGGCATGTTACTGCTCACTGATGAGCTACATATTTGCCTGAGAAGATGTGATAATATTCTTAAAATATAACACAGGAAGAATGGCTACTAGATGGACATTATTTAGCAATTTCTAAGGTAAAGAGTTAAACTTTGTTATATCCTTTAATATTAAAAATAAAAAAAATATAAAATGCATATAATACTTTCGTAAAGATGGGAGGGTCTTAAAAATTATAATCAAATCAGTCATCGGAAGATGTGCAAGCATTTTGTCCCTGACACGGGCTAAGTTTGCATATCTACAACCATTAGATTGAACATTTGCCTAACCTTGCCCCAAGGGGCATCGTTTGAGCAACTGCTGGCAGCTACATCACGCTGTGTGTGTGTGACGATGTGTGTATGAAAATAACAATGACACCCGCTGAAGACGTTAGCGTAGATGTCAGAAGTGGAGAGTATTTCTTGACTTTCTTCCTTTTAACTTGCCTCACCTTTATGGTTTGTTGTTGTGATCGCTTGAAGTTGGCCCATTCAAGCCAGTTTCTTTAAAGTGCTTGCCCTTTTCCAAAACTTCAACTTCCCTGATGGTTCACACTCCCCATCATGCAACCAATAACGTTTTTTTTTCTCCTTCATTGGACTGCCCACATCCTTTAAAATCCACAGCTCAGGGTTTGTTACACAGTTTTGTAATTTCCGAGCCGAAGATGACGAGAATTGAAGACTTAATTTTCTCTTGACTTGACAAAGCTCCTCCACAGCAACTGTTTTCACGGTCTGATTAGTACTAGTAAATCTACTTTGACAGTAACAGAGTGCCTCGCTTTAAATGAAGTCATTCAAAACAACTTTACATATTCTTTTGTCTGTCGTTCTTTACAGCGAAAGATAAAATATTAAATTGGATTCTGTATTTAAAAGGTTGCTCTGAAAAGACTGGCAGATATACTCATATCACAGATTGTAATTGATTCCAGGTTATGAAGATTTACTGTCACACTGAGGAATCCTTTGCTTTCTATTGGATTTCTGCAAAGTCATTTCAAAGGGATTCCACAGCGTGTCTCTACAAAATATAAAAACTCTGCATCCTCCTTGTCCCTTTCGAGCCCAAACACAAAGTCTTATTTGAATTCCTTTCAACTATCTGATCGACTCATACAATTACCATTAATCATCTCTCAAGGCCTGCCATTACAGGGGTCATATCAACCTTAATTTAATCTTCTTCTTGTCTGCTCTGTTATTCAGCGATCAGCGGAGGAGTTTAACTGAATCAAGCCTTGAGATGAGAGGACATGAAATATATTATACTGACTGAATATCTTCATGTCCAACTTTACTGCTACAACACAAAATATGTATATTGACATATTTTCTGTGTGTATAAAACACACACACACACATATAGAGTACATACGTCACCCTGCTTTAAGGCACGACCCATTTGTAGTCATGTTTTCATTCACCCAGCTGACATACTCAAAAGGTCTTTGGCTGTGTTCAGGTTTTGCCGTGGCATTTAGGTGACAAGTGGTGATTTTTTTTCAAAGTGGCTTTTAACAATCCATCCATTGTGTGAGTACACTAGTTTGTTTCTTTGAACCCCCCCCACTCTACCCCCACCCCGCATCGTGAAACACTCTTTAGTCGTAACATCTCTGACTCCGTGTGCTTCTCCTTTTAACGGCACTCACAAAGACCACTTAGAAAGACCGCAGTTGTCTCATGCCGTACTGCTCACAGTTAATAGAAGATTTCCAGCAGTGTAATATGATGCTGCCAGGCCCTAACTGCAGAGGACTGGCTCAGACCCGTCCAGCACTGCAAGTTTATATGCCAGTGGCATTCAGATTAAAGACAAACACAGGAGTGTTCAACCCTGGTGCTTATCCAATGTCAGACAGTCATTATGGAGCACCACTGCTCAATGCTAAACAAAAAAAAAAAAATAATCAGAAAATTAGTCCAATTTGCCACTGCATTTGTTCAATCATTATATTATTCGGCCTGCCTGCTAATGCTGCTGAATGCCTGATTGGCTGTTGCAATAGAGGAAGGTTTTACCAACGAAACGGACTGAATGCAACAACCTGTGAGGCAGGCTGTTATGTATAGGATAATTTGCTTCTTTTTTTTTTTTCAAAGGATAACAAGATGATGGTAGACTAAAGGTTAGAGCACCAGAGGATCAAATCTCCGCACTGTCTGTGAACATGTGATTGAATGAAGAGCCTTTTCTTCCTCAGCAGCTACCGAAGGTTACCAAGAACGGCGGTCGGGCGGCACAGTGCAGTGAAAAGACCACTGACACTGAATATGTATCAGCTACAAGGGCGCTTTTGTATAGCAGCTCCTTTGTTCTCCTTCCAAAAGAGATGACCAAGAGAAAATAGAATATCGCCATAGAGCTGTGACGAAATAAAACAATTTGTTTATCACCGAATACAAAATATTAAATCTGCCAACAGTATACAGAGTAAGAAAATGTCTTTGCGACGTGGCACTGCAGACAAAGAGCATATCCTGCAAGCATGGCAAACTTTCCCCAGAACAATAGATTCTGGAAAGACATTGAAAATCTCTAGTACCACACATGCACAGCATATAGTATATAAAACAGAGGCCTTACTGACTTGGTGTAATATAAAATACAGTTATTGTTCTCACAAATACCCAACGCTTGTCCCTTTTAAAGATTTATCAAGGAAAATGCATTCAGCAGCCCCCCATTTGTCTTCTCTGATTGCCTCATTGAAATGTTCTTTTTATTGTATCTGCTGACTGCAAAAAGTTCTTCCTTGTATAGAAAGCCTTTACCGATATCATTTTTTCCCCTCTAAACGCAGAATATAGTCCAACCGCAAGCCACAAAATTGGATTGTAGCAGCAGTAATTCCTTTCCAGTGTGAAGACTTTAGAGATCATTTGTGACTTGTTGGCTTGATAGATGTGGGAGCCTGTACATGTTTAGGGGGCCCACGGCCCAAATGTAACTGTCGTTTAGTGTTTGATATAGTTGCATCATTTATTGCAATTGTTGTTACACAAACCTCACATACTGTAGCTCTTAGGTTACATCTCCTCTCTTGGCTATTAAGACTTCAGCGCCATTATAATGTCCTTCAGGTCAAATGACTGTGAATCACGTACGCTTGATGTATCATCCCGTTGAAGAGAATAATCTGGTGTCGTTAAAAAGGGTGGTAATGATATAAAAGCTCTATCATGTTCAGTAGAATAAAGCCTGGCTGCAGTATAATGCGCTGCTCCTGACCTATTTGGACACTATAATGATGTCCCAGTGGAACTGAGAGTACAGTATAAAATGACTTAACATGATGAAATGTCTGGACATTATGGGGGCCTATAGAAGGAGGGAGCGTAGTAAGTCAAGTTAAGAACTGAGCTGTCCGATAATTAACTTGTGGCTCCTAAGCCGTCTTCTCAAAGACACCTACATCGTTTCCGTAAGGCAGTCGGGGCGATGGCGTTGAATTTAATGCAATCAGTGGCTGAATTTTTAAAGACAGACGGACGGTGCTGTGTTTAAAACAATGTTTTTGATGCAATGCAGCACCTTGCATTATATAACTTTAATAACGGCATTGCTACACTACCCCTCTCCCCCCACACTCAAAAAAAAAAAGGAAAAAAATCAGTGTCGCATCGTCCTTTATCTTAGGAAAGGTGTCAGCACAAGTAAGACTCGATATATTTCAAACGCGATCATGTGCTGTCCAGTCCGGTGTAGCTATGGCCAGCCTTCCAGCGGTACTCGATTTTGTTGTCACTGTAAATTCACTCAGCCTGAAGCGCTTTTGGCTTCATCACCCTGCGTGCACATTTTTTACCTCTCCGTCTTTTTTTTTTTTACACTCCTTCCATCTTTTCTTTTTTTTGTGCTTTTTAGAAGGTGCCATGTTTTTTTCCACTTATTCCTCATTCATTTTGTAGCCCTTTGTTCATGCCTGTTATATCACCTGTACTCTGAAAAGTTTAACTGGGAAGAAACTAAACATCAGCCTCCCAGTGTTTTTCTGGGTCAAGTGCAAAATGAAATACAGTAAGACTAGTCAGGGATGCACCAGCGCTGGTTTCTATGGTAACTGCAGGGCTGTATTTAGTGCAGTTGTTTCACTGCGCCTGGCTCTCTGTTTTCAAGCAGGCGAGGATGGAAGAGTGAGGACCGTTCCCATGGGGGCCTAAGCAGAAAGTGGGGCAACATCTCCCATCACCGTCAAACAAAATCTTTCAGAGCTTGAGAGGGGATCATGTCATGAATTCATTACTTTGTTTCAGAAACAGTTGTTGCTGACAGAAGGCACATGCAATCAAATGTATAGCAGCCGAGGACGTGACAGACTTCAGTTAACTAAACTTCCTTTCAAGTCAGCGTTGTTTCCGGTGTTTGCTGTCGTGAACAAATGGCTGAAAACATTGATGTTGTCAGCATGTGAAGAATTAGAATGAGTTCATTTTGACTTTTAATAATGACATATGACAAACTTCAGTGAGTAGTAACCTCAGTAACCTCAGACAAAATTACATTTAGGGTGTTATTAGTTCGGCATGAATCTGCAATTTATGTACACTCGCTTAATGTGATCTATAAAGACATTTAAGGTGCATTCAAATAATTAATCAGGTGCTAGATTATTACTGTAATGCATGGGGACTCGATTACAAACATTTTAATGATCATCTCTGACTCTGTCCCTTGTTATATGACAATTTCTGGGCCCAACAAGGGCATGAAGTATTTTTATCCCAACATTCACCAAAATAACTCGGCCTGACCTTAATCAGAATTTTACTTTAACATAGCCTTAACCCCTAAAAACAACTCAAATACAAAAACATATTTTTACAAACATGGAGTCAGACTAAAGTCATACTGTTGTTTGAAGAAATGTATTAATGGTTATTCACTGTAAATGTGTTTTTCTTAGAGACTGGTGCTGAGTTGTGAAGGACTGTGAGCGTTTGTCGCTGATGCGTTGCGTTTTACAGTCTTTTCATGAAGCACACACACGCAAAAAATGGATCAGCAAAACAGAGGGCTTCCCCTCTTGCAACACTACCAACGATGGCCTCCAACACCCCGCACCCTGGGGCACTACACATGGCAGCATGACCAGCTCCCGAGGAAGCTGGCTGAAATATACAACAATCACCCCACAGCTGACAAACACCACATTGAGTTCATCAGGCCTGGAGAGAGCACCAGATACACCATTTCAGAAAGCTTATCAAGACCTCTTTCTCCAGGCAGGGAATAAAACATGAAGGTCAACCTTGGTACTGCTGCCAAGACCGGTCTTCTCATCACCACAAGCATAAGATGTTGAAATATTCAGAGCTGGCAGCTGGGCGCAGGGTGGCAGGTTTGACCAACGTGGTCTACCCAGCAGAAGTAGGCTGTCAGAGATTCATCAACACATCCAAGACCACGGCCGCTTAAAGGGATGTACCGGGGTGAAGCTCCAACAAAAGGCATCACAGAAGAATAAGAGGAAGGCAGCTAAGGAGGGAAGACATGGACTGGGCTCCATCAAACAAGGAGGGAAGCTACAAGGGGGTCAGTTGGGAAAGGTCTTTGTCTGGAGTGAAAGGAGTGAAAGATCAATGAACCGTGGTCCCCGTGCAGCTGACCTCATGGCAACATGTGACAGGCAGAAATAACAGCCACCCGTACAGTCCGGCTCATGAAAGCAATTGGGTCTCTTTCAAAAATAATTTAGTCCTACATTAATGGATGATGTGCAGAACATCTGGCCAGATGTTTCATATTTCCCCAAGCCACCAAACCACCACACACAGCAGCTCCCATTTAATATTGTATCGACCTGCTGCTCATGAGAAACTTGGAACAAAATCTGTTTGTTTCAAAGCACAAACACATATTGGTGCCAGGTGACAGCGAGATATGAGGAAACAAGAAGAGAAAGTTCAAAGCAGGAGCACTCTGGGATGTAGTATTTAAATGAGGCTGGAGTGAAGGTACGACGCGGGAAGGTCTGCATCTGTTTTGAAGTGTGACAGCGTTTCACTGCCTACACTTTGCTTCTAGCGACTCGTTTCAGGTTCAAGTGAACCTCTACAGTCCTCCACCTGTCACAGGCGTACCGCTGTTAACTATTTGAAAAGACAGTCATTAATTAAACATTAAATAAACTACCCACAGGAATATATTCAGTACAAAACGCATGCATATAAGCTGAGTTAGCTCTCACCTTCACCTTGAGTAATACTTTAGTTATTTACCAGTTTTCTTTAAGGATTTCATCATAACCTCTTTGAGCCTTTTGGAACATTTTGTTACTGCACTGCAGTTCTCATCCTACTATTTATTTTGTTTCCTAATTTGAGCAGCAAATTAATTATGTGAATTAATGGTTGAATTAAGGGTTCTGCCCCATAAAAGCAAAAACACAAGCACAGTCAGAAAATGTGAAATGTTCTATGAATAATGCAAAACGGAGGTATGCGGAGAGAAATGAGCCAACAACCCCTCTGATGTGCGCACACATGGAACGAAATGTTAATGGAGAGGAAATGTTAGAGACACTTGTTTTGCTTTAGGAAAACCAATCATTCACAATGCTTGATATTTTCGTCTGCCTCACGACGGAACAGAAAGTTTACTATCGTCAGTGTCTTTGAGAGCTGCGTTAAAGACGGGGCTGTGAGCACGGCAGCGCGTTGCATATAAAAATATATTCGCCCCCGTTGACTTTTTGTTCTTTATTTTTGCTTTTCCAAAAGTTTTTTCTACCAGCGACAGACATCAAGTAACGCTTTTATTGAATTAGAAAGTGAGATGCCTATGAAGTATTACACATAATGAACATATTAATGGCAGGGGAAATTGTGTAGAATCATGTTTTCCTTTCAAAATGGCTGTTTCCTGCTGACGTGATGTTGATGTAGTTTTTCTGCTACATTCATTGACTCGTGGCGGTGCGCCATGCCTGAATTTTCAATGATCCACCAGTCCTCTGTGTATAATTTTGCTGCATTTATCATTGTTTGCCAGAAGTCATTCTGTCACACAAATGGCAAAGTCAATGACATTGTTTCCTGTTTTCTGCTCTCTCGATACCAGCTTAACATTTCCTGCATGTGCCTCACAATGGATTTGTTAGATGGCAGCGGGAGGCTTTTATGGTGAAGTCACCTCAGAACAATGCCGCCGAGGTTTGCCGATGTTGAAATGAGACAATTACGTCTCTGACAAAGCAAAAGTGGATCAGAGCACAATAAGGACCGATGTTATCTTAAGAGGAATGATGACGTCTTAGCAGCTGCAGGAGATTTTGACTTGGGTTTGTGAGCTAAAGGAGGAATGAAACAGAACCGTGCAACTGATGTGAGATGTCCCGTGGCCATTTTGGATGGTGGGGCTCTGTTTTCTGCTGCTCACAGCAGCCCGGCGCTGTTTGTATGATCTATATCTGCACGTAATACCAATAATCCTACATTTCGAGCTGTCTCTGGTACACTGTTAAAATCTAACTGAAGCTGCTCAGCGGGTGTTTACAGCAGCTCTGTTTAGATGCATAAAATCTATTTTTTCAATTATTTTTAATCATGCTTTGCAGCGGTGATATCTGCTTCACAATGATTGTTAAATGAAATGGATTTTTAAAAAAATTAAAATCCTGTGGTTACATAATTAACACTCACCCCCCAAAGATTAACTTGTGAATGCTACCATGATTTAATTAATTCCATTTTGACTCAAACAACTAAACTGAAAGCGGACTACCTTCTTCCAAATGTTTGTGTCTGTTCTGCAGAATAGGAGCACATTTTTCAGTATGAAAGACCAAAGAGTTTTATAGGAAATATTGTTCTAACTACAGCCAAAGGACAAAGTGTGAAAAATTATAACAAATGTTGAAAAACCTTTGCCAACAACTGGTGTTGTTAGAACAAGTGAACCAAGGGCATGAATACATTTATGAATTGTTTATTCATTGTCTTTTCTTTTACTGCGTCACGCTCAAATTTCAAAAATGTCCTTTCGAGTTTAATCACAAACGCGCCGCGTCACCGCAGACAGCTTGCACAGTTGCAAAACAAATGACTGGGATACAAATTTCATCTCGTGCTGATGTATAGCCTGGGAGTGTGGTCATTTAACGGTCTTTACAATTCCAGCACTCATTCGAGATTAATATTATATTACAGACAACAGTTTCCGAGATTAAAAATGTAGCCTGTCGTCCAAGATCCTGTCACAGCAGCCTTTTCCATCTCGTGCAATTTATTGTCTCGAGCTGTCGTTTCAGCGTGCATGACAGACGGCGCTTGCCGATTTTTGGCTCATTTGTATGTACTGTACATTCTGCCTTCTCTTTTACGATTATTTATGTTTGTACTTCTTGTAACATCACAGTAACTCGAGCATTGTATCCCGTGGTCTGATGCAGTAAAGTATAACTGCATTTGGGTGCATGCACTTTAGACTAGTAGCTCCATTTTGTACTACGTTATACTCCAGCTACAGCTGCTACTTTATACCTCTACTTGTATTTTTTCATTGCAGCAAGGTAGAAGATATGACACCGCTGGATATATGCGGAGAGGCAAACATACCAATCATGTTTGTCCTACATACAGTTTAACATATTTTTCACAGAACGTTGCACAGAACCGTTTTTCCCCGTTTTTACATCTGACTTTTAGATAAAGCAAGAATATTCCTGCACGTCTCCTGTTTGATTTATAATGAGTGAATTTGTAGAGGAGTAATCTACTTTGGATGCGCTCGGGGCCGAGAGGAGAGCCGTATGACTGCGAATAAAACCATCTCCAGACTACGGAGCCGTCATTAATCAGACCCTTGGCTGGCAGTCTAATGCCTGTTGCTACGTTCCCTTCAGACCCCGTCGTTGGATATTTGTTGATTGTCTGTAGCTGCTCTTCCCTCCTCATCCACTCCTTCCCTGTCATTAATTAAACGCATGTAGCGAATTTCGACTCACGGCTCTCTCTCGGAAATATGCAGACTAATTTTCCCATCGGGCTGTTTTCTTTTTTTTTTTTTTTCCGGCTCATCTCTTCTTGTTCGGGAAACTGCCATTCTCTGTCAGTGACGAGAGCCAACATGCCACAACATACCCCTGTTCTTTCAGCTTGACTCTTTGACAACGTGACTACATCTGCTGGATAACAAAATGGCTCCATTTAGTGATGATTAAGAGACTAATTTGCCTTGTTGTGGTCATTATTTAAGCTGCATTCAACACACACAGTCATCACTGGAGTTGCAGCCACTAAGCTTATGGGAAGTGTGACTTAGTATGCTGAAATGAGCAGTATCTGACTGTGACAGAGTGCGGCGTTAGACAAGGGATGGCAAAGCCACAAGAAGGAAAGCGGTGGAGTGGCTACTGCTGAAATATGGAGATTACTCCAACATTTATCTCTTGTGTTATTGGGGGATAAAACAAAAGTGGAGTGCAAGAGCTACACCAGACCAGACGTGTCGTACTGTACGTGGGCAACCTTAAAACAAACTGGATTCTTGGAATAAAAGTCTTCGATCTTTTCATGTTCCTGCGAACGCGCTGCAGTATTCACCTCTGCCGAGCAGGCAGTTTGCTTTCATAAGACAACTGAAAGAACTCCCTGTCAGAGGAGTGCTCCATTAGTGCTACACCCACACTGCTCTTTTCTCAGACGCGCAAGGTGTATCATTTATGGCTTCTGCAGTTGTTTGCATATGAAGCAGCTCTTGTGGAATATGCAGAGGAAGTTGTCAAATATGATTGTTTGATTCCTCGTCGTCCCGGGCATTTTTAGCACCACTGACTGACTGCGGCGGCAGATATTCTTGAATGTGTGGCAGACAGATGCCAACTTTCATCCCTTTATAGTTCCCTTCAGTGAGACGCTGTATTGGCTGAGAACATAAATTCAAACTCAGCCTGAAAGCCAATCTCACGGGGATTTGACCAGCAGAACATCCAAGCCACATATGCACTTTATGATAATTTCTATGGGTTTATATCAGGATTGACATTTTCTTTCTACTTAATGAGGCTTCACTTATTATTTTATGAAAAGTGATCTGTCTGGGCTTTCCTAAGTGTTTTAATTGATTTCAATAAGTGTGAGGACTTCTTATATGTTCAGCTACATTTCACACAGAAGCTGTGTTAGGAGCGTTGGGCATTCTTTCATGCTGCGTAGGTGCAATATTGTTGTGGGTGGGGATGTTTGCCCTCAGGTTGTGCATTAAAATCATCAAACAAAACACACGATACACTGGAAGTTGGCCATTCTCCCGAAAGTTTGGAGGGCATTGTGTGAAAAGATGTTTATGGTCTGGTGAAACCAGTCAGATTTCAAGGGAATGCTTAGGATTTATTATTAAGTATTGAGTCCATTCAAACCACAGAGTCATTTATCAGGCATGAAAACTTACCGCCACAGCGGCGGCGGCACCAGCAGCCCAGCTATGAAGTAAATAAACCAACAAATTCACTTCAGTATGCTGCACAGGTCATCTCACAGGTCAGGCAATACTGTGGTTTGAGAGCTTTGAATTCCTCGCATATTTTATTTTCCTCTCAGTCCTCTCCCTTTAAACACATGGCAGTTTCATGTAAAAAGGCTTTCAAATGTCAGGGTGACTTCTTTGCCTAAAATACTCTGCAGATACTTGGGAATAAGTTCACCAGGCTGCCATCATGATTTATAAATTGAACTCAGAGGACTTGTTTTTTTGGCCTTTTGGTTTTGCTCGAGTAGGCTGAGGTGAGCTACAAGTCAGACAGATCGAGTGAATTAAGGAAACGTGGATTAAAAGCCTTGAAGCTGAAGTTTTGATGAAGACTGAATTAATAAATCTATCTGTCTGTCTATTTTCCTTGCAGTAAATCTCTGTCAAATGTGTTTGAACTTAATAATTTGTCACTAATGTGTGAGATTTGTTTTGATGTTGATTTAGACTCTTTGACATTATAATTACAGACTGCCACATGCTTTAATTTGAAGATGAAAAGCATTTCTATGTATTTTCAAGTTGCAATGTTTGAATTCATGTTGACATTTTCCTGGATTCACTTGTTTGTGTGCAGGTTACTAAGGCCTTGATTTGATTATTAATGATCTGACACAAGCTATTCAGTTACTCAAAGCTTGCTTGTCTGGAGCTGTTGTAATTTTAGATTTATATAAGGTTTACCCCGTTCATAAACTCATTTTCACACATGATTGTATGTAAATATTCAGAAGAAAATAAGTATTTCCAGGTATCTCTTACACAAAACGTTATAATTAGATAAGATGCATTTCTCATAAGTTTTGAATCAACTTCTCCTCAGCAGCACCAACAATATGCTGTTATGAAACACCTTCTGTAGACTTGAAAAATAGCTTTGTAGTTTGTTGTTCGCCTCTTCACAGAGACTGCGGTCTGACAGTAGTTACAGTGGATTCCAATACCAAGTTTCACCGTGGAAATAACTAACAAAGTGTCTTAGTCTTGTCAAATTCCCTGAATCACTCACGCAGCCTAATCCGAGCACCAAAGAACCATATTTCACTGTATTTTGAACAAATAGACAGCGTCTGTCTCATATTTGCTTTGTCGTAAGAAGCTCTAGTCTACGCTGTAAGCACAATTGTCATAGCTGTTTCATGGGGCATCACAACTTCATTGCACATGTAGAAGTAGGGTGAGTCAGTAAAATTGGTCAAAATGTTTTTTTTCGCCACGGCAGCCAACCCTGGAAACGTTATACTCATGTTTCGGTCTGCACAAGAATGTCAGTTTTGTCAAGCTTAATGCTGTTGTTGTCACACTGCGCTTTTTAGGTTCAGATATCGCCAGGCTGATTTTATTGGCTGTTAATGACCAATCACAGATTTATCAGTGTTGTACACGTACAAGAAATATCTTGCCATCATTACCAATATTTCACAAACAAAAATATTGTGTTGTTTTTTTGCTGCCTTACAATGGCAGCTCCAATAGTCCAGTATCAGTTTGCGCTATCGTACAGTACACACACACTCATTTGTGTAGCAGTGTGTTACATGTACTGTTCACCTTCGACCTTTCATTAAAGTCGTATACAGTGACCCCCCTCTGAGATATTTTAGTAAAAGACAACAAATTGTACCTCCTCACAGCACACTGATTGTGATTCATAGTTCATTAGTGTCACCTGGCAGGACATGACAAACATTCTGCATCACTTATGCAGTAAGCACGTCCAGACGGACAGATTTTGATTTTTATTCATTATTTTGAATGTGATGGCTCAAACAATGACGGAGAATTAGAAGAGTCCTCCAAATGCCACTGAGAATCAAAACAGAAAACAGTTTTGTTTTCCGCGAGCCATGTGCAAGTGCAAAATGCATGCAGGTGCCAAAACGTGTGCAAATTTCCTGAATGAGAAACTGAAATCTGGAAAAACACATGTGGACTTAACAACAGTAAAGACAGGACCTCGCCTAAGTGGAACGCAGCGATCATTTATACATCTGTGAGCTTTCTGCTATGACATATCAAAATGCCTGTTATGCATCCAGCCCATTGTTCAGAGATTTGATCTAACTGTTCTGAGAAAAACAATCCTCATTCAAGAATTGAGCCAAAGTGATCCTGCCATGCTTGTGAACGTTGAGCTACATGTGTTACAGAGCTCTCCTCCTCCTGCAGCCATGAGGTTGACATAATCTGTCTTCCACCTACACTGAGAAATTACAGGTGAAGATACACAATAATTTGACATAGGTGACATTGAGACTGAGGAAAAGAGCCCCAACCCTCAATTCATTTTCACACCATTGTGAGCCTGGAGTCTATATTTAGTAATGCTCATATGATTATGTTGAACCGTCACTGGTATGAGTCCTTTCGCTGTCACTTAGCGTAGTGAAGTCTTTGACGCAATCATGAAATGACCTTTACCGCTTCCATATCTGGCTTTGAGGATAGAGTGAGAGGAACAAATCCAAACTTGTGTGCTTTAAAACCTGCCTCACCGTGCTCTTCTTTCACATCTACAAAAGAAAAAGTAATATTGTAATAGTAGGCATTGTTTAATCTGAATTTATTACCATTAAAAGACGCCTAGGATTCAAAAAAGTGCCCAGGGTTGTGTTCTGTAGATTTGCCTGAATAAAGTTGTGCATACAGTGAGCCGCTGTATATGTTAGGATATCAAGAAAGTAAGTGTAGGGTTTTCAAGCCATCGCTGAACTCCACATGTTCATGTTAAGTGTAGTATGCTTCAGGGCGTAGCTGATGTCTCTGTTAATTATTTTAACTCTAATGCTCAGGTCAGGCTGTTTAAAGCTTGTTCAGGCATCTCTGACTGCTCTGCACAAACTGTAGCAACATTTGACTAATTGAGCATTTAAACGACCAGATTGCCATTTCTGCATGTTTTATTTCATTTGCTATACATCACATTTACTCTGCATTACTGCCAACCATTTGGTTTTCCAACCAAGTGCGAGTACGTTTCATTTCTTTCGAAGTGCAAAATAAATGAACAGATGCTTCAAGCTTTCTTGAGATTGCTAATCCTTTGCTTTCGCTTGAACGTCACATTCACTGTTCAGTTTTTTTTCACTGGATGGTCAACGAAAGAATAGGCTGATTTCAAAAATCCCCTTGTCCTGTGCTGGTTTGAAACCCAGTCTGAGACTTGAGCGTTGGCTGCCAAATATCTTGTAAATAAATGTGAAAACATTCCTATCATTACATCCGTTCCTGTTAAGAATTTGTACTTTTAATTAAATCTTGTGAAAAGCAGCAGCAGTTTCGAGTTATTGCAGCAGTACCGGCGTGCTGAGAATTCACAATTCAAGTACGTATTTAGAAAAACGACTAAATTCAGCCCACAGGTGGAATGCTCTGTTGCATGGGAGTCATAAAATGCATTATCAACTGTGAATCATAATGTAAATATGTAATACACTCATAAATCTTTATTTACAGAGTATAATGTTCTGAGCTTTCCAAGATTTAGTATTCTATTTTTATTATGATAAACCTGATGATATAAAGGTTTTACCTGACTATTCCCATGAGCACAGAGCACCGTTTTAGTCGGCTGAAAGCGTCGAAGCGTTTTTGTACTTGAATATAAGTGCACGGTGTCTCTGGAGAAGTAAGTCAATGAATAGAGGAGCTTGCTCTTTCTCCTTCTTTGACAGGAAAACAGCTGAGAACATTGACCTGAACAAAGTCACAAAGTCACCAACTATGAAACTTTGTAGTAATATTTATCGCTGAACTACTCTTCCTTCATCGCGTTTTAAATGTGGATACTTTAGTTCTTTGTGCAAAGGTTGGATATCGGAAAAATCGTGCAAAATAATGAAGACATGGACCTTCATGGAAAACCACATGTTTTCTTCCTACGACTATGCAGATGTGTGTTTGGACGCAGGAGCTTGACAGATTAGATTAGGCATGTTCTCCCTCACTAATTATCCATCACTGG
Source organism: Nibea coibor (assembly GCA_023373845.1). Taxonomy (NCBI): domain Eukaryota; kingdom Metazoa; phylum Chordata; class Actinopteri; family Sciaenidae; genus Nibea; species Nibea coibor. The sequence continues at coordinate 7,851,679 of CM041716.1, read as the reverse complement.
TCATGGTATCATGACAATTGTTAGCACAACTCTACCCATCCAAAACAAAGTCCATCTGTTTAGAGTTTCAGAATCTTTCAGATTTCTTCGACATGTTGAGAAGTGTTAGCTGTCGCATCGATTTACTTGTTGGTCATACTTGTACTGATAGTAGGAGCTGAAACTCCACCCTAAACACTATGTTGGTCCAAAGCTGTAGTTTCCAGTTAAGGTCTTAAGTGTGCTTCTTAACACATCCCTGCATCATACTCCAGTGTACATTTACAAGGTTATGTATCGAGGGTCTTACTGAACTGTGGATTAGGCACCGTGACAGGGGTCATGGTGAACTCCACCCGTCTGGGTTGTCCATCTCTGACAACCCACTGCTCTCTGATTGCTGCTGCCGTCACAGGAGCATGCATCACACACTTGTCAAAGCGCCTCTCCTCCACCCACCCCCTTTCCGCTGAAAGTCAACACCACAGTCTCACCACACATATATTTACATGCTCACAGACACCATTACAAGACGTGCATGCACACAAGCACATGAGCGCACATGCGGTGCACATATACAGACACCGTTCCTATTACGGTGACAAATCCTGCCTGAGCTGGCTCCCATCTGTGAGTCATGGCATGGTGTCTTGTACAAGTCAAACTCCCCCGTCATCTGCCTTTCACAGATGGATCTGCAGGGTGTCCAAAGGCCTTGCCTGGTGGCCGCGATTGCGGGACATTTCAGATCCAAACCTCCTGTGATCCAGACTGAAAACAGAGCCCAAATTTCCCAAGCTTTGAGGTGTAAAGTGGCAATTCTCCAACAATGGGGTCAAGTTAATCATCGCGGCTTGACTGGGTTTAATCCATTAAACCACGAGTTCACCCCTACATAGCTTGGTTGGCTGAATCTCAACACTGATCCCATTTTCCCTTTATACATATCCGTTCATTCACCCTGGCTCCTATTTGCCCCCATAATTGGATTAACTCCAGTGACACCAATCTGAAATCTCTCGCTTTAAACTCTGCAGGGTGAGTCTTATTTCGCTGGTTATTCCCATAAGGGATGAAACTTGGCTTAGGTTACATAATTAGATTACTCTCTCCAACCTAAATGTAAATTATGACAAATAAATGATAAATAGCTTGGTGCATGCTCTTCTTGTTCTCTGCCAGCCCGGTCAAGATGCCTCCAGCAACATAAAAAAATAACTGACAAACCATGTTAATTAATATGTCTGTTAGAATACGTAGAGGGTGCTGTCATAAGTAATGGATGCTGTCAAGCAGAGCTCAAATTCATTGGATCCTGACAACAACTTTGAGTGCGTGCAGCAAATTATGCTTTGTCTACGTGTTACTTATTTTCGGTATAAGGATCAAACAGGTTTACTCCACGCCTACATTTAGGACACAATACACTCTCAGTTATTATCGTTGAACCCACCAATAACTTTCGAAACACGGCTATTAAGCAGGCTTATTATCAAGCTCTTTTCCACTTCATAATAAAATCAACGTGGAACAATTGACCTTGGCAGAACAAAAAAACCTTTTCATTCCTCTCTGCCTCATTCTCATGGCGCAACAAGACATTAGAAAGCTGTTTCATTGCTCTGTCTCTCATTGCTCCCTGAGCCATTAACAATCAACAATAATTGTTTTTTTGGGAGGTTTTTTTTTGGTGTTTCTCAACGCCCTCATCTCGTTCCCAGTGGTCAAAGGCAGCATAACTACAAGGCCATCCATTTTGGATCCTTATAACTAAAACATGCAGAAATGTGCACGCCTCCTGGTTAATGTGGGGATTCAGTGAACTGTTAGTAACCACATTTGACCTCATTTATGTGAATGTGCCTTGAGGTTTTTCATGAGACTTAAAGATGCCTTTTTTCTCCCCCCTTCCTTTCTTGGAAGGCGCTATGACACTGCACTCCACATGCATATGGATTTAACAAATCTGCATTGTTGCCTGACAGACGCATATTGTGCTGGCTGTAAATGACAATAAATTCTAATGCTCGACTGGACTTGATCTGGCTGATAAGATGCATTCATATTGTGATTTAATTGTCGTCACGATTCCTTTTTTTGCGCTCGCACAGAATTTGCATAGAAATAATAAAATGTTGCACGAGCCAGCACTAAAGATGTCAACAGTGTCGTTAAATTGAGTCATTATTCATCTCAAGTGTATGTCAGTCTTATCTTAGATTGTGACATGCTACAAAAGTAGGAAAATTTCACAAATAATATGCACAGTAAATGGTAATTTTACATAACGTAGCAGCTTGAAAGAAAATTCAATGCCTCTGTTATTCGGGATGCAGGTAGGAGGTCTTTTGGTTACGTAAGTGTAGAGAACGTACGGTTCAGTCATGGCTTTACATAAGTCCTTCATCACAGAGCTGTACGGAATATATTATCAAGATGTAATGCTCTTTGGTGTAGTATTAATGTGTGCAATCGTGTGTTCTCATGTAAAAGGGTCGTCTTTACGGTGGCTGAGAGAGCTTGCAAGCACCACAAATTAAGACAATACACGCTAATAGACTGAAGTACTTTCTTAGCTCTTAGCAGCGCAAAAATGTCATTTGCTGTAATAAAAAGCACCATTTATAGAGGCATTGTAACATTGTAATTAATGGCTTTATTAGTGGTTAATAAATAATTTACTCATGCTTGATAGATCAGTTATAAATCATCAATGAGAGCAACTTTTGGGTTGCCATATTAATTTATGCAAGTCATTAATAAATGGCAATAAGCCATCAATTCTGTAGTTATAAATGTTATAAAAGTAAATTGTTGATGAAGGGAGAGGAGTTTCTCACTTTCTAACAAGCCATCACCAACAGCATTCATAAATGTTAACAAGTCGTTGATCGGGGCGTTTTTACAATGCAGCTCTGTAGCTTTGAATGTTAATGATTAGCGAATAAATGGATTGTCGCCCAGCTGCCCTGCGGCTACAAGAGATATGTGACAACCTGGCATCCCAAAAGTTGTTCTCAATAATGGCCTCTAACTGATCTATAAAGCACCAGTAAATTATTCATTACCCAATGAATCAATAAACTCATTAGTTGCACTTTATAAAGGGTGACGAATTAGAAACTGGTCCCTATAAACTGTATTATTTTCAGTCTTTCTCTACATTCTAAAAGTGAGCGCTCTGTGCAGGCGAGCTGGCTCCACCTGCACTCCGGGGCATAACAGTTTGATTGACATTTCTTAGCAATTTCTTAGCAAACAGTCTGTTTGACTGCAGTCCTGTTTCATCGTGGCCTCTCTGCCTTTTGCTGCCTCTCCTCAGAATCTGGCGGATGGTGTTGAGAGCATTTGGCCAGTAATTTCATTTACTCATGCAGACGCATGCTCATATTTCTCTTCCTTCTCCCTCAGCCTCTCTTCATTTCTATCAGGCGCACCTTGTGTTATCATGCCCTGAACTTGACCCATCTTTACATTTTATGGAGGACTTGGAGGTGTTTGTGCCCTCCACAAAATCATAATGTAACAGAAGAATCTGTGAGGTTACAAACATGTAACGTGATTTACTATTTTTGCTTTTTTTTTATGTAAGACCATGGGAAAAAGTTGAGTTGTACTCATGGTGGCTGTGTTTCTGTGCTAATTTCTGTAAGTTTGTCACATATTGTATGTATTTATATGATAATGGGTTTTATACATGGGTGCATAAATGTTTTCCACTTACAAACATGGAGTTCTAATATTGTTTTATGCTAAATATGTGAGATAAAATTGATTGTTTAGTGCATTAATGGTAATTCCCATTATGTGTTAGCATCGTTAGCGCTATTCTTTTGTTGCACATCTATTTTTCTCCCCCATACTGACCCCTCAAAGCAAACACAACTGGAGGTCTGTCTATACACATAGTACTTTAGAAACAGGATTACTGTCAAAAAAAAACAAATTGGTTATTGTCTTTTCACAAAACCCTGCAGTAAACTGAGTTTTTGTGGCTTTTCCATCATAGCATTTCCCAGTTTATCTTAATGGAAATCATCTTTGCAGTGAACACCAGGAGAGGCTTGAGCTGCATATTGAATCCAGCACAAGATGAAGAACAGAGAAATTAGATTGTACACACATCCATACAGTAGAGGGGAGAGAAGACGCTTTAATATCGTACTTGCAACAAACAGAGCCTGTGTGTGTGTGTCCCTTGTATGCCCATCAACACATTCCTTATCGGGGAAGCCTTTTTATCCCATCACTCCCAATCTGATTCATGTTCATGGCACGACGTCAGTGACATGTGAAAAAGGTCCACGGTGAGACACAAAATGGATTGGGCGTCCATGGTGGCTAATTCTGATTCAAGGAATTGAAAGAGCCGCGTTAAGGATGTTAGGCATTAAAGAGTTGTCTTTTTCATGGGATTATCTGCGAAGGAGGAAGTCAGTATTCAGTCAGAGCATGACTGGCACGGCAAGATCAGCTTCCATCCAAGTAGAACACTTCTTCAGGCATGCAAAACATGCAGACTTAAGTCACATAATCCTTTTCAATATCGGAGAGGATGTCAATACGCCGACGTGAATGGATAGGATACATCAGTTTTGCAGGCTTACTGTTGTTTTCCCGATCACAGCGCTTGCAGTGGTAGCTGGCAGGTCGCTATTATTAGCCACTGCAGTGATATAAATGTTACTGTAGATCCACTGACACTATGATGACAAAACATATTTAAAACCTTTGGTGAAGTGCTGTCCTGTCAAATAAAACATTGTCAGGGGGATGCCACGCAGGCTGTGTTTTTTATTCTTTGCACCCCAGAGTTGTGTCTTTCATGGGCCCTGCAGATATTGAAGTAAATAATTGGACACACAATGCTAACGTCGGAGCACATCTCAGGGGCTAAACAAACGATGGCACTCCCTGCGCATTTTGGTGCCCGAGTTCAAATGGGCCTGTAACTGTGGATCATAACAGGGCTTTTCTTGTGTTTTGTGGAAGCACTGTTCTGTCAGCGTGACTAAGCAAGGTTGTCCGAGTCCAGCTGACCATGACTGTCTGAGAGAGAGCTACGAAAACAATTCAGAACAGGCGGTTTCAGGCAAATTGTCGATGCCACACATTCAGATGAAGCTAAATATTGAAAATGACATTGTCTTTTTTTGCTTCTTTATCCTACTGCCAAGCTTTCCAAAGCATGCGCTTAACATATTGGAAGTGGCATTTGGTGCTGAATGCAACATATTTCAGGATGTTCTTATTATATCCTATCAATATTTGCTACAGCGGCTGCCCAGTTTCTTCATGGAGCTCATTAAAGTTTCATTGCCTCTCATCTCATCTTACCTTTCCATGGACTTTGCATTCTGCTGAGGAATCTATACATTTATAAAGATTTCATCGATCAGCTGTAGGCTTTTAAATTTTTCAGTCGATTTTCATTTGATAACATGGATCATTCGAATGTGAGACTCGTGTATGTTTATCCGTTTCTCAGTCCCTTTTATGCACTTGCTTATTCCTGAATCTGTATCAGTGCACAGGCGGTGAATGCCAGAAAACAACCCCGATCAAGAGGGTTGGCCTCGATTCAGACTGCCTGTTGAATTATAATAATCAGTTGAATTATTGAGCTTTAATTTAGTCAGATGCAGTAAACTTAAAACTCGCCGTAATTAAAAGAGCCACTGTAGATTTCAGTAGAATTTTCTATAATTTCATCAGCTGAAATTAAAAAGCTCTTATGTGAGTGAATCAGATGTGCTCCTCTACTAATGGATGATAATAGAAAATAAAGTTGTAATGGAGCTATCGCAGAAAACTACCTTGCAGGCGATGTCTTCATGCTTTGATATGAAGAGATGTGTTACACTTTCATTCTACCCATCTGATAATAGTTTGCTATTTGGACATGGTTTGCTGTGTTTCATATTTTTGGGGAAAATTGAAACACTATATCATCTTTCACATTATTAGGTGGTAATAAGCAGTGGGCCCATAAATGACACATTTGGGTTCAGAATTATCCTCAAAATGCCTTTAACTTTGCCTCTCCAGCATACTTAAAAGGAAATCTTTTCACTTTCCATTTTCAGTTCTGACAGTGCTATAAGCTATCTCTCATCAGACTCCCATTTCCCGACTTGAGACTTTTTTCTATTTCACTGAATGGGTACATCTAACAATGAATAGCTAGTTTGATCACTGCAGTGGTTGCCTGTATCAAGCCTGGTTTATACTTGAGTTTTTTTTTTATTTTTTTTATCTCATCTCCTCGGTAGCAACAAGAGCGAAGCAGTTGCTCTCTCTGTATTGAAGCCTTGTCAGTAACAAACGACATGCTGCTCTATCTCCATGCAGGTGGTGGTGCAGATCAAGCCTGATTTGGGCCAAGTTAGGTGAAGGGACAACAGTCTCCCCAAACAGCTGTCTGGACTCATTGGAGCCAATGAGAAAATCTCTTAAAAGGTGCTACATGCAGGCTGGGGATGTATCGATGCAGCCTATCGTTACCAATTTTGGCTTCAAGTATTGGGGGCACTTCTTTAAACCACTTCTAAGTTTAATAGTAAATGTCATTAGAATATTTCATAGTTTTAGTTGGTGACGGCAGACAGTCAGATCCTGTGAAACTCCCTTTCATGAATGGTTACTTTCCTCATTTGAGTTTTATAAACATTTTTCATCTAGAACATTAAAATTAACACCATTAAAGATGTTCATCCAAAGTTTAATGTGATTACATTAAATGTATAATTGGTTATCATGATTTAATTAATGGCTGCTTTTTTTCCACATAATGTCCTGTAGGATGTATGAGAGTCTTCCCTTTCAGTTGATTAAATAACCGTAGCCGTCATACAGCGGCTGGAATGAGGCATTACTATGAAGGATCTGCTCCGTGTTTTTAAAGTAAAATTACACAATTCGAATCAGTGTGGGTCCCTTAAACACACATCACTTCATTTCTGCCAAAACAGTTTTCTCGCATTAAAACAATAATAAGGCATAGGTTGATGATGTTGTGAAGTAGTGTGGGATCATGGGAGTTGCTGTCTTTTTTGTTAAAGAGCCACCATTATGAATCTCTCTGATCTGACATCATGTTCACGGAAGTTAGTTTAGTCACATTTGCTGGCTTCCTTCATCACCGTCTGACATATTCTGTGATTCCTCAGACAACAGAGGCAGTAAAGGGGATATCATTTGAGATAATGTATGTACACAACTCATCGGAATATACACATTTAACGTGGAATCTTTGATTAATTCATTTAATCACATGATGTGGCGCCAGAAAACACTAGACACAAACTTCTTTATTAGCAGCCAGATATATAAATGAGACATGCTTACGCCATTTCCCACACATAAAAGAAGAACGTGCACAACTTGTGCATCAGACCTGACGTATGCATGGTTTTCTAAAGCTAGCTGCAGGTGATTTGATGAGATATAAGATGAGAGATGTAAGCCTGTAGTAAAACACTGAAGTCCACACAGTCAAATGTGGAATAAAATGTCGTCAGAGGTGCATTTATAAACTTAATTCAGACTTCCTTCATTTACATTTGAATCTCCCGTCTTGTGACTAAAGTCTGTTCTGCTCTATAACTTAGTCACTGGTATACTGGTCATCAGTCGTATTACCGTCTATCATCTACAGAAACTCATCATATATGTGTTATTAAAAAATAAAATACATAATATTCTATGAAATTCTAATACTTCATCATTTATTCAAATTATAATAATTCCTTTATGGCTGATTGTAACTGCAGATGATTGTGTTATACTGTATGCTGCTATACTGTGAAACTGACATTTTCCGTGACAGTTCATCATACTGTGAAAATCTCATACCGATGCGAATCTAGTGATAAATAAGTAGTACGAGCGCTATAAATAGCCACAGCTGAGCGTAATGGTTGTGGGTAATGACTGTTCTGGTGCTGTTGGAGCACCTTGCCGATGCGACACTTGGAGAAATTGCACGTTCTTCTTTGCTGTTTTCCTTCTTGATCCTTCATGGCTGTGATGAGTGGTGGACACAAGTGTCATTATGCAAATTGGTTGTCTAAGGGCATCTCTGCATCCATTTATGGCAAACGTGTGCATAGCAGCCACGTTCCAGAATCATTTAGACACACACAGGCATATGCACGGCGTTAAAAATCAGATGAAAACAAAGTGCGCGTTTGAGAGAGTGTCCTGAGCTTTCAGAACATTTTTAAATGGTAAAAATTAGCATCTAAACATGCCCGTCTCCTGTGTGAGTAATTGAATGCAACGTTGAATCAGGCAGCAGATAAAAATAATCAGCACACATTTTATTCATAGTTATAGTCACGCTAATTACCGTATTTCTAACCTAACAGCACAGGTTTCATTGTTTGGTAAATAACTACATGCGCATACGCAGAGAAAGAATGCTAAATTTCAGTGCCTCTCAAGTGTCACAAATTTAAATAGGGACATGATGTACCCGTGGAAGAATATTTGCAGTGCTGTATAATCGTATTTGGGTTTCTGTATATTTGTGCTTTGGGCCTTGGCACCTCATGCACAGGAACAGTTTACTCAAAGGAGAAGCCAGACTGGATTCTCCTTACAGCCCATTAGGAAACAGTCTGCTGCTTTTAAAAGGGAACGAATGCAGCTGACATGATCTGCCATTACAGAAGCTTATCCCAGCCCCAACCTGCTTTATATTTTTTCATCTGTTATTTTGCGAGACGGCGTGCAAACACGAGCGAAATGCGTAAATTAGGGTTGGGGCTGTGCGGTATCAGCGACCAGACACTGGTGCAAGACAATCTGGGAGAAAAGGCTATACAGCAGAATTTTCAATTTGTTGGACACACCCATGTCTGATTGCGCCTTTTGTTTGCAATCATGCTTTCATTTGCATTCGGTTTTCTGAAATAAAACCCCATATTATACCATTCCAAGTTTTGAATGTCAATACAAGCGTCTATGGGAGCTACAGTACAAGAAAAACACTTTGGGCGCACATGCGTGCACTTTGTGGTCCTCTGCTGCTTTATCTGAGCATGTATCGCCTTGTTGGGTAGGGGTGTCTACACTTTTTTTTGCCATTAACCATTGAAAGAGTGTGTTGTAACATGCATGTTAAAACACAGATTTACTATTTAAGAGAAGTGCAAAAAGAAATGTGCAAGTCTTTGGTGGTAAATATATTCCGTGGTAGCTCATCAATCATGGATTCACCTCATAAATCATGACAAGCGATGAGATAAACGGAGTAAGGGCCGCGAGGCTGCAAACATCCGTACGCTGCCCTCTGAAAGTAGGAAGCCAGAATTAGCCGTGTTAAAGCAAACCAGCCCTCCTTGCACACTGTCTTTCATACCTACTGATTATTTATGTGCTGCTGCTAAATGTGCTGAGCATGGCTAAGTGTATAAATAGCTGTACGGACATCATCAGAGGCTTCAGCTCACAAGGGGGGGAAAGGGGAGGGGAAAGAGCTTACTACCAGAGCATCAGATCATGAGCAGCAGAGACGATCCTCCCTGACTCATCAAGAACGAAGGGGAGCTCTGATCCCTCGCATGCTCGGAGTCTGCACGTTGGAAGCTCATGGGTAACCCTGCTGACCTGTGTGGGTACCGGTGCACAACTTTATATTGTGCTTATGTCATAATTATTCATATAAGATGACTGAGTATTTATTCAATTATCGTGTTCCCCTTGGTTCACTGGCTTATATGTATGTAGGACATGTTTTAGGATAACAGAGACTTGTAGGCTTAAGTGTGTGTTTTTTTTTTTTTTATTAAAAATAGCTGCATAAACCAGAGCAATTATTAGAGCGTATATTATTTGATGTGATTCTCTCAGGCAACTTGTATTATTGCTCAGTGTCACCGCGGTCACTGTCTGCGCCACGGCAAGATTTATTCCCTAACAAAGGAGTCACAAAATCCTTGTCATGGTATATGTTGCAAAACATCAGCAGAATTTTCTCCTCATCATTTCACACTTCCACCGCCGCCATTATCTCCACGCACTCGTGTGTTCCAGCTCTCTGCAGTGCTGCTCACAGCGCAAGGCCTTTACTTTGCCTTGGGTTGTATGCCTTTGTCTGGAGCTCTCTCATCTCTGGAGGTCACATTGGCTGCCCTGGAGGTACTGGTAATGGTCACTGTGCCAACTGTGTGGGCAGTCTAAGAGAACCATATGCTGTCTGTTAAGTCACACTCAGTGGAGGGAGCAGTGCAACATGGCTGTTTGATATGTGATCAAAATGACAACATGCTTAACGTGCACAAAGGAGGCAAGCGCTCCAGTCAAGCCATCAGTTAAACACACAGTTGATCAGGGCAGGTTTTTCTCGCTTCCTTTCCCTTCTCGCCACGTCACTTCTTGTTTCCAGCAGGCTCCGTAGACCCGCTATTTGCTATTCAACTGATTAAGTTCACCAAGCATGGCCTAAGATCAAATATGTGTTTCTTTATTTGTTTTTTATTGGAGGTTTTATAATAGCAATGTGGGTCCCGGCCTTGAAATGTTTATTTTAGCCTTGTGGTAAGTCAGGCAGAGTAATGTGAATGTGCTATGTGCCTCGCATTTTCACACATGGTTTAGACATAGCCATAGAGAGGCCCTGGAGCAGGTTCCTTTTCACTCTTCATTAAGAATTCTAGAGGGTGTTTCGACCGAGAGGCGATAATGTTTCTGTGGACACCGCCGGTCTCCATAGTCACACACCAAAGGCTAACAGGTGCTGCAAAACACAGGCATGTTTCTGTCTCCAGTATGAAAATGTTTTTAGCGTCTGTTGGAGGCCCATCTGGAGAAATACTGCCGTCAGTGGAAAAAATGTCAGATGAAACAGCCATTTTGTCACTATGTGGAGATATAATCCAAGCTTACAGTTACCCGAACGCCTGCCTGAAGCTCCGAGGTCCTGAAACACTGAACAAATAGCTGTTTGTCCTTGAGGGTGGCCTGAAATGAGAAGGCAGGGTTGCTATACTGGCTTTATAAAAACGGGAGGAAAAAGCAAGCCACCGCCCTGACAGCTGCAGTTTCAGTATCTGATGAATCATCAACCATGTATCATCAGACTTATATCTATGCTAAGTGTATATAAAACTGCATGCGTGCACATTTAAAGCTGTGATATTGTCGTAGATGTGAAACTGATCATTCACTTGATCATATGTTAATTGATGAATCCATTTCTTCCAGCAGAATCGTCATATTTTATGATTTCTCCTTTTCAAAATGTGAGTTTGATGCATTTCTCTGTCGCAGCTTCATCAAATATTTTGTAATATCTTTGGATTTAGGACAAGAAATCTGAACACCTCACCTTCGGGAGATTTTACTAATCAAGAAAATGAATGAAAATGAAAATAATAACATTTTTCACTGTACCGGTTTTGCTTTAAAAGCTACACGTCCTCTGTGTTGAGAATCCGGCAGCGTTTACACAAGTGAAGCTATGGCTGGAGGCAGCGTGTGAGCCTAATAACATCTGATCTTTGAATGATGTTTTGAAGCAAAACTGCTTTTTGCTTTTGAGTGCGCAGCCTTTCTCCTCTCCTCTACAAATTAGACATCTCACTACCAATGTTTTTAATTAGAGGAGTAACAATAACTAAAATGTAGAGTAGAAAATTCTCTCTCTCTCTCTCACACACACACAAGCCTAATTGCCGTCTCACTGAACTGAAGTATATGTGCGTGCGGCGCATGTTGTGCATGTTGTGTCTGCGTGGGAGTTTGATGAATAGATGGAGGCGCAGTTAGCATGCAGTCACAATATGTAATATTACAGCTGAAGCACCGTGAACAGCTCTGGTGATATTTGCAGTTCTTGTGTGTGTGTGTGTGTGTGTGTGCATGTGTGTGTGTGATAATCAATTCCTTAGTGTTGGATGCTTCAGGGAGCATGAACATAAGATGGACATCTCAGTGAAGTGCGGCATGCGTGAAATTGTACTTCTCACATCACTGTCTTAGGTCAGTCGGAAAGCTGGCCGTTATGTAATGGCATTTTGCAAGTAAAGTATTTAAGTTTTATTAAAAACTCACCCCACTGAATGATAAATCAGTGACTCCTTAATAACACTGGGAAGATTTTAAATCCAGCTGTCAATATATCAAATGTTCGCTCTTTGTAAGAAGGGAGTGGGTTGCGAACATGACACTAAAGAAGAAGAATTGACATCTCTTTTGGGTGTAATAGACGGCAGATTTGAAGGTTGCTCTCAATGTCAGGGTCTTTTGTGGAGCCTTACCGTGTTTACGCTCAGTCGAAGTGAGAGTTCGGCTTGGTAAATATGTCTTGCTTGGACAAACACGCTGTGCTTCTTTGGCTCGGGCTAGATAAAAAAGGCCGTTGAGATCCTAATCAAGATTGCTGCTTTGGCAATTAAATCTGACAGTGGAGAATCAGAGCTATTCTTCTGTTGTTGTTCTTGGAAAAGGGGGGGTGAGAAAGTGGTCCCTTTTTCTTCATCTACAAAAACTACTATTAACTGTGATAGGTCCATGTGCACCTTTAGTTGTGCATTGGGGGGAGAGGGAGAAGAAATCGTGCCTGCCTTGAATTGCTTTAGCCTATATACAGTACTGCAGCAGTTTAAATGAGTTCTAAGAAGTTTCTTTGTGTACTGCAACCCTCACCTGTATTGTTTCGTTCACCCAAGTCCTGCAGAGTTTTGTGCATGAGAGAAACTAAGGTGTACATGAAAGCACTATGCCGGGGAGGAGAGTATTTGTGTGCTCTCAGCTGATAAAATCACCAGAACAGATAGATGAAAACTGTAAATGCAGTTAAGTGCAGGCTGATTTTCTGAAGTCAGAACCTGGAATAAACTTGATTTTTCTGTTTGCCCGAAAATAGTTTTAAAGGGTGAGTGATACTTCACATTTAATGAGTTTGGAGGGTTTTTTTTTTCATGCCTCTCCAAACTAAAAAAAAATAAAATACTCGCCTTACAGGAGGATGGGTTTCTTGTTCGAACCCTGCAGCCTGCTGGAGCGTTTCTGTGGGGAGTTTGCATGTTCTCCCCCATGTCTGCGCTCTGGCTTCCTCCCACAGTCCAAAGACATGGATTTAATAGATTAATTGGTGACTGTAAATTACCCGTAGGTGTGAACGTGAGAATGAATGGTTGTCCCTGTTCCCTGTGATGAATTGCTGATTTGTCCAGGGTGTAAGCCGCCCAATGTCAGCTGGGATCGGCTCTAGTCCCTTGCGACCCTGATGAGGATAAGCGGTTATGGAAAACAGATGGATAGCATTTCAGACACTTATGATTTATATGCCACACAAAATTGGCTTTATTAAACTGTAAGATGAATGTAAAAGACTTATGTAATGACACAATGTCACACTGCATGTCATTGCTTGCTGTACACAACAAAGGAAGAGCGTAAGACCTCCTAGGTGTGTTTCCATGTTGGTGTATCAAAGTAAAATGTGCAATAGAAACAGATTGTAACAGACTTTAAGACTGTTTGAGGTTTGACTGGCTCTCATTTAATTAAGTTCAAGTGTAAACCTACCGTGCCATCGCCCATAAAGTCTGTTGGACATCACCTGAACAAGAGTGTGTAGCTGGTGGGTGACGTACACTGAGTTGACTTTGAGTCCGTTTTCAAGCAGGAAAAAATAGCGACCCGCCTGCCCACATACTTCCTCGTATTACAGGCAAACAGTACGCTAAAATATGTTTTTGAAAACATTCGGGGGCAGAAATCCGCAATGCAGTAACAGAATCTTGGGTCGTGTTAGATGGACACTGCCTAGTTTTACAGTTCGAGCTTCATGAGCCCGGATCTGTTAGGGTGGACAGGCTTGCCAATCAAAGGAATTCATTCATTACAACCAATAGCTGTGAAAGTCTTCCTGTGCACCATCCAAAGTGAATTCATTTCAGAAGCTAAAGACAAATATTAGCTGCGTATAAAGCAGGAAATTATCTTCATCAATCAAAAGCAGGAGGAAGGTAAATTATATTTTCTGCTTGGATTTCTCCTGTTTTAAATTTCATCTGGCGGAGAGGCTTTGGGCAGAAAATGATTGTTCCACGGCTACAGAAATATCAAATTATTTGTATTGAGTCTGGGATGAAATCAAAGATTGAACTATAAATTGAACCTTTTCATGATTGTGACACTATTACAACTGGTGCCGTATGGCCCCCAATGTTATTTGTGCTTGCACATTAAGGTGTGACCGTTTATTTCTCTCTGCAGACTGCTTTGAAGTGAGCCCTGTGAGGAGGATCCAGGACGACACAATATTCTGGTGAGTTCCCAAATTGAAATTAAAACCCTCTTCACATTTACATAATATACCACCACACATAACCCATCCAGACTGTGAATATGTGAGAGAAGGGATGGGGCAAAGGGATAGAAGGGAAATGTTTAGTTAACTCTGTGACTAAAAAGGCAATCTATCCTTCCTTTGGCTCTTGATCTCTCAGTTTTTACTCTACAGGGTCAGTACGTTTGACTCACCATGCATGCATACTCTCACTACATTAAACTCAAAGCCAGACCCTTCAGTTTTACACATTCTCTCCTTTTCCTCCCACATATCTTAACTCAAATGGAGACACAGAGAAATGCAATAATACGGCATCTCGGTCTTTTCCTCCCTCCTCTGTCACATGCGTATTTAACCACATGGTCACATACAGGGAGAGAGAGAGAGAGTGAGCTTCTGCAGAGTGACACTGTTAGCTATCCTCTCACATAGGCAGGGTTGGGCTGGCGCCACGGCTGTTTGCCTCATAGCCTGCGCAATGGGAGTCGGCTCCATTATCAGAGCTACTGCTTCGCCACCCTGCAGCAAACCCAGCATCCTCTGCTCCTGCAGATTTAATTTCTTATCTCAATAGGGAAAACAGCCCCTCTGATGAACAGCAGAAAACACCCTGGGCTGCTGTGAACACGGATTGAGAAACAGATTGAATGATAAACTTACGAAGGGGCACAGCACTGATATCCCTCATTGGAATTTGTGGTCGGTCATAGATATTCAAGGGAATATGATTTTTACAGTAAATAATGATTCACGGAAGAGAAGTTCTCTTCACCGTTAATCCGGCGCTGGAGAAATTATTTATAGCTTTACTATCAATCAACCCTTGAACAGGATCCCGAGATAAACGCCTGTAATGTGCTGCTGCTGTTGTGTACTTCACGGTCTAGGACAAACCCGGTTGTCTCTTGTGTTTGCAGATAGATAAAAGCAGCTCTTCAACTGCTGTACTCCCACGTGACATAAACTCAGCGTGAACCGGTGCCACATGTATGCTCCGTTGGTTGAAAGTCTTGAGAGAAGACATTATCACCTCTCGGAGAACAGAGTAGCCGGTTATTCTTAACGGCGTGTTTTCATAAATGACTTCCAAGCTTCGTACTGTGATGTCACGTTGGGAGTTTTGGGGTTTTTTTGCCATTTGCTTTATTTTTGAGCAGTTGAAGTCGGTGATGGAGCCGAAGGATTTGACTCGTGGCTGTGACTGCGGCTTTTCCAGCCCTTTACTAACAGCTTCATCAATGTCACGAAAAGCCACTAGAGTGGTAATTGTATGTCAACTTTCCCAGCCTCCAAAGTAAAAGTTATTATGTGAGCACAAAGAAGTTATGTAACTTCATATATCCTGGCTAAATTGGATTTCTTGGGTTTTACAGTAATCACCAGGTAGGACTGCACCTACTGATAGTAATGCTATCTTATCTCTGGCCCATCGCGCTGAGAGTAATTTATTACGGTCATTAATGTTTCAGAATCTTCTCTGCTTGTAAGAGTTTACGGTTCCTTGATGGATGTTACTTTAAACATCCTTTTCTGTAAAACACTTAGAGACATTTTATATTTTAGTTATAGTAAACGCACAAAGTGCACAGTAAAAATCGATCTTACATGTATGTGCAGCTGGTGCGGGAGTAGAAACAAGTCGCGGTACTGCACAGACGCCGTGTCAAAGTATGCATGAGATACAGCAGGCATGGCTGCTCAACGTTGAGACTGAACCTGATCATTTTCAGGTGGCTGGGGTTTACATAATGTGACACTGTGAGAGGACATTGATTTTTCTTGTTTCGAACTGCAGCATCCTGCAGGATGCTTTTCTGCACAAGGGAAGTGTCTGGCTTCAGCATGGGAAAGCAGAAATGAGCTCTATCAGCTCATTTGGCTACTGGGTGGAAAAAGGAAGCTAATAGTCCGTAGTTTGAGCAATACAAAACTTTTTAAAAGGCAAAACCATTGCATTAGCCATTTTTTATCATCTAGAAATACATAAAAGGGGGTTGAAAGCTGCTCGTGGTTTAATGAAATGAGCAGAGTATTATCAGTTAGGACCAATTGGCCTGAATATCTGCTTATTAGGATTCTTTGAAACATATTTTTGATCTTTTTGATGAAGCTTTTAGCGCATTAGTCCACACAGTTAATGTGGTCATGAGATTATTAATTATCATGTTCTTTGAGACGGTGACTGTGGTCTCTTTTTGTGACACTTTTGACATACGTCACAATACTTTCATGATGTTTTACACAGAGAGACTGAACAGCGTTTAACACAGAGTTACTACAGATTCATAACTCTAATTTGGTTCATGCATTTGTTATTGTCATATATCATTGTTAGTGCAAATATGTTGGCTACCACGAGGATTAACCACAGAATACGGTTCGAATAGGAGACCAATGGAGGATTCAGAAATTGAGTTCGAAAACAAAATGTAATATTAGAATTAAAAAAAAAGTCTGAAGGAAGATGTGAGTGAGTCCTCAAAGATGCACTGATAATCACGCTGACACACATTTTGATTAGATTTCCTGCTGCTCCAGTTACAAAGATGAAGAATGAAGAGATTTGTTTGTCATTTCACCAACAAATCAGATTCATCTGTATGACCCTTAAAGGCCCAGTGTGTAGGATTCAATGACATCTAGTCCTGTATAGTTGCTAATCTCAAATATATTTAAATGGAGAATTCTCTAAATGCTAAGGTGCTTCAGTGCTTCCTTTCTTATCTCCTTTAGCTCAGGATACACTGGACAATCCTTTATCAAAGGAAAGGCAGCAACCTTTAAAGCTACGTGCCGATTCCCCGCGGCAGACCCGTGTAAAGAAGAGAACCCATTTTATGCTTCGTAGAAATCTCTGCATGATTTTAAGAACAGGCATTATGATTTTACTTATCTATCTATGTTCTGTAAGTTCCATATAAAGTTACATATGCATCCTTATGAATCACATCTTTTCTTGACTCATGACATTTAGTCTATAGTCTATGAAAGAGGACCTGCGCTGTCTGTAGATATGAAAGTCTCATTCATAGGTAACAAAAACATACACTGTATGCACTAATGAATTCATAGGTATGAATATTATATCAGATTTCTGCCATACTCTGTAGACAGAGCCCCCTAAATCCAAGAAACTGGACCTTCAGTCGGTGACACTGTCTCAAACTGCCACAATATGAACACAGTAAACAAGTTAACATGATTTAATTGAAAACGCCAAACATAAATAAGCAAGTAAATAATTAAATATCACATAATTTAATTAGTGCTGATACTTTGGGATCTTGTTAAAATGCTTATTTAACAGTTCTCGTTCCCTCAAGTTGGATAAAGCCTCCGTAAGCATTACCCCAGGTTATAAAACTACCTTTTCTATATAGAATAAAATAAATACCATAATGCTTAATAATAACGAGCCTGCCCTAAGCAAGGTATTTCATAAATGATTGATTATATGCAGCAATGCAGAGGATAAGCTTTTGCATCTATCCATGAGTATCACTTTAGCATTTATTACTCTTTATTAAACTGAGTGATATTTCAGTCCCTGCAGGTTTTTTTTGCAGCTGATGCTCATGTCATCATCCGGCAAGAAATAGCTCAACCAATTCATATTCACAGTCTTATATCCTGTGAAACTGCAGAGCTCGTGGATTAACCATTTTCCACCGCGAGATGGGGGCCGAAAATATCAGCACACCGAAGTATAGATTTTTGACTCATTTTGAAATGAGACTCTCTTCATGCAAATAGCTGTTTTGATGTCTTTTGTTGGCATCTGCTGCTTTTCTCAGGGCGCTATAATTAAACAGGAGGAGGCCGCAACCCTTCTTCATTCTGTGTCAGTTTGAGAAATGGTTGTGGCAGAAACGCACTGTGTCAAAGCAATACGAGTTGAACAACAGCAAGATTTCACACACAATGGAATCCCTTTTTTCGGTGGCTGTGTGTATATGAGGATTTGTGAATTAATCTTCATTACTGCTGTGGCGTAGAAGTCTAAAAAAAAAATGCACCAAAACTCTGTTTCTGCAAAATGTGCTCAACAGCATAGCACCACGTTTTGTATTTATCACAGACAATGCTCATACACAGAGGCCCGGACGTATGAGTGCACATTATTTGTTGCTCTGCGGCTGAAAAAACTTATTGAACTGCTTTGATCCCTTCTGCAGGTAATTGCTTAAGTCGTGACACTCCAAATTATAATAAACACATCCGAAAATGGGGGTTAATAGTCAGTGTTAAGTTCAGTTTAACATAGTCAAAGCACCTTGAGCTCCTCTCAATTATTTCCTGGCATTTCCGAGAGCAACACTCCATCAAAATATAAATAATCTTTTTGATTCATGAAAAAAAACCACACCATATTTTTTTATTTACTCTCCACGTGTCACCGCCCAGGTTCACGCCCACGGCGCAGCCCCTGATCTGACAACATCCTCAGGATGACGCTCGTACATCATCATTAAAGAGCACCGGCTCGGCCACTTTGTCAGAGTTTGCAGTCCACCGAAAAGGTACAGAGGGGGCAGAAAATAGATCTCTTTGATGAAGAACAGATTATGATGGAGAGGTGAGCAAACTTTCCTCTCATTCACTGCCCACGTGTGCAGTACAGCGCGACCTGCCATCTCGCACAGCAGCAAATTGCTGTCTGATCCCAAAGACAAGCTGCAAATGGGATGTAATCCTCTTGGATCTTTGTCGAGAACCACAGTGAAATGTAAATCCCTGCTTTCGGTTTTTAATTAATATAAAGACGTGTGTGAAAGATCTGTGTTTCTAAAAAAGATCAAACAATATGCTTATCACTTTATTGTATTTACATACTTGTTTACATGTTGTTTGGTATCATATAGTATTTATAGGCGATGCACAAACATTTACATTACAAAGACAAGCTTTCTTTAATATTTAATTTTTTTTTTTTTCATGATCAGAGGATCAGCAGCTTCTTTCACACTGCCTTTTATAACGCGCCGTGAAAATCTGACATAAAAATTCCCAGAGTTTTTGTGACTTGAGAGCTCACCCCCCGACTGATTTTGTAACAACTGCGAGCCTGTTTTAGCTCAGTTTTAGTTGTGGGACGTGTCTCCCAAACTGGAAACCTTAATGACAGCAGCTCTCAGGTGAGATGTCACGCAGAGTTTTAGTGTAATAAAACTGACGTTGGTATAATTGCTGCTGAGGCTGACTGCTGAGCGTGTTTGGAAACAATTAATATTTCAACATTTATAGTTTAAAATTTATTATCGCAAAGCTACTCTCTGAATCCGTTTCATTAAGCTATCTGCTTGAATGTATCTATATATTCAGTCCTTTTGGGGGGTTTCGCAGTGCTCTGTATGGATTTTTTGCCTCATAAATTGTTTAATTTGAGGGATGTTCTTTACCCTAAAGACGTATTCAGTTTTCCACAAAAATTGGGAAACATTTTAAAAAATGGGAGAAGGATTATCATCATTTTGTCTCTTTCTGATTTTCCCGTGGAAAAAGTTGAATATTACCGCACAACTTCTACTGGATTTTTGAGGCAGATATCAGTTTTGATTAAAGAACATGCACATATAAACTGATATCGATATATCTGCATCGAGCTAATATCAGTCAGTTTGGTTTAGTTCTGAGCTCATTTTCTGCCCATATCTGAATAATGTATTCATTTTCACTTACATTTCCGCTGACTTACTTACTTAAGCCCTTTGCCCCTCTAGGGAGCAGAGGCCATTAACAAACTCTCCCTCACTCAGTTGTTGCCGGTTTCTTTCAAGATCTCCCCAATTGAATCCACTCTGAGACATTTTGCCTCTTCTCCAGCTGGGGCGACCTCTTGTCCTTGTTCCTCTGCGGCTACAATTTAAGGTTTGTCGGGTGATGCTGAGTGGGTATTTACATTTCGAGTAGTTATTAGGCTCGTAGCCACTTTTACAGTACACATGATATCGCTGCTTGTGAGGAATTAGCTGTGTTACTTAAATTCTGCCTGGTGTTGGTTGTCTCCGTTGGAAAGCAGGAGGCATAACAAAAACAAAGAAGACGCAGACAAAGCAGCATCAAAGCACATACAAAGAATGAGACTTTCATATCTACCGAGTTCAAACATTACAGAGCAGACACATACAAGCATCAGACTGTTACAACAAATGACTCGGCTCAACATCACAAACTCTTACAGAATAGCCTTTTGTGAGTGACATGGCAGTCACAGTAATGATACAAAAAGGCACTTGAAGGTTGCCCAATTGGTTGTTTTTATCAGTGCTAATAGCTACTTCATCTCTGTTTCTATCATGCTTTCACTGACAACAAGGACAACTCGGATAGTTATTTGAGCTCACAGCCACAGGATCTTAGATTAAGATCATAACCACAGTGAAATATAATATGTTGCCGTGCACAGTTCAAGGCGTGGCAACAGCTGCTTACACGCCGTGTGTCTACCTTTACTTATATACATCAAATTGTATATGTGCTTTGTTGCATGTTGGAGCCACTGCAGAGGATAATAATAAGCTAATAAATTTGGCGGTAGAGTTTCAGTAAGAAAAAAGGCAAACAGCGTCTCGGTATGGCGCTTTACAAAAGGCCCATGTTTAAGGCGTCACGCTGTGAGAATCTCTGGAGAATTGTGTCAATGAGACCTGGCATCTCTGGAGACAGACGTAGCGGGACGTCCCAGGCTGCAAGAAGATGAGAGTAGCCAGATTAATACCATGCTGAAACGTGGCTTTCTGCTCTATGATTTCAGCACCCACAACTGTTCTTTTATAGTTTTTATATTAAAAAAAAAAAAAAAAGATTTTTGACCTTTTTCAAGCTTTATTTTTGACCGAGACAGCTGAAGAGTGACAGGAATCTGGGCTACTGCTGAGCCTTCGCCCGTGGGGCGGATGCTCTACCAACTGAGCCAGTTGACACCCCCTAGTTATTATGTTTTTCATTATTATTATTATTATTATTTTATAAACGCCCTAGGAAGCAAAAAAAAACAAAAAAAAAAACAGCTGCATCAATTACAACTGCGTGCGAGCGGTTTGATAGATCAAATAAAATAATGCGGATGAAAATGTAGAGTACAAACATGACAGGGTGAGACAAAGCATAACAGAAATTCCTAACAGACATCATGTTCCCTTTGTTTGAAATAAACCTCCCCTGATTGTGCAGCACAACAAGCAGAGCCATAAATTATTCAGGTGCTCCCCGATGGCCGCCCATTTACAGTCGCTCACTTGCATCTGACTGGACGTATTCTTCTGCCGTATTCCTCAGTGATCTGCCTGTTTTAAAATGGCAGCAAAATGCATGTGACCTCGCAGTAGGACTTCGCCTTCACTCTAATGCTTAATTTATTCATTACCCTCCGCCGTTCGCATTGGGTACGCGCCGCAAAGCCCGTCGTCGTAAATAGTGTGGAATATCAAAAATGAAAGTGAAGGGGAAAGAACACAGAGGATTATTGCAGCTATATGTAAATAACAAGGTGAAATGTGGCTCTTTCCTCATCAGAGAGCGAGCACAACAAAGAAAGAGGTGAGACAGGAAGAACACAGTGGCCATAGATAATAACACCATTTGCTCTATTGCAGCCCACGAAGGACATCTCTCTCCAGACAGCACAGCATGTCACTTTCTCCTGCACCGCTGTTCCTTCATTCATGCTGATGTGAGGTTTGCTGTAGTGACTGCCAGGAAAAAGGCAGGACGGTTGAATGCCCTCTCTGTGAAGCATTTCTTAGGGTTTTTAACACTTACGTCTCCATGAATAGCTGTCTGCATCGTTTGAGCGCCTCAGTCAGTTTTTGCAGATGTGCGGTCATGACACTGGAAAATGGCGTACGACAATGATTTCTCGCAGGATATCAGGCTGTCTCTGCAGCTTGTCACACTCTGTGCAGACGTGAGTTCGGGGTTTATTGAAGTCTTAACATTTATACTATTTAAAGTGAGTGTTTTTTCAGCATAGATTACCCATGTATTGTGTTTATGTTCAGTAATTACCTCTATATGTGGGAGTTTCTATGATTAGTGGCGTGGTCCGCCATCCTTGCGCTGGGCTCCCATGCACAAATGATCAAAGGAAAACAAGGCACGTATAATCCAGCTAGTCTGTACGCCCAGAACGAATGGCAGCATCACATATGTTTACATTCATGTGATAAAGACAGGCTCGTGCCTGTAGTAATTATGACGAGAGCAAAGCGCGCCAACATCCCAGGCTGACATCGCCGTCTATCAGAGGCTGCAACGAGCTGAGACTGACAGCTAGCGAGGATCATTTGAAACTATAACCACGCTACCGTGTCATGCTAGCTTGGGTGCTAAACTAGATTCTGGCGATGTAAAAACCAGCGTGGCCATTTTCATAGGTGTCTCTTGACCTCTCGCCTCAATATATCTGAATGAAAACGGCTTCTCTTCCCCATTCAGACATGCACACTTTATGCTAATCACATTCAGCTTTGGGACAAAAACATGCAGTTTTTTGCATGCAATAAAAATGTGTTATTTCCACCTAGTGTAATTGAATATTTATGCAGACTGGGGTCCCTAAACACTATTGGAATTGCATAAATTGACTATGACCGGAAAGCGAAGAGGCCAGTTGTATTCATGTGTGATAATGTTAGTCTCCACGGTAGCCATTTTAATAGCCATTTCATTGAAATCTGTCCTTGACCTTGACCTACAACCACTTACTACAGACCAGGGCAATCAGAGGGCATATTGCTTTCCTGCGTGTATTGACAATAAAGGACTTTCTGGGTAATCTCCAGGAGAGGTGCTCACCCTTCAATCAATGCTCTGACTCTATACAGAATCTCAAATGTCAAATCCTGCACCAAATCTGTGCAACAGATCAATCCGAAAACTGCTTCAACAACTTATGAGGCATAATTGAGGACGGGAATAGCCACTATATACTTCATGCATAATGCAATATTCACTGTATATACACTCAAAACTTTCAATATTCAAAGAGGCGCCTCAACAAAACAGTGTTTATTACATATTTATGACTAGAAAAAGTTGACTTACTGCTGAGCTGCATGTCAAACTAATCTTCAGTTTAGTTTACCACCACGGTGTGGCATTTACAGATGACCTGCTATCTCCACCTAAATATCTCCTGCCAAAAATATGGAAGAGGCAGATTGGATGTTGCACTTGGTACCCAACACCCTGCTGTTTTTAACCAAACCTTAACCGTACTATTGTCACATTTGTCAACAATGGTTTTGTTGGGAACAGCTGATGGTTAATTAATTAATCCGAGGACTTGCTGAATCCAGGATAATCTCATCTCAGTTTCAGTGTTAACTGATCACTCTCTGTGCGCTGTGTCTGAGCTGTATTTATTTACTGCTAACGCAAAACAGAGCAGATCTTATTGCTGCTGCTTCCCATTAAAAATGTTCATATGGTGAAACATAGGGTGGCATTTACTGTACTGTAAGGAAGAAGCAGCAGGAAAGGTAATGTATTTGTCACCGCTGTTTCGCATCGACCGCAATCATTCATCAAAAACGTTCATTTTCAGCATTTTTTTTTTTTTTTTGACAGCGGATCAGTTAAATATTGCAGAGTGTAACATAACAATGGAAAGAGACAAATTGACTGACTTCTTTATTAAAACGGTGTGTGACTTTTATTTGGCCGCACTGCAAACAGACAAAGTTTGCCATTTGCCGCAGTGCTAGACCGCACTTGCTGTTGCTACGGTAACCAGGGGCGTGTCCGAGTCGACCGAGGAGTTTCAGGCGGATTGCAACGTTAAAGTTTAAATATGAATTAAAAGTTGGTGGTTGAGTGCAGGATATGAAATTCAATAGATCACTTGGAAATGCAGTGCGTCCTCTGTGACGAATCTTTTTAAATGCAAAATTGTCTTCATTCAAATTCCCCCATTTTATCAGAATTACAACATTATAGCAACTCACTAAGAGAGACTCAAGAATATTATCTATAATGAAACAAAAACTTAATCCCCCTCCTACTATAAACCTAATGTGTCGCAGCGTAAGACATTTAGTCATTCACATATTCTGCACTTGACAGTTACAGCCTCTAAGTGTATAGCGTTCAGAGGCAGACTGCAGGCCGGGGAATAGTTTTTTAACGCTGGTTGTCTGTTTAATCGTTCTCTGAGTGCATGCAGTCATCAAGGGACTTACAGACACAAATTGAGGTCAGGTCCACTCACTTTTAACAGAGACGCTGCCCAAATAAATGGATCAATAACTCCTCTAATCACTTTCCCACTTTGATTCTGTCTGAAAATTGTTTCTCCTGAATTCAAAATGAGAAACGGTCACCTCTTCTCCTTAGGAACATCTTTCTCTGTGAAGATCCGAGTAAGATATTCAGGAAATACTGACTACAGTTCACTCTGAAACATGTTTTCAGAGCGCTGTGTGCTGAAATTAAATCGTCTCAAGTCTCTATAATGAAGGCTGTCTTTCATATCTAAACATTTATCAACAAAACTTGTCACAGGATTACAATTGGAGTTTCTTTGTCACAGTCGCTGATCATTAGTCACGCACGGTTGGTCATATTTAGATGTGCGTGTCACTGTGAAGCAGCCTGCTTACAGAGCATAACAAGGATTCAGCATGAGGGTGGCACTGTGATTAAATTCCCCAGCCTGTGCCTGTTCCCGTGTCCTTTCCTTTTGGCAAATAAATTGGAGTGATCTGACCTTTCATCAGATATGCGCGGCAAACTTGAGTGTTTAAGCTTCAAGAACCAGATATGTTAACTTCAATTAATCAAGTGACTGCTATTACAGCAAACGACATGCACGAGATGGTTCACTGCACCATCCACATATTTTACTCATCGGGCATTACTTTCTGACTATTACTTTCTCCATAGTGCAGGGGGCTGACCTCTCACAGTGTATCTGCTGGCCTGGCATTAGAGAGCAGCTTCAAGATACGGGCACGGTTGAAAAAACAATGAATAAATAAGTGAGGTTTTATTATTGTTACACGCATACAACCGTGTCCTGGCTGCATTAGCTTACAAGACATCTCAAAATCATAAGTGAGATCCAGAAAGTGGCATTAATATTTATATACAATGCTACAAAAGAAAAGTAGCTTCAAGGAGATATTTTGATTTTATTATCTACATCACATGTACTATATAATACAAGATGACGGATGAAAATTTAGAGTAAACATATATTAGGATGCATTTTGTTAAGATGTCTGTAAAAGCATGTTTGTATTCATTTATCAGTCTGACATTCACACATCTGGTAGAGCTCTTGGCAGAGGTCCAGGACAGACATAATGGTGTTGTTTCTCAAGCTGTAGGATGAGTAACAGATCAGGTTCAGAAGGGGATGATGATTAGAGTTACAATGGAGGGGGGCCAGAGAAATGTAAAGGGTTTCCAAGGCTGTATCTTTCTATGTTGGACGAGATTGTCTCCTCCATGATGGTACTGACCCGTCAACCGATGATCAACCAGTTGTCTGTTGTTGTGTACGTTCAATTGCTTGTCTCTTGGTCCTTCCTACTGTATAAATACACCTTAATGTATTATTTTCCAGGCCAGAAACTCAAAACGAAACCATTCCAACATTTGATCGTCGTCACACAGTAATATTTCAGGTTTGTTTTGGTGGAGAACTTCCTGGAAAAAGTACATTCATAAATCATCTTAGCATGTACAGTACAAAAGGAAATGTGACTCACTTTCCACTGCAGTATCACACAGTTCGCACAATCTGTTCTCCTCCTGAATATTTTGGAACCTGTCAACTTCAATGGCCGGAGGAAGAATAGCAGCTTTCAACTGTACAACTGAAGGCTTCTGGATGAGTGAGATGTAACACACGATTCATGGCCCGGCGTCTGTTAAATATTCATGGATCTTTTTGAACTCTTTAAACAACATTTTCCTTTAAACTTAGAGAAAGCTACAACGTAACTCAGGGCGTGAAATCGCGCTCAGTCACTGTCAGAGCGGCACACGAGCAGATGTACGAAGACCACGTCGTGGCAATGTCAGATTTATTTTTAGGATGTCAAGAATTCTGCACGGCAGCAAGCTGATACATAATGATATCATGCATGTGCCAAAACATGTAGCCTGTTATTTGAGCCCCTCTTGTTCAGATGTAAGGATTTGCTGCTTTTTTTTCTGTGTTTTCAACGTGAATATTTGTCAGAAAAAGACATTTCACGGATTCAGGCTTTGTGAACCATGAAATAAACCAAAAAATATTCAACAAATGGTATAAATTATGGTCAAACAAGCTAATTGTTAATGAAAATACCATTATTTGCCAAACAAAACCTGTTAATGAAAAGGACACTTTAACACATGGATTGGTGTTGCATGGATTGAAACGCCAACCCTGCACTGCATCGACAACTTGCTCTACGGCCGCAGCCAGGTCTTAAGCAGCATAATTAATACTTGAAAAAAAATCATTAAGACAATCAATGCAAGTCATAAAGTGGTCTGAAACAATAAAAAGGCAGGAATTATTTAAGATGAGGTCAAATAAGAAGGTCGGGATGAAGTAGAAGATAATTATATAAGGTATGCCGGGCTGAGGAGTATATTTTAAAAGGTGTTGATCATTTTTACATCCTGAACTCCTCGTTAAGTTTCACAGTCAGAGCCTCACATATTAGCAGCAAAACTAAAAGTAGCTCTATTACAAAATCATCAAATTAGCGGTACTGTGATCGTGGCTCTTAGTTGGCCTGATTTCAGAGATCCAGCTAGTGTTAAGAGTTGTGGTGATGAAAATGAGATTAAATGAAAGCCTGGGTAACTTTCTCACAGTTGAAAAAGACTGGAGGAAGCACGACAGAGCAGCTCTTACACCTTGATCTTAGAAAAATATATTTTCTTTTATGAAAAAAAATAATAAATTAATCTTCTTTTTGAAATCAGATCAATAGAGCTGAGTGGGTGGAATTCATCAGTCCTAGCTTCATTATCATTAACTCGCAGAAAGTTTGGAGATTGTACTTATCTACAAGCCAATCATAAAGGGGATTGATTGAGGGTTCACCCCTAATAATTTTATTAAAAATTGAATTAAATATTAGCATATTTTTATTGGGATTTTAAACACATTTTTTAAGGCTGAAACTTGTGTCTCTTCCCCGGGGAAATAGATATTGTGTTTGCAAATGACCAAGTCGAATCATTCAATATTATTGCCAAGCATGAGATAAGTGCGTCTGACAGTGTAGATCTGAATACAGTGGTAATCAATCGGCTGAAAAAAATGGAAGACAGAGTCGGAGTTTGGAGGCAATTAACTGCCATTCATTTGTAGTAGTTTAATAGATTAGTCTGACTGTTCCCAAAGTTATTGAACATTTAGTATTGGCCTTTGTTATGTATTCTGCCCTTCAGAGACAGAGCGCAGTAACTACAGAGGCAGTGGAGCTGAGAAAAAGCAGTTTAAAGTTCTCCGGGCTGCAGGGGAAAACTGCAAAACAGATAGAAAGGATGTATTGCTGACTTAATCAAAACAATTATTGCAATAAAACCAACAAAATGTTTAAAAAATGCAGTTATTGCACTCTGCTAAACTCGGAGAATGCTCAGAGAAACTGCAGCATCTACCAACAGAATGTGTTTTCTCAGCTTAAAGATAGTTTGTTTAAGAGAATTAACTAAAAATGAATAGTTTGTTTATTATTTATAGTCCATATCTGATACTAAGGAAAATGCTGTTACTACAGATGCGCAAAATTGAAATGAAAAAAAAAAAAGCCAGAGATGTGGAAATGTGGAATGATAGGTCCATTTTGTAGTTTATAAAAAATAGGGCTGAATAATATTTTCACATCTTTTCCGTACACTACCACTCAAATGTTTGGAATCACCAACCTGAAAAAGCTTCACACAGTGCTGAGATGTCTGGAAGGATCGCTCTATAATTTTGAATGTTCTTTCTTTCTTTTATAGAAAGTCTTCTGTTATTTTGTGTGAAGGCTTTGCAAAAAACAGTAACGTTTCGTACACTGAGAACAAAATGCTGTACAATAGTTCAACCAGTCTGACAAGTGAAAGGCCAGAAAGAGAAAAAGAAGCTCTGAGCGACACTTAAATAAGAATATAAGGAATCACCAGTCATTGGAAAAGAAATTTGAAGCTCAACATTAAAATCTGTGCAGACGTGAAGGGGAACGCGTTCCCGTTTCAGTGTCAAGTGCACAATTATGTCTGTAACTAGCTGGAATTGCTGCTTCAGCAAAGCTAGTCTTAAATCTTCTAAGTTGAAACAGAAGGTCGGTGTAAGGTTAACGCTATCGGAGATCACAGAACGTGAGCTGAGCGTACTTTGGACTGACAAATCACAGTTCAAACCAGTTAAATCTAACCCCTGAGTAGACAGCAGGAAGGCCGAAGAAAAATGGGCTCCCAAAACTTTTAGAGCACAATTGCACCGTTGTGTTTTAATAATGACAGAGAGACATGCACGCGCACACAATTTTCTGGGCTGTAAAGCACATTCAAAATTAAATATTACATCAGTATTCTGCTATCATGCAGCTCCGTGGAGATCCAATAAATGGATGTTTTTAATAATTTAATTATTCTTTTTGGAGGAGCAAAAAGAAGAAAAACATCAGTGTAACGGGTGACTCCAAACAGATGTCAGAAAGTCAGATAACTCACTTCTGACCAGATATGTAGCTACTGTGTTTTTTCTTTTTAGAGCAGTACTGACAAAATGTTTCTTCTAAATCATTAAATTCAGACTCTCGTTGTTTAATGCTGATAAGGAGAAGGAACTAAAACCAGGCCATGAGAAACAGCAAACATGAAATACAGTCAATATGTTGCACTACCTCCAGCGGGGAATGATTTATCAGCAAGTTATGGTCTGAACCGTCTGAAGGGCAGTGACTGTGACATAAACCCCTTTTTGGAGGCTTTCAAGCGGGGTGACCTGGTCCACGGTGTCAACTGCCTCACTGAGATCAAAAAGGATTCAAACAGAGCAATCACAAGCACAAACAGCAACAAGGGGACGTCAAGGAAAGACATCTTTTGTGCCGTGGAACATCTTAAAATCCAATTTTAACTTTGCGGCGCTTCATTATTCATAGAATGTTGCAGTTTTGGGGAAACGGCTTTTTCCAAATCCTTGGAGAAATACAGTTCGAAATATATAAAAACGGCTCTATTGTGATCAGTAGCATACTCCACATCTTGAAGTTTCAGTCCAGAATTAGTCCAGGTTATTAAATACCGACTGCCTCCACCAAGGTGGAGAAGATCTCCAAAGTATAACATACATTTAAGAAAGACATTTTCTCATTGCACGTAAAAGTCTCTGAAGGCCTGACAAAGAGCGATTGACATTTTCGTACTCTAAGCTCCGGATATTATTCATAGAAATGCAAAGCATATTTGGAGAGACCCATTTTAACATTTTATAGAGTCCCAGTATCTCACTCGAGGTGACTTGTTCCACCCCACATGACTCCATATCCATTATGGATGGCTGGCTCAGCCAAGCCAGCAATATACATATGTTTACAACTGTCAAATGCACCAAGAGGACTCACTGAGAGTCATGAAAAAGCAGCTATCCATCTGAGCTGCATGGATCCCGAAGACCTTGTTGTAACATTATCTCCCAAGAATATCAATAATACATACGGAGATAAATGTGCCCAAGTGCATAGAATCAAAAACAGGACAACCGGTGCAGCTTCAGGAATATGCGTTATGTTAAAGAGGCTGGTGGAAACTCACCTCCAGTTCAGTCTTTTCCAAATATGCACACTTCCAGCAAATTACTGTGTTTCAAACTTGAATCGCATTGTACATTCAGCTTCCTTTTTTTTATTATTGGCAGAACATCTATTCACATAATGTAACGTAACCGGTTAAACCTTGGATTTATAAATGATGAAAATCCACATCCTTCATTCAGCGTGTTAACAATGTGTTAACTGTAATGAGAGGGTAGACATGACAAGGCTGTCTTCTATTCTGTTTTGCAGTGAAGGACAGGAAGAGCTCAGTTCCCGATCTGAATGTGCAAAACGATTCGGCCTCCAACGTCTCTTTTTATGAGGAAAAATACAGTTGATGCGTGGGGTGTAACAGAATCTAAGATTACTGCCAAGTACACCAAAGTTGCCCCTCAGTTAATCTCTGTTTTGGTAAAGAAAGTTCACTTTGATTGTGTGGTTCAAGGCCTCGCGGGGCAGTGAGGTGCTCTCTGTATTTCACTTTTAAGCACAAAGCTTCAAATGTGATTAGCAGTTGATGTTGTGAGGTATCTGGTTCTCAGTATTTGTATGAAGGACCTGGGATTTTTTTTTTCCATTCTCCAAGAGAAAAACAAACCTCTAACATTTCAACGTCGATGAAAAAGAAACTCTAACTTGAATCTGAACATCTGTAACAGGCCAAAGTATTAAAGCGCTTTCTAGCTTCCAATGAACTGAAATCAGAAATCAAGGCCCAGGCATGGACGCTAACTGACCTTGCCTCCAAGAAATAACATATTCCCACTTTTCTCATTTATTTTCACAATTCTGTTTTTAATAGGATTCAGCCGGGATTATGCTCACAGGTAAGGGAGGCTACAATTGTTATGAGGTGGTCAGGGTGGAGCAGTAGGGGATACAATGTGCATGACTTTGACAGAGCCCGGGGTTGACATGCATGTGCATGCATGTGTAGTTAGGCAACAGAAGCACCTAAAGGTCCAGTGTGCAGGTAAGGTTAGGCACAGCCTTCAGTAGCAATTTGGGATTTAATATTTTGCCCTGAATGACCGGACGAGGCAGGGATCGAACCGCTGGTCTTCTGATTAGGACCCACCCCACATCGTGGGCCACTGAAATGAAAAATATATGTGATATATAATAAGACGGTAAGCATGGAAACACATTTCGCCTCATTGTTGTTCATTATCTTTCCCTAACCTTAACCAAGTGACTAAACATAAAGTAGCAGCAATCCTTAAAAACATATTTTCTGTTTCTGCAAGGCACCATCCTACAAATGTGACTTTTGTAGACGGAGTTAAATAGACAAAGGGGAGAAACAATTTCATTTGTTTGGCACAGAAGGGGACACATTAAACTTAGAATTGAACGAGACTAAAGAGCCTACAGCTACGCTCGGCGAGTCTGTGCTTGATGCTGAGATAAAGGCTAATGTCAGCATGCTAACGTGCTCGCTGAACGTGCTGACGATAAGCAGGTGTAATGTTTATCGTGTTTACCATCTTATTGAGCTAACATTTGTTAATTAGCACTAAACGCAGAGTGCAGATGAAGCTGATGGGGATGATGCTGATAGTTTTGCAGGTCAGACACAAACCAAAGAGATAAATATCAGATAAATCAAACTGACCTGATGTTGGTGCGAACGATAAAGTCAGAGGATCACCAGAGTTATCACAGTTCAACCCGAGGGGAACATGATTGTCTTTACTCATTACTCATACTTATCATCGCAAGCCATTCATTTATGTTTCAGATATTTCACCCTGGATCAACATGATGGATTGAGAGACCAATGCTGCGAGCATGGCTAAAAACACACTTCATATCTAAAAACATACACAATGTTTAAGCTCCCAGGCTTTTTTTTAAGCGTTTAAGCAAATATTCTGCCTTTAGTATGAAGATATATCAGCGCCTAGCTTTCTCTTTTGTAGTTATGCCATGTCAGGACACAGATAACAAATAACCCTGAACAGAAACTAAAGCAGGAAGGCAGATCTAATAACTAATGACAAATGCAGTCAGTATAATATATGAAACAATATGTCACTGCTGAACTTGTAAATGACTGCTGTGAATGACAAAGTACAAGTGAAATGAAATAGTTTGCAGAAGCACAATTCAAAGTCTGCACTTAATGCGATTGAGCCTTCGCAGTGTTCTTACACTGCTGCTAGGTTCACTTAATTTGCGTTATAGGAAAGCCAATAAGACAAATGAAATAAATGAATTTTTGGGGATTCAGCAGCGGTGAAACGTGAGCCAGCTGAGGAAATCAGATAAGCAGTACACTTGTAGTCCTCCTCTGACATATCGGTACCGATCTTATCAAACTCTCCCGTTTGGTCTCTTCATACTGACTCTTGCGTTGACAGACACATCTTGTAACAGTTGGCAATAAATTCAAGAATGAAACACAAATTACAGAAGCGTATTTACTTACCAACCTGGAGAGAATTGGGATGTTTTCACAGGGGGATGGAAATAAAGAGCACTTGTTTTTTTTTTTTTAACCTGTTTTGTTGCTGCACCACCACCTCCACAGCCTGTCAAAGTGACAGCTCTGGCGGCACTCGGGCACAACTCTGACATTATTTACAGACGGTAAATAAGGAAAAATATCTGGCTAGCGAGTATGATTCATAGTTAGTCCCAGCTCTTGTATACAGACAAGTTGTCACATTCATTTAGCAAATTACGCTCGTGCTTGGGGCTCTGTGAAATGGTTTGGCCCTCCCACTTTATTGGGGGTGAGGGGATACTAAAAATAATAAAAGCTTGCTTCTCTGCTCAGCCTCCAAATCTGTTGACTCAGAATCCCCCAGCATCATTGATCTCTATGAAAGGATTATAGAGCAAAGGTGTAAAAAAAAATGATTCAATTAATTGTGCAAAATCAACCAGCTGAAGGCAGTTTTCATTACTCTCTCATAACCTTGCTCAGAGGCTTGCATGTAACATGATATGCTAATGCTTGTCATACTAATCCGTTGTAATCTTCATGCTTGAATTTTTCAACGTTGCATCTAACGCGTACTGTAAACGATGATGGCATAATGGAGCAGCCGTGAAGCTGGGGAAAAGTCGCTAGAATTCCCCAGACTTTTAAAATGCTCCCAAAGAGTGCACTGCAGCACACTGTGACACTGCAGCGCAGATGTAAAATGCACTAAATATGAGTGATTACAAAATGAACAGTTACGGATTAAGGTAAGACTCATATGTACACCCCCTCGTCTATGATACATTTTTCTGGCAACTGCAGACCGTATGCTTATGTAGCAGCCAGTGAACCATGAAATCACTTGGTTTTCATGAAGCTAATTTGCATTCTCAGGTTAAAGCTCAATGGGCCAGGAGAGGTAGTTGTAAAACCTTCATTTAGTATATCAGAACTGTCTTTTCTTATTATGGCTGCAGAAAATGATCAAAGTGTCACTATTGCCGAAGTGACAGCGCATGCTAATGGCATGAAATATGCAGACTGCAATACCACCTCGCGCTGCTTTTAAACAGGGTGCTCTGAATCTGTATCGCTCTTCATCGTGAGCTGTTTTGTACTCTCGCTGTTTGCAACATTTGCCGAGGACGTCTAACGACGTTAGATGCGAATGTTCACCCAAGCAGCGCCGGTACACGACGCAACGGAAATAATAGAAACAGTCTTCTCCAGGAATTGTTGTTTTAGGTTTTAATAAGAGCAGTTGGAGTCCTTTATAGGATTCATATTAATCTCATGTTCTTATGTTTGCTCACATCCACGTGTGGACTCTGTAGCTGCTCAGCTGCCTAAGCCCTCGTGATAATTTGCACTGTTGACGTGACACAAACATGTTAAAGCCCTGAAAATTTCCATAACCTGCACCATGCGGTCTGGCGATGGTGCCAGTACCTGCAAACAGTGTGTCAAGATTTACAAACCCGCCTGTGGAAGGATTACGCACGTAATTGGTGGAACCACATTGCAAAACCTTTCTTTGAGAATTAGAGAAATGTGAAATCTAATCCTAGTGAGCAATTTGTTCTCAAGGGAAAATATAGCTTGATGATTTTTTTTTTTCTTTTATTAAAAATCACTGAAACGCTGATTAATCTTCAACACAGAAGCGGCGAGGGTGTGAAAGTATTTCCTGATATTTCATACTCCAGTGTCAGGAGTTTTCAGCCACTTCAATGAAATAGAGGTGACTATGGTAGAAATGGAATATTCTATGTATAACTATGTTGTCATTAGTGTATCATCATCACCTAAAAATAAGAACCGTCATGTTTTGTTACCTCAGAATGACACTTTAATATCTGTATCTTCTTCCAGCTAATGTATCCTCTAGGGGCAGAGATGAGGAGCAGGCTACAGAAGCCTGATAACGCCACAACCCAGATGTTTTTTAAATTTTTAAACATGCAGTCTTTAACTCCAAGGGACAAATTTCCAGATTTCGCACAGCTCAGGTCAACATAGACAGAAGAAGTCCTAAAAGTGATATGTCATGGTTAAAAAAGTATTTTTTTTTAAAAGTTAGTAAGTAGCTTTACTGTAGAATATTTCTCCTTACTTACTATTGCACTGTATGCTCGTGATGATGTATTTTATTTGTAGCATAAAATGTCAGCACTCTCAAAGGCAGAAATAATTCATTTAAATATTATTATTCATATCATCTCACTGCAATCTTAAATTAAATGATTAATCACTTGCCAGTTGCTTTAGATGAATAACATATCAGGATGTTTGATGTTTAGTAAGCTGTGACCTACTCCAAGGTTTTACAAGATTTGACTGATCATATCTCAAAAACATGTCCAATCCTCAGCCCAAGTATTTTAATTTAACTCCAGCCAACGGCTTTCAACACAATTAAGAGAACTCTATGTTGTATTTGCTCTAAATATCTCTGTTTTGTATCTCACGGGGCTGTAGTTTTTATCTTGGACGGCTCTTCATTACCTCCCTTTTTTGTACTCATAGCTGACAAGATGAATCAAGTGAATGATTAGTCAACTGACAGAAAATCAGTCTGCAACTAATTTGATGGTTAATGGTCATCCAAACTGAAATATCTCGACTATTGGTTAAAAATAAGTTTTGTATAAACATTCAGGCGATTAGCTTCTTGAATACAGTGAGCAGTAATTTGTTGTAGACAGAAATCTTTTAATTTATGCACTTGTCAACAACTGCAAGAACATACAAGAATGCAAATGTAATCATGACATTATAAATAAAGCATAACTCTCCGAGACAGTTTGAGCAAACTCCATTCGTTGCTTAAGTGGACCACAAGTGAAACGTTTTGTCCTCATCGAAGGTTTGTTGACGAGGTAATTATTTCCGAGGTCAAGAGCCTGACACCTCCGAGCTTTTGAGCGAGACTCAAGGGTTTTAAATCCATTTTACAGACAGCGGAAAGATGAATGCTTTGCACATATTGTATGTATGAGGATCTGTTCATGTGTTTAATCACATTTCATTAAATATATTGTTGCACCATCTTGTTTCCACAGTCGCCCAGAACAGAAGTTTGGTCTCTGTAATGAGCATCTTCCTCTATGTTCTGACATTTTATAGACCAAACAATGAATGAATGGATTCATTCAAAAGGCAACTGGCAGTTTAATCCATTGCGACGAGAATCGTGAGTTGTCGAGAGAGTCACAGCGCAA
Organism: Nibea coibor; assembly: GCA_023373845.1. NCBI lineage: Eukaryota > Metazoa > Chordata > Actinopteri > Sciaenidae > Nibea > Nibea coibor. The sequence continues at coordinate 7,815,985 of CM041716.1, read as the reverse complement.
AGAGGTCACTGCCAGATCTGGATTTTTAGGATCTGACTGTAACGTGAGCAAAATCCAATTGCTTGCACGGAGTCTCATTGAAAATCTTGTGCGCCTTCAGCTATTGCGTTACAGAAGACCTCAACATGTGATCCAGCGGGCTTATCTGATGAAGTCTAACCATAGTACAAGCTTTAATTATCAGCGGGTTTTCTGATCCCTACCTGCTCCTTTAGTTCCTTTTACTCCTTTTTGGTAACTTTGCCTCTTAGCAGCACTGAAATTCATGACTATTGATTGGCTGGTGGAGCACACATACACACACTATTCATCTTCTCTTGACCTCTAATGCCAAAGGTTTGTAGAAGCTAATAAAATGCTAATTATTCAATCAAACTGCTCCGACAGGCAATTTTCCTTGAAAACGTTTTTTTTTTTTTTTTTCGGCTCATTCCAAGTAAAGAGCCCGGCTCGGTTTGAATCGGACCAGTGGGAGAGAAGCATTCATCGGAGTCTGAAGCTGTTTAGTGGAAATGGCTGCTCGTTCTAAATAATCACCTCACTTTTGTGTTTTTTTTTTTCGCCTGCAATTGACTCACACAGTTGCACCTATTGAATTCACTGAATACATTGTATATGTTTAAACACATGGGGTCCACACTTAGTGACACATGCTCAATATGTTCACCGTTTCGGGGCATTGCTGTTCATGTACCCCTATTAGGTAGATGTAATTAGGCTTTGAGTGTGGCACCACGGCTGCTGAAAACCCATGAACGTGTGCAGTGATATGATTGATACCTTGCCATGTAGCATATATGATCCTATCTGTAAATCAAGTCATTAATCAAAGAGCTGACATGAAGAGTAAATTACAGTAAAGCCAGGGGAAAAGGTGGGGGAACGGTCTGATGGCGTTCAGTTTCCTGTATCTGCTGAGAATGATTTTGACCTCACAGTTATGACAGCTATCGGGCTACTCTACACCTCCGAACAACATCGCTGCTTCCCCTGAACGAGTGGCTCTGTCAGTCTGCTGCTGAGTCATGATGACATTGAGAATGTCCTTTAATAAGTGTGTTACAGCCGCGGCTGCTTTATTGCTTGTCTTCATCTCGGGCGCTGTGATCACTGCAGTTAGAGAAGGGAGGGACTCGCTGAAAAATCCAATTCTAACCAAAACCTTTACTCCAGACAGGCAATTTAAAAATAATTAAAGCCTCTAATAAATACACAAAAATCACCTCACGTGGCTGTGGTGGAATTAATTTCACATACCGGCTCCGGTTTATTAAATGCTTTGGGTCCTCGCTCGTCGGCTGGTGAGCTCAGGAAGCGCCATCACATGTGCCGATATCTGAGGAAAGGAAGCACAAAGAAAAGTGACTATATCCAATATGAATGCATTCACTCAAATCTATAATTGATCGTAGCTCTAAGGCTTGTTTTTGTCTCCCTAGATGGTCAGCAGGATCTGATGTAATGAGATGCCTGAAGGTTTTTGCGGCGTTTTTTCTTTTGGTGCTTTCACAGAGCTGATATCTAAGAAGGAGAAAAATCCTTCCTTTCTTTAAGCCTCTAGAAAGATAACTCTGACACTGTCCTCTAAAGGCGTACTTGTAATCTTGTGCTCTTGGACAAAAAAAGTAGAAAATGCCAATTCTATTATATTCCAGTCGTGTTATACTGTATGTACAGATAATGCTTTCACCGCAGGTATATTTATGACTGTTTACAATCAAAGTCTGTTTCTACGCCCGTAAAAATCCTATCGGTGCTCGTGTTCTCGTCTTTTAAGACAATATGCTGATTATTGAGGTGAATTTGAAGGTTATTTCCTTATGAAAGAGATTAAACAAGACCTCACTGTCATTTTCCTCTATGCCACACACATCAAGTGAGACCACAGCGAGGTAAGTCTCAGCTGCCCCTGTTGTCATACCAGAGTATTTTAAGGAATAAAGCTGGCAGTGCAGGAGGATGAGTGTCTCCCTAACAACTGTCTGTGTCTTGCCCGGATAGGTGCGAATCACTGTGATGGATAATGACTTGAGGGAGCATGTCCTTTGGCCAAAGTTGCCTGGCACTGAGGAATATTTTTTTTTTTCCGCTTCAAATAAGGGCCTGGAGAGAAAAAGAGAGAGTAGCAGAGAGGCTGAAATCGTGTGGCTGCACGAGAGGAAAATGGGACAGGGAAGTGGAATGTTTGATACAGTGAAGGAGAGCCATGTTGCAGATTAAGCGAGGCTAGCTTGTCCCGCGCTGACAGCGGACTTATCACACCGGGCCAGGTGATGATTTGATGCTTGGAAACGAGAGAGATAAAACCGAAAAATCAGGTGCTAGGCCATTGTGAACGGGTGAAGGACTTCTTGTTCGCGACAAATTTACAACTTTATGCACCTCCCAGTGGTTGCTTAGTGTCACATTGCAGTCACACACACTCTCTGTCACACTGGCTGTCAAAGTGGGCTGTGGCACTGCCACGCACACGAGCAGAGGCAGTTAATATGCATGGCATGATAGACTGTGAAATGATAGACTGTGAAACTCATGACACATACACTCTTACTTTGTTTCTCTCCTTCATTTCTTAAACTGTGACATGACAGAGCTGACTCCAGCTCCAGATGAATTGAAAAGGACTGGAATGACGTATCAAAAAGCAAAAGCTTGCGTCATAAATACTTCATTGGATGGATGAATAGCTGAAGGTGACAAGCCTAAAGTCCCCCCCTGAATACAAATTGATGTACAGTAGAGCTGGAAGAAGAACCTGAGTGGAGAATAGTGTTTTTAATGCATGAAGGCTCTCTGCAGACAAATGTGAGCGATATGGTAATCTCTCTTGGGTTGCGTGCTGCTGTACTGCAGGCGGGGCTGCGACATGTCATGTAGCTTGTTTTGAATTTTAGGGACAAGTGAGAAACTGAAGGCTTGTGACCTTGACAGCCATCTCTCTGCGGTTTGAGGATATGAAAGTGAAAATGAAAGAAACGTTTTGCAGTAAAAATAGCCTCTTAAGTGAGTAAGAAGGCCTTATCCTCGTCCATCTTCAGCAGATGTGTGCATACTGTGGCAACAACCGCATGTTAAAGCATGCAGTAATTACTGAGGCACATTAATCACCTTATTTTCTCAGTCACAAAATCTCATCACGAGCCGAGAGGACGCGCCCGCTCTTTGTTTTGCATAGATGAATTCCAAACCTGTGTCAAAATATGATAAATTTTTCATTACGCCCCCCTTTACACTTTGTTCTCCTTTAGCTACAATGATGCAGTGAAATATTAATGACAGGACACACATTCATAGTCATGGTATCGCCAACTCTGCTTTTGTGATGCCTCTCCCCGCTGCTTATGCCTCTTTCCTGTTGTTTCATAATCAGATCAGCGTTCATATCTCACCCAAAGCTGCCAAGTGGAAAAAAGGAGCAAGCTCAGTCAATGAGATTATGAATGTATGACTGCTTCTCTCGTGTGTTGAGGAATGTTGCTTTCCTCGCCACAATACTGTCTGGAATTAGATGATAAGCATCCCGAAATGCGTTAAAACAACAGCTGTAACGTGTCCTCATTCTAAACGCTAAACGCTGTCCCTCTTCCTCTAGGTGGTGTTTTCCCGTGACGCCCAGTGGGAGTCACTTGCCTCAGCTCTGACTCTCTGACTGCCAGGTGATCGGGATGCAGATGTGAAACCTGCGATGGAGACCAGGGCTTGATATCTGGTGAGTTTGTCGTGTTTTCCAAGTCACTGCGTATTGACTGTGAACAGTTTCGAGCTCCGCCTTTAGCTGGGGCAGCTCTACTGTAAGTATGCTGAAAATGTGCTAGCAGTGGTGCATCAGCAGATTGAAGATGCAGTGCTATGTAGATCACCACTGGGAATTTATCACAGAAAAGACTAGAGAAACTACAGGTGCAGAGCAGAACTGGGTCAGCTGTGCAGCGTTTGTTCTACACAGTTTAAACAGCCATGTGGGTGGAGTTTGTCAAATCAGCATCAGCCTTATTGTGCAGGTATGTTTAGGCAGGCGAGGAATCTGACTCCACTGTTTCCAGCAGCTCTCAACGTGCTGACACAAACACATCATAAAAATGTGGCTATTATGTACAGAGGAGGAGGTATGAGAAATAATACATAATATTTACAACAAAAGGACGACAACACACGGTGTCTGCAGGGCTACAAATAGGTGGAGGAGTGCTGGATAAATATTGCATGGCTAAGTCATTCTATATGCATACATTAGATGGGTTATGGATAGTATACTGTATACAGCCCGCTTGGATTTTAATATATCAATAATGGATCATATGCACAGGTTGGACAGTATGTTAAAACTGTTTACGCAGACGGCGTTTCACCTGAGAGATTAGCGGCGAGTTAGCTGCATGTAACAAACAAAATAAATTATAAATGTCACTATTCTTACGCCTGTTTTCTTTATTAAACTGCGCTCAATTCAAGATTCTCTCTTCCACCAAACAAGTTCAGTTACCTGGTTGAAAAACACTTTCAGTGACAGACAGACACAAAATTAAGCTCGCCAAAATCATCTCTCTCCCAACTGTTCCAACAATCACCTGCTCTGTTTTGGTCAAAAACCCTTAGCTCTCTGAGTTAGGTGTGAAGATATTCTGAGTCTACACATTGTTTTTTCCCCAGTGTCGCTGAGCGGCAGCTCTTACTCATTTTCCGGAGGCAGACCTTTAAATTAGCAAAAGAGCCAATGGCAGAAAGTCGATATATTCGTCCAGTCACCCCCCAACAGTAATATATATATATATATATATATATATATATATATATATATATATATATATATATATATATATATATATATATATATATATATATATATATATATATATATATATATATATATATATACAGCAGATATTTTGGTAATTATTTATTTCATTTACTGATGTATAAATTACATCTATATTTATATAATAATTATGTTCAAACAGCTTATGATGCTTTCCATAAAAGTGGTGGTATAGCAACAACAGCCGCAACATGCAGAGCCTTCAGCCTTTCAGCCTTGAGCAGTGCCTGCAGCCTCTCGGACTACATAAGACCCCATGAGCTCCACCGATAATGTAGAAGGACATACTGTATATATTGTATATATTCAGACAGACTCTAAGAGAGGAAACAGTGACCAAGCCGCCGCATCCTCTTTGGAAATCACACCCTAGTGTGTTGTTGGTGGTGTACAGAACTCTGCAGTGCCTTCCCGAGCAGCAACGTTAGTGCCAAGGTGTGCATCATTGTGGTGGTTGAGCAGGTTGCCACCAAAGATCTTCTCTACAGACCTAGCAACCTGTTTGCTGTACACTAAACTGCTAAACAACAATGACTAAAAGGCCAACGATTCATGACTTCACCCACATGTGACACAAAAAGAGGTTATATCTGGAGTTGTGCGTCTCTAACTAACCTGTAATTGGCTATGAAACACTCCTGCAGCAGTACATAAACTCAGTTTCCTGTTTCAATCATACATGATATAGCACGAAACTGTTAATTAAAACCTGGTACACAGGAGGATCGAGTTAATGATCTGTGCTGCGTCTTCAGAGGGCAGTCATCCGAGAATAATTGTGCACATCTGAAGTGCAGTAGGTACCTGTATCCCCTTAACATCTGTCTGCCGTACTCTGAGATGGTTTGCATCCTGAAAATGTCATCTAGACGCTACATCCGATCCAGCCTGCTGCCAGTAAGTGTATTTTGCTGAGGGCGTCGTTTTAGGAAAAGGTCTGGGTAATTCCCCGGGGGGAGTTCAGTAAGCAAAGGGGTGGGGCGGTGAGCTTATTTTGCCTACGTCTGACCCGCTGTGGTCTGAACCCCTGTGGTTTTTGCGGTCAGGAGGGCATCTCACAGTGCTGAGAACAAAGAAATATGATGGCTCCCACTTGTCCTCCTCTGGTTCAAAGGGAATGGCAGGGCAATGCTAATTAGCCAGCTTGTGTTACTGAATTGAACATCACTGCTGTTCCCTTCAGTGTTCCCCCTCCCTTTTGTCGTACGCCTAACAAGCAGCGTCTACAACAGTCGTGCACCTTGCATAACTCTGCATATTTTGTGTACCGTGAGACACCCTGTTCAATTCCTTGTCCTAAAAGGGAAAATAATTCCCGTAGTTGTATTAATCCTATTTAAGAGAAATAAATTCACCCTCTCCCGGCGACGTCTGCCCGTGTATATTCTTTGGATATGTTCGCCCAGCTGTTCTTTTGAGTGTACTTTAATCCTGCTTGTCAAGTTTGAGGGCGATAAGAGGCGTAACAACAGGATTCCCCAACAGTTCATCTCTACTGCAAAATTATGGTCCTACAACTGTGAAAAACAGCTCTGTAAGTAGGTAGAGAATACATGTTTTCAATCAGGGTTTGAGGGGACAGAATGAGTAGAAGGTCAAGTTATTACCCTCACATATTCAAAATTCCAGTGCCGTCACTGTGCATATACGCCTCCTTTGCCCTGTCTTGTGTTCTCTAGTCTGCCTCTCTTGTGAAAGTAATCTGAGTCTTGCTTGTCAGTGTTTCCTGGAATACCAAGTGTTGAAGGTAGTGACAGGCGGCGTCGAGTAGCAGCTCTGGGTATCCTTGAGGTTTTACGGCACATGTTTCCATGTTAAGATATCATCTCGGCGCCTGATCCTTGTTACCGCAGCCCTAATCATCTGCAGAAATTAAGCTGTACGCTCCGTGTCATCCGCGTCTAAGAATAACGAGCGCTTTGTGAATTTGAGATGGTGTAGCTGAAAACTGTTTTGAACAATAGTGGAGGAGAATATGGTAAAATCAAAAACACCTGCGTGCGTGCAAGCACAAGTCAGATACAATAGATGTGTAGCTCCAGGGGAGTTGTGCTCAGCGTCTTGGTGCTTTCTCTCTCTCTCTCTCTACCTATCCCTCTCTCAAATATCTTTTTGTTAGTGCAGATGCACTCAGGGTTGGCAAACACATTGAAGACTGAGTCACTTAAACAGCCTCATCTTGACACACCGCTGACTCACAGTCTATTGATTTCATCATATTCTTTTGTACTGTTTGTTGTTATATATGTGCACAGGAGGGAGCGGATTGTTTGGACTCCTCCAAGGGACATGTGTTCGTCTCAGGGCAACATCACACAATTAAAAATTCAGACGCCCGGTTAATGACATATGGAGGTGCAACCGTTTCCTTTAAGCGTCCTTATTAGGTATGAGAAACACAACTGAGTTTAAGTATGTATTTACAGTAATAGCACAATCAGTGTTTGCCAGCATAAACAAGCCTCTATCCCCGAGCAACAAAAGAGAGAAGCTCTCATCTGTGTTGTCATGCAAGCGTAAAGCCCGGAGCCCATTCATTCAAAATAAAAGGTGCGTTACATTTTGATTCAACTTTTTACTGCTTGCGCTTGAGAACCGATCCATAACCACGGAAAATATTTCTACTCGCAGTTTGTAATTATCATTTCATTCACTGCTGAAGAAATCAACAGAGCGTCCCAAATTACAGAGCAGGACCAGCTCTTCGCGTTCTCGTTCCTGACAATCGGAGACAGGCGTTATTGAACTTATTCAGGGACGGTGGGCAAGGTTCAGTGAGAAGGACAGAATGCAAGAAAAATCTGTTCGAATGCTGCAGATAAATAATTTTCTCTCCCGAGGAAACCAGACATATCCCAGCAAGACTCAAGTTAATTATGCTGTGTAGTTTGTATTGTATGTTTAGATGTACGAGTCCAGTTGTAGAAGTAGTGGTGTGCTCACTGGAATTGTTTTGCATTAATTAATGATATATGCTGCTTTTTTTTTTTTTTTAAGAGATTCAAACCTTTTCTCTCATGTTGTGACAGTAAATATTCACCGAATTTGGATCTCTCCTGCAAATAGAAATGGTTGTTTATTTGAAGTGCTATTTTTAGATATCTACCATAGCTCAAGGGAAAGGCCTGTACTACGTGCTGAGCACAGAAATGCACCTACTATGCTCCCCTTTCATCATAAATGTGAGCTCAACTCTCCACCCTCTGCTCTGTAATTGCTTCATGATATAATGTGGCCAGTATCAGTGTCCATCTGTGCACTGGTCTAAAACAAGGCCATGACAGGAGCCCCCCTTTGCCTTCATATCATTTACCAAATACAGCGTATGGGAGTAGGCCGCGTGATAGTGGCAGACGAGTAGCTGGTTATGAGCCACAGCTCCTCCATTGTCTAGCATGCTGGAGAAAGAGTGGGAGCCCCTAAAGAGGCCTGGCAGAGTCTCTGCTTCCATCTGCCTGCATCCCTCGCCATGGAGCCCAGCTCACACCACTTGAGATTATACTCACGTCCAAGCTGTTACTGTAATTTGCATTGGCTCATAGGCAGAGGAGAGTGAGGAGGAGGAGGAGCTGCACATGAGGCAGGAATGTTATAAGTGGTCCTGGCAGCACAATGAGCTTGCCTGGGTGTAGTTTTATGGACAAGTGGCACGGACGGAGCTATCTTAAAGTGCAATAATGGCACCGTGCAAGTTGCCCTTCTGTCTAAGATTGTGGCCCGTGTTAGCGCAGAGACTAAATTATAGAAACGTAGTGCTTAAAACAACCCCATTCACATTCAGTGTGGTGAGTTTTATGTCTGCATTACTCTTGGCTTGTTCGTTACTCCAGCAGCACGTCAGTCCAAATGCACGAAACAAACAAAGTAGCTATACCTCTGAAAGATTACGCCGTTTGGTATTCCACTAATTAGCAAGTGATGTGTTCATTTCTTTGCAATCCATTTAGATGAAAGGTCACGCACCTGGAGAAAACCCACGCAAACACTGAGAAACGAAGTCTACTGAAGAAAGAGCCGGGGCCGAGGATCAAACCGAGAGACAAAAACACACGAGCTGCCGCGCTGCCCTCTCTGTTTCAAATCATACATCAAACCCGGGATGTGATCTTCTTTGAGAATTCATTCAAATCCGAGGCAGCAGTTTTGTTTACAAACTGCTTTCTGAACTGAGCAGGCACTGAATGTGCTAGCAGCAGTCAATTGGGAGAATACGTAGCAACTGCTTGATGTAGGATTTTGAATTAAATTCACGTTTTTTTCCCCAATAAAAGGGAAAAATACCAAAAGAGCACTTTCGGCTCAGTCCCACTGAATGTTCTCTGATGTCCTCATTTTTCAGGCTTAATTTGTTCCTAACCTGATAGCTTTTGGACTGCAATTTGGTTCAGCAGCTAATTTATCAAATTTACTAATTAACTAGAGACGGACAATAAAGAGAAATTTCTGATAATGCCACCTCGATCAAATACGGTGGACTAATTATTTATGGCACAGCCACGAGCACAATGACCCATAATGAACTACTTCTTCTTCAGTAGCTGGTGGTAACGTCACTACATGTACAGTAATCCAATAGATCTGTTATTCTGTTGTTATTAGATTAGATTATTAGATCATTCACCATTCACTGACGCACTGACACAACAAAATGCAGCTGAACATGTAACCACGAGTAAGTAGAAGAAAGTGCAGGGCAATGTCTGTATGAGACGTATAAATAACAGATGATGTACAGTAATGCAGTTGGTTGACATCATATACAGAATAAACAGCTGGATATGAATGCAGTAAAGGTCAGACGTACATATAGAGAGCAGCACATGAATACACTTTAGATACAGGAGAACAGTGCAGATATGCATTAGTAAGCAGGAGCACGAATAGTACAGACACTGTAAATAGAGAAGGGTTATGAGAGTTGATCTAATTGAGGCGCTGCTGGGATTTGAACCCGGGATCTACTGTTTACGAGACAGGCGCTTTAACCAGCCAAGCATCCTGCAGACAGTCAAGAAGTTTTATTTCCTTTGGCAAGTTTTCAAAGACATCAACAATCTTACAATCTTTTTGTAACACCGACTTTCCATCAGAGAAAATGTCAAATGTTTCACAAGGATTTAGCTTTATTAACTTTGTGCGCCGCTATGAAGAGAAGAATACAGATTAAAAAATAATTACACGACTGATAAGAGAGAGCTAAATATGCCTTTCAGTGGCAAATAACAGGCCTGACAGGTTTTCGACTACAGACGCACAGAGTGCTGCAAGAGCTTCTCTGCACTCGTCCTAAACATTTCATTCACGTAATTGCAAATTATACTGATATGGCATGGAGTTAGTTCGTTGACCTGATTTTCCCAAATAACTGTAATTGGAGGCAGAAATGGCAAATAAGGATCTCATTCACTCGGAAAATCATCCATATCAGGCATTTTAAACATCCCTTCTGTTTGAAGCTGGCAGGTACCTTACGGTATATTAAGACTGAAGATTTTTTTTTTATTATTGGCAACTTCAAAGACACCCCGTGGCGTCTTTAACCACTAATAGTGCCACGGAGCAATGTTTTTAGTGTTTTTCAGCGTGTATGATTTAGGGGAATGTGGCAGAAATTGAATATTTTATGTGTTACTATGTTTCCATTAGTGTATAATCACCTGAAAATAATAATCTTTTCTGAGAATAAGCCTTTTATATCTACAGATGCTGTGGGTCCTCTTCCATCCATGTCCAACATGTTGAACTGCCATGTTTCTACAGTAGCACATAAAGGTCAAACTAAACACCGGCTCTGGGTAGATCCTTTGTTCATATTTTTTTACCTGTTTTGCGGCCACCATACTTTTTCTTTCACGCTCTGAATGAGAGGGTGAGGCTGCTGGATGCGCACTAGACAATCTCTTCAGCTGGTGACAATAGCGTGCCAAAGAACGAAGCAAAAAAAAAAAAAAAAAGGGCAATTAATGAGATTACATGAATGTGAGCGGTGCAGGCTTTTGGTTTTACTAAAAACTGACTCTGTGAATCTTTTATTAGGGAGGGAAAAAAAACATTTAACGTGTTAATTAGGCCTCAAGGATACACACAAAGTGTTGTGGAGACAACAACCACTGAATGTAAACATTACTGTGTTTACAAAAAATCCACAGGGTAACTTGAATGTGGTTAAAGGATAATTCATGTTTCCCGAAAATGTGTCTTTATGAGTTGCGCTAACTCTGTGCCCGTCACCTGAATTGTAGTGATCTAGGAGAAAACAAGGATTCAAAACATATCCAGGCGAGCTCTGTGAGCTTCCTGCTGCTTTGCAAACACAAACAGCAGTTGCATTAATCATTTCATGCAATGTATGTATGCCATGTTTAATGCCTGGAACGTTCATTATGCCTGGCCGCATAGGGATATAAATAAAGCCACAATATCCACATTTATTATATATATAATACAACATGTTGAAATAAATGAATTATCCTTTAAGGAATACATAAGAACAGATCAATTGTTTTGCTGCAAATGCTAATCCGGGAACAGTCTTACATGCAGAATGCAGGTATTTTCTTCTCTTGGTGCACTCGTGGTAAACACCTACAAGGACTTGGACGTAATGAGTGGTTCTTGGTGATAAAATGATGTCGTTGGTAGCCGATAGTGTTCACTTTAATACACACATGTCATGTTCTTGGTACAAAGCCAACTGCAGATAAATCCACGCCTTATGTGTATTTACTGCTCCTGTGCCACTGCGCCATACACTACATGTATTGACACTGCACGGTGCTTTATTTGACACAAATACAGAGTTAGTGAAGAGCTGCGACAGCCCGTAGTACATACAAATATAATACCTACAATATACTGCGTGTTTGACAAAAGTTCTGCCTAAACGTGTGTTGCAAGGGCTTTTCTGTGAGTGAGTGTGTTAAATTGAAGCTGTGCGGTCTATTATTTATGTGCACCGTGTGAATCACATGCAGTCATAGCAGCCTCACACACACTCATAAGCATTATAGCCTTGAGTGAATTTGGGCCGCTGTCTTTTATATCAATTAGAGCTGTGAGAGTTTTTCATTATTGCGTCCAGTTTTCACAGTAAATTTATTCACGTGGATCCCACTGGTAATAAATCTCAATTGTTTTTGTCAATTAAATGATACCGTGGTCATAAAGGAGAAGGTACACATTGGATGTTTACTTTGTATTTGACTTAAGAAACAACATGATGAATGTGATCAACTACACGGCACAATCCGCCAGTTCAACAAGCCGTGCTAATGCAAAGCAGTGCTATGAGCTAAATGCTAACGTCATCAGATGTTGATGTGCTCACAGGGGGGATGTTAACATGTTTAGCCGACTTCATTTTACCACGTTCACCGGCTTCGTTTAGCATATTAGCATGCAACATTTTACTAATTTGCACTTGGCACCAGAAACAGCAGGAGGTGATGGGGATGTTTTGCATGTGTTTAACCACAAACCAAATTATTTCTCAAAGAAATGTCACACCCAAAGTAACACAGGTCCACATCCTGAGGGGGACAATGATGTCTAACAAATTTCATGGCAACCCCTTCAGTTGAGTTTTCACTCAAAATATTAAATTTCAACCTCACAAGCAAAGAAGACACCGCTTAAGCCCCAAGGTCCCCCAGTTGGGGAACCCTAACCCTCTCTGCTGAATTCATTTTGGGTTTGTCGTCTTCAAGCAGAGGCCTAAAAAAAGAGGCTGGAGCTTCACCTCCTAGGAAAAAAAGCCAATTTATGCCCCTTTGTGTGTCTTAAAAGTATATTATGATGCATTGCCTCGAAACCATGAACATCTGCACCAATATTTCATCCACTGTGTAGATCTTTATATATTTCACTGGATATGTGAAAACCTTAACTTGCTGATGGCCCTAAATAAAACATCAGGGGATCACAGAGTTATTACCATTCATCCCCTGGACACAATGAATATCTGAACCAGATCTCATGGCAGTCTATCCAAAAGATTGAAACACAAAAGTATTAACTTTGTGGCGGCGCTGAAGGAAAGGTCCGACGATCCCCAAAGTCATTACGATTTGTCTTCTGGGGATGATGAATGTTGAATGTAATTTGATTGCAGTCCATCCAATGGTTGTTGAGGTCTTTCCAAAGACAAAAGACAAAAACACAATTGGTTTGAAGACCAATTGAAGAAAATACAAATCTTTTCAAATTCCTTATTTGTGTGGGATTAACAGATGGTTGCTGCATTGTTTTTTTTTTTCAGACACGGTTTCTTTGTTATACAACAAGCTGGTTAGAAACACAGCATCAATATACGACAACGGCTTATATTAATGATAGATCAGCAGCAGTCTTGTTGTAAAAAATGAATACCGTGTGTATTTCAACCAGGAAAGGTTTTAAGTTCAGCCATTTGATACGTTTTCTCTCCACATTGAAAATCGGCTCTTACTCTGGTAGAATCTGCTGTGGCAGTGAAGCACATAACAGGCATACATAATATCTTGCAAGGGAACATACAGAGCAGGATCAATGCAGTATAGGAGCCCTGGGAGGAGCATTTGAAACCAAGTGTGGATTCCTCGGCCTCACTGTAGCACAAAGTGGCACCAATTCAGAGGGTCTATTCAGCTCATCTGCACCGAGCGACAAGGGCATGAAGCTGCTATGTTAAGGGACGAGAAGACAAGATTAAAATAAAACAGCAAGTCAGGGGGATATAAAAGCTGTGTGCAGAGGGCAAACAATGAGAAAATAACAAAACTGTCACCAAATGGGGACACATGCAGAAACAACATATAGAAGAGGCAATCATGCGCCTACGGTATTTGTAAATCGGCAATTCTTGTCGCTCGATTTCAAAATAACCAAGCCTAGAAATAGAAATCCCATAAGCTGGGTGTCATTCAGAATCACTGTCTGTCCTCGTATTGTTTGCTAGCAGCTACTTCTTTTATCGCGGCTTGTTTGTCTGCTTCCTTTCTTGTCTTTTTTCGGACAAATGTGTTGACTGTACTTCAGCAATCTTCTGGAAAGTCTCAGTGAAACTGCTACACGGGAGGAAGGACAACACTGTGTATTGTCAAAATATTTGCCGGTGTCAGGACATGCTACCTTTTTAAATTACTCCAAAAATGAACAAATTTAAGCTGAGCCCTTGCAATCACAACAGAGTATTGTTACCTCCACCATGGAGGTGATGTTTTCGGTGCAGTTTGTTTCTTTGTTTGTCAGCAGGATTACGGAAAAAACTACTTTTCATGAAACTTGGTGGAAGGGTGTAACACGGGCAGAGGAAGAACTCATTAAATTTTGGAGTGGACTCCGAATCACTGGGTGTAATGTACAAATTATTTTTCACATCGGTCTGTAACACCGGTGTCTGTGGCAAGAAAAATGGGCTGAATTCACCATGTGTGGTTACTTGTAAATAGAATAATGTGCGGCGGGAGTGTCGATTACTCAGTAGAGCATCCCCATGTACAAAGGCCCAGTCCTTGCCGTAGCGGCCCAGGGTTCGAATCCAACCTGCGGCCCTTTGCGTCTTGTCATTCCCCATCTCTCTCTCACCCCACATTCCTGTCACTCTTCAGCTGTCTCTACACAATAAACTTGGAACAGCCAACTCAAACATCACTGTCGAAACAACTCCAACAACAGGAGTGCTGTAATCTCTTATGAAAATAGGTCTTAATTGGCAAGTGAAACTAACTTCGTAGTACTTTACTTGAGTATTTTAATTGTATGCTACTCTGTGCTTCTAATTCATTAAGTTTTACAGGGAAATGTTGTTTTTATGGTACTTAACTAGATTTGGCAGCTGTAATCAGGAGTTGTTTTGCAGATTACAAATCCATAATGAGCATATAGAATAAATTAGAGCAGCTTACATTAATAGTAAGAATCCAATATAAATATAATCAATAATAATGTAACACTGACAGAGCTGCATGGCGAGTGTTTTTAAATTGTGGCATTGATGCTTTTACTTTCATCAAACCTAAATACTTCTTCCACTGTTAATATCATCAAACATTAAAAACTGCATCCTTCATCTTGGTCATTACTCATGTGTGAAGCCTTCTGTGTGTGTCTAAAGCTTCTTCTCTGAGTTTGAAGCTCTTCAAAACTTCCCAGAGCAAATCTAAAACACGCAAACGGCCATTGTAAATCGGAGGGCAGCGCATTGTCCTATTTATTCTATTAATCGTGTCAGCAAACGGACAGAATCCAATCAGAGTTTGGTTTTTTTTTCTTGGTTTTTTTTAGCTCAGTTGTGGAGGCAATTTGTGCATGAAGTGGATTTACTGGAACAATACCATATCTAATAATTCTATTATGCATTATATGGTACTTGGTGATAAATTTGACTATTTTCTTGGATGTACAGTAATCAGGATCCTGTGCAGAAATGTGTGGAGAATGTGTGGCTGCGAGACTCGAAAAGCAGGAAACAATCACTTCACGTGTAAAAGGCACTTGTATGTCATTCACGTGAATCAAAATCATTTTTTCCTGTTGATTATATAAGTGGGCTGACATACTTATTTCACATAGCATAACACAGCAGAGTTATTTAGTGAAGCTTGTCTGATGTAAAGACAGATCTTAAATTATGAAGCAGAGATGATGTGAAATGATTGGCCCATTATTCAAATTTGATAAGCGATCAATCATTTGACTCATTTATGTGCCAAAAATTCAGTTTCACCTTCTCAAATGTGAATATTTCCTGGTTTTCTCAGTCTTTTCGATAGTAAACTGGATCTCTGAACATTTAGGCAAAACAAAGAATACGAATATGTCAGCTTCAGGCTCTGAAAGTGTTGATTGGCATTTCTTTTTTACGATTTTATGCAGCAAACAATTTACTGATTAATCGAGAGAGTAGTCAGCGGATTAATTGCTATAAAAAGTGCCCAGATTTCTCAGTCTCTACGTGCCAGTTGTCAAAGTAGACATTAGATGAAACAAACATTAATCACATGTACTATCGAATCCGCCCTGTCATTTTGTTTTTTTTTTATGCGAGAACACTTGTTACTCCTCAATTAGCAAGTAATATTCAGAGCTGCACTTACCGTTTGCTATTTTGATTTTAAAAAAACAAAACACATTTAACCATATTGCACCAATTTGTAACCGTTGTGGGGAACTGTTGTGGGTTTATTATGTTTTTGAGGGGAGCTATTTAAATGAAAAACAACAGGTAGTCGGTAAAGGTAACAATCAATCTTCCAAGTGTTCAATCAACAAGTGACGTGCATGACTTACACAACACCATCATAATGCTAATGTTCCCCTTCTTGTTTAGGGAAGCTCTTACAATTAAAGTTTATGGAGCTGCAGTAGTTTGTGCTTCTAAATTCTTCCTCGCTGAAAGTTTTAAATGGGATGTAATTGAGAAGACCATCTTTGCATGCAGACATAATTATAATATGCAAATGCTCCCCCTGTTTACGACAATACCCTCCATCCCCCTTGATGAGATGCGACCAGAAATCCCCGGGGCTGTGGAGCCTTGGTTTAGGCGTCCAGTGGTGGAGACAGAGCTGACTCCAATGAACTCGGGCTGTCAATAATTATGCCGGCATCCCGACAAGAGTTGCACAGGGGCAGCTAGCAGTTCACTGCCTGCACCGTCTAATTGGCGTTTACATTTTCCTGACAAAGTCATGTCCAGGAAATATCCTTACAATGCACCAGTTCTGGGCAGTTGTTTTTCTAAGAGGACAGACTCAAACGTTATTTGTATTCCACCGCTGCTGTCAATGTCACATTCAAAATATGTTTGGCTTCAACTAACTTGTCCTGTAACTGTAATACGGCGCTGCCACCAATGCTTATTTATTATTGTTTCAACCTCCTGATTCTTTTTTAGCAATAAAATGTCATTAACCAGTAGAAATGTCTACAATATTTATCCAGAACCTTAGCTTATGCATATTCATATAGCTTGTTTTGTTTGATCAGCAGTCCAAACTGCCATAGATGACTTTAGGAAATCATGAAATATTTACATGTTTGCTATTTTAAATAACTCATACTGTGGTGTCACAGTGTCCTAGTGATCAAGCTGAATACCACATGTAACTGTTGTAACATCCCTGGACTTTTTTTTGCATGTCATTCCTCCTCCTACCATTCCCCTCTCTACTGCTTACCATTTAAATAAAGGCAAATTTCCAAAATGTACTTAAATCTAAATATGACTAATATCTCTTTAAACTGATGAGACAAAACGTCTAAATGATGAATTGTAGGTTTGAAGTTTTTGCCATTTTGGCTTCGTAAACACTCACTCGATTAATAATTTGGACCAAGAAAAGTCAAAACACTGTGAAAAATGACCTAGCAGGTCCCTAAAACTCGAGATCAATCATCTCCAAATTGTTTATTTTGTCTGACCAAAGCTCCAAAATCCAGTTTACAGTCACATAAAACAAGGAAGGCAGGTTTCCTCACAGCTGCGAAGTTGAAATTACATTTCTACATTTATGCTAAAAAAAAAAAAAGAAAAGCTCCCAGAAAGTCCAACCCTTCATCCGAGCCAAACAGAGTTATGATGGGCAGTTTTTCTGCCCAGGCTGCTACAGTTGCCATGAAGAACTGTTGGAAACACGCTGACTAACGGGACACTAGTGAAGCTGGGTGGACCAATCCCACGCTCAGCGGATAAATATGATTACAGAAACATCCGCAATGAACCTACGATTGGTGACCTTTGCTCCATGAGGAAAGAAACAGTTTAAGCCATACTAACAAAAAGCGATTAATCAGTTAGTCAGCAGATCCTGTTTACTGTCTAATCATTTCAGCTTTACTATAATCTCGTATGAAGTCAGACTTTAATGGCCAGTGGTGCTTCTCAAAGAATAGATCATCTGAGTTTCCACGTAAAAGGAAGCTATTGTCACCACGTTATGATGTCAGGATTACATCAAGCGGGTCATATTTCATTCTGAGTCAGTGTAAGATGGCAGATAATAGCATATTCCTGTACAGTTTAATGACGGTGGTTAACACTTGTGTGCGTGCGTTATTCTCGCAGAGATGATCGTCTCATTTCAGTTATTTTAAACTGGGGTGTGTGTGTTTGCCTCGCTTGACAGATCTCAGATTGATGAGGTACTCTTTGCCGCCTCGAATTTCTTCCTGTTATTTAATTCGGAGGCTATCCGGCAGAATTCATAGGTGCCCTAATTAATATTTGAAAAAGCAAACTCTCTTTCTCGTGGTTGTCGTAGCTTGCTAAAGACGGACTTCTGATTTCATGGATTCGCAGCATATTCTTCAAAGTTGTGAAGATGTTTTATCATCCTCGCAGCTGCCTGCCCTGTTGGATGTGCAAACTGGATGCAATGTGTTAAGAATGCAGCAGGAAGGTGTTTCACAGTCAGAAATAGCACAAGCTGTTTGAGACGCCATCTTTCAGCTCCGACTTGATCCTTGCCGCATTGTTTGTCGTGCTCTTTTAGCTCTTCCTCTGATCAGCTGAGTTCACACACACTTGATTTTGTGCTCTTTTTTTTAACAGATCTCCGCTGTGAATGTATGAACCATATGATCATTTTTAAGAAGAGTTATACTTTTGTTCATGTTCAAGTACAAGCACGCATTTACACTTCTGACCCTGCAAGAAAAAGAGATATCGTCGTCTTTGTTTTCCCCCTCCTGAGCATTTACAGCTCTCTGCTTTCTTTGTTCGGTATGTTAGCCTGTAAATTAATGTTTCTGTGTGTATTCTCCTGTGTTTGTGCTTAGTGGACGTGTGTGGGCGGCCGTGTGTTGTAACGCGCTCACATGGACATGCCATGTGAAGAACTGTGCTTCAGTTTTTGGGTTGTTGTCTCTTTGTGCAGTGAAGGCTAACTTTTGAATCAGTTTTGGATCTTTTCTTTGTTGTGATATACGCTGTGAGAAACGTCTAATTAATGTTTGTCGTAAGAACTTCCAGAGCAGCATAATGTCGCCCTTATTGATTATTTTTCCATTTGAAATGCCAGTAAATAGTAAAAAAATACCCCAAAATATTCTATTTAGGAGAATGTAATAAAAATAACCCTCACATTTGAGAAGCTGGAACCAAAAATCATTTTCTCTTAATGTTTACTCAATTAACTGACTAACAATTTAACAATTATCCAAATTGTTGTTGAATCACTGGCTCATTGTTTCAGCTCCGGTCGCCATCACCTTGTACCCTGTTTGGTCCACTGTCGGAGGCAAGGGGACAAACACTACACAGCCAGATATTAAGTAGAAAAATTTACAACCTTTATTCAAGATAAACAGTGCAGTTAAGGTCTGAATGGGCACCTTGAGACAAAGAAACATACTCAACTCCCACCGATACAGGAAGTAACCCCCCATAAACCCAAGAATACAGTATATGTCTGTAATAAATAAAACCTAAACGCCCCCGGTACAAGCAGCACTGGCCAGAATACACATAATAATCAATAAGTAGGATTGCTCCAAACTAGAGGGACCTCTCACCTAAAGGAGGCATCAGACCCCCCTACTGTCACTACCAGAAGTCACAAACAGCAACCCCCCGACTGCCACTGCCATAAAAAAGCAGCTTGTTACCTCACACAACTTCCAGCATTTAGATGAACATTTTTTTTTTTTATTAAAGCTTGTTTTCCCGCCCACTCTAATACACCTCTAATACATATGAGAGACATCAGGCATTAATGTCCACAGGGAGAGCTATTTAGCTGTCAAATACATCTCAAACGTCTTTACTAAGCATCTTACACAGAAGCAAAATGACTTTGTATTTGCAGTTGCTCGATGCAGTTGTTAAATGTGAACACATATATTAGGGAATGAGTGATATTGTTTCTACAATTTGCTGTCTTGCAAAGTGATTTAGACCCACGCAAAGCTTTCACTCCGACAAGTTTGAGAATAAAATGTATTTATTGTCCAAAAACAGGGCGTGCTGTGCCGTGATGATGACTGAAAATTTGATCCGATCCTTCTCATGCTGCTCAGATCCCATGTTCAGGTTGTTTCTGCACATCTGCAGGCTTTTTAAAGCAGCCAGACATGTAGTAATTCAGCCTTTTGTAGCCAAAGGCAACAAATGTCAAAGGCAGCTCGGTGGAGTTCAGGCTGTGGGATGGATCCAAATTTATCAAACTTAGCCTTTGTGTAAAGCATACTGTTGACAGGTTCACTGTCAGGATGTCAGGTACACTCCTGGGTGTCTTAGAGGTTTAAATCTTTAAATCAGAACAAATTATAATGCTGCTCTCACTATATACAGAAGTAAATAGAGAGTGACTTAAACTGGAGTTAAAAACTAAAGTTTACGTGTAACTAAAGCTCTCTGAATACTCAGGAGTATGCAGATATAGCTATATTTGCATGCATAAATGTGTGTGTTTGTTTAGATATAGCTGTTTGCATGGGTGTATGTAAATGTGTGATTTATATTTGACATAATTTAGCCTCAGAATATGTCAAAATGTTAATACAACTTATTATATCATAAGAAACGCATGTGCCGAAGCAATCCATCTAAGTAATCCTCCGTGAAAGGCCGTGCCTCCGCATGACTAGACACAAGAAACAAACCTAAACTCCAGTTCACCTTGTGTCCTCTCCTGTATGTTTATCGATTTAGCGGCTGCCGCTAATATCAAGCAATGAAACAGAAATAGAAACGTGAGGCGGAGCTGCCCTTTCCCGTGAATTTCACTCAGCCCATTCATACATCTGTTCACGTCCCTCTTCACCTCCCCGGCACCCATTACGATTGAAGCCTTGCTTTTCGGGCAGCTCAGCATCATCTTAATGCGATTCAAAGACCTACATTCTACACCAGAGTTGCCGTGGCAACAAAGTCCCTCCCCACGCACACGCTCCCCCCTCCCCGAGATGCTGAAAGATCAATAGAGTATCCTCGACGGTGTGGCAGGAAATGCTCCAGCACAGATGGTCCTCTGAGAAACCACGAGCTTTGTGGCCCAGTTAGCGTCTGAAAACTAACACAATCAGGCAAGGTCACGATTATATTGAAATTTAACAAACTTGGGAAACAATATTAGGTTAAAGCTGAACTAGAGATCACAGCACTGTTGAAATTCTCTCACCACGCTGCTCTCGCATAGTAGCCCATTTAACGGGAAGTATGATCTGCACTGCTATAGCCTACTTTATTGTTCCAGCTTTCCCGGCGTCTTTTAAAAAAGGAAATCTTGGGAATTAATTTAGACAAGGCAAGCACACTGTGCTGCCAACAATAAAGGAGCGTTACTAAATAAATAAATTCTCTCTGGGGGTTTGGAAATTTTCTCACACAGTGTACCACCTAGTGTGTGTTTTTTCGCACATGGAAATGTTTTTTTTGTCGTGTGCATTCTCTCTGTTGAATAAATTGCACCGGAGAAATGTTTTTTTCAATTTCAAAGAGTTAAGGTGGGTTTCCTTTTAGATATGGAGGTTATAGCCAAGCCTGCAGCATCAGAACAAAGAGGGAGGGGAGTGTAAACACAAACCGAGCGAAGGTTTGGGTCCGGTGTCTGTTTCTGAGACGCAGTCTGATAGTCCAGAGTAATACAAACGTCAGTGTTGAGTCAATTTGATCAACAACCTTTGAGAAACATTTCCCACTGGTTTGAACTTGTGCTTCAAGCTGTTCCACTTCCCTCAGAAAATGACATCAGACAAACACAGATTTTAATGAGAGCTCTGATTGGACAGCGGTATTTCATAGTTAACGAGGTGCCCTGTTGTCTGTCAGGTAGTTGCCAGCCAGCAGTGTGAGTGTGTGTCTGCGTGTGTGTGTGGGTGTGTGTGTGCAAGAGACAGCAAATGGAAAAGCTACTGGGGATTTTGAGGTGGATGTAAAATGACAGAAATGCACTCCAAATTTCTGCCTTCTCTCGCTATCTTGAACATACATACTGTAACAACTCTTATCGGTTTGTTTAGTTCGAGATGTGGGGGAGTCTTTGTGCAAAGCATATGAATGAGGCCGCTAAAGCTTGGTGGAGAGGTGGAGGAAGAGGAGCTTGGCTTGTACTTTATTTCTGCGATGAAACTTAACATGTGGCATTTAAAATATTACCTTTAAATATTTTTTTTAAATGTAATTCAAGGCTGTTGGTAGTGTGAGAGGTGGTTGCTTTTGGCTTGGGCCCAATGGGGGGACAAAATCTGTGGTGTTAAGGACGTCAGCATCACCTCGACATGGTGAAACCTAGATAAAGAGGCTTTAAAATGAGTCATGACGAATTAAATGAAGGATCAAAAACAGACTGCTTTGTGCTAAAGCTTTTCCTCTGCGAGTTAAAATAATTATAGTGGACCTCTAAAGAAAAAAAAAAAGAGGCACTGCTGTTGACTGACATATTGAATCTGGCAGGGATCAGAGGTGTTACCCTCTGGGGTTGGATGGGATGGTGGGCTGTAAACCTAGAAAAGAGAAAGTCAGTTGTCATTTGCTTTACTTCATGGATGCTAACAGGCTCTCTCGTCAACAGCAAAGCTTAAGGCATTAGCAATCAGGACGGATGCCAGGAAGAGGGCAAAACCACTGACAATATGGCGTCAGCACATCTCCGTTTGTGTTCCACTGAGGTCTCTTATAGTTATTATAGCAAAGGATCACTTTTTATTCCTGTCACCACAGGCGTGTTCTCTCCGAGACTAAAATCAATACCTCTAAATGGGAATCAGAGAATCATCCTTGATGCCTCCATCGGGTGGACTCGGAAAAAACAAGCCGTATTTCCCGCAGTATTCACCTTTACTTTTTGTTGCTGCGATTTACATGACAGGTTTCTGTCTAATTTTGCGGTACATCTCCGAAAGCCCAGACGGAGCAGGGAGCATGAAAAGGTCAAAGAAATCCTTGAGCGGTGCTGACAAGTGCCCTTTTCTACCTTTAATTCTCCACGCTGATGTAGAACTTCAGAGCACGCTTGCCGCGTTATATGATGGAAATGTACACAGTATGTAGTTAGCTAATATAGGAAAACTGTCTTGTGATCATTCAAGAAATTATATGGTTCGGTAGCGATGCAGCCTGGTGGCACAAAAAAACATTCTATTATGTCCATTAAAAGGCTACAGAGACATGGGTTTCTGACGGTGTTGGTGCAGCCTTTCATCATCCCAGGTGCCATTATTTCAGAAAAGCTCTATTTCATTTTGTGATTGATACCTTGCTGGCAGTCTCAGCAATCTTGGTCAGACTCTGGAATTTTTGCAGCAGGGCCTCATAAAGGCTCTGATGTCGTTTATTCATTCAAAAATCTTTTTTTTTTTTGACTCTGTCTCACTTATTTTCCTTTCCTTCTTTCTAACTTGCAGGACCTGGAAACTGATCGACAATGGAGCGGCTGGTTGTGTGCGTGCTGCTGTGTGCAGCTTTGGTGAAGGGATACAACTGCCCCGGCCGTTGCATCTGCCAGCACCTCTCCCCCACCCTGACTCTGCTCTGTGCTAAGACCGGTCTGTTGTTTGTGCCCCCCACCATCGACCGCAAGACCGTCGAGCTGCGTCTCACCGACAACTTCATCACTATCATCCGCAGGAAAGACTTTTTCAACATGACTAGTTTGGTCCACCTCACCCTGTCACGTAACACCATCAGCCAGATCACCCCCCACGCTTTTGTTGGCCTGCGATCCCTGCGGGCGCTCCACATGGATGGAAACCGCCTCAGCGTGATTAAGCCAGACCACTTTAAAGGCCTCATCAACCTGAGACACCTCATCCTCGGAAACAACCAGATCCACCAGGTGGACCCTACCTCCTTTGATGAGTTTGTTTCCACTATAGAGGACTTGGATCTGTCCAACAACAACCTGCGCAGCCTTCCCTGGGAAGCGATAGCCAGAATGACCAACATTAACACGCTCACGCTGGACCACAACCTGATTGACCATATCGGAGCAGGGACTTTCACGCTGCTCACCAAGCTGGTCCGCCTGGACATGACGTCCAACAGGCTGCAGAAGCTGCCGCCAGACAGTCTGTTCCAGCATGCACAGGTCCTGTCTGACGCCAAGGGCTCCAGCTCCTCTACTTTAGCTGTGAGCTTTGGTGGAAACCCTCTTCACTGTAACTGTGAGCTGTTGTGGCTCCGCAGGCTGACAAGGGAGGATGATTTGGAGACCTGTGCCTCGCCAGAGCACCTCATGGACAAATATTTCTGGTCCATCCAAGAAGAGGAGTTTATCTGTGAGCCTCCGCTGATCACCAAACATCTTTCCACTAAACCCTTTGTGATGGAAGGTCAGGGTGTGACTCTTAAATGCAAAGCCGTGGGTGATCCAGACCCAGATATTCATTGGCGGTCACCAGATGGCAAGCTGGTGCATAATAACTCCCGCACCATCTTGTATGATAATGGCACCCTTGATATTCTCATCACCACGCTGAAGGACAGCGGGGCATTTAATTGTGTGGCGTCCAATGCCGCAGGCATCGCCACAGCTGCTGTTGAGATCAACATGATCCCCTTACCCTTGTTTGTTAACAACACAGGCCACATGCGCGAGGACCCCGGCCTCTCCGACATCACCACCTCCACCAAATCTGGCAACGACACGAAGGGCTACGACAAGCAGGACAGGAGGGTGATGGTCACCGAGCTGACCTCCTCCTCTGCAGTGATCCGTTGGCCATCTGAGCGCCACATTCCCGGCATAAGGATGTACCAGATACAGTACAACAGCACGGCGGATGATACTTTGGTGTACAGGTAAGCTATGGCAGAGGGGGTATCTGGATGGAGTGGTGGGCGGGGTGTTGGGGGCATTAGAGCAGGGACATGAGGAAAGGTGAGACATCTGGAGTTGCCATCTGCTGAATGACACAGTGGTACATAAAGGCAGATTGACAGATCCCAAAGATGCAAAATAATTAAGTACAT
Organism: Nibea coibor; assembly: GCA_023373845.1. NCBI lineage: Eukaryota > Metazoa > Chordata > Actinopteri > Sciaenidae > Nibea > Nibea coibor. The sequence continues at coordinate 7,791,278 of CM041716.1, read as the reverse complement.
CTAAAAATAAGCAGAACCCCTATAGCGTACTCTGTGGGATAGACTGAGGAAGAATATTTTTCCATAAATTAAAATCCTCTGTAATATGCTTAAAATGTACAGTGAAAGATTTCTCTGAATAGACTGTGGCATGCAGTACCTAAAAGACCTTTTCAGCATCATTAAAACATAATACGACAATAAACAATATCATGAGGGCCAACTACTTCACTGCATGTAACTGTTTGTATCATTAGGAAGTGTCAGCAATAATTGGTTGAAACACACAGTGCGATTAGATGCGGTTATCTAATGATGGTTGCGGTGGTGGAAGAAGCATCGAGATCCTTTAGTACAAATAGAAATGCTACTTCACAAGCAGACATATCTAAAGTATCAGTATCAAAAGTCAAAGTACTTGTTCCACAGAAAAATGAGTGACATTTGACACCGGCCAATGTGTATTAATGTGTAAGCAGCATTTCACTGTTGTGGCTGTTTGAGGTGGAGCGAGTTTTTAATTACTACATTTACAGCTGCTTTAGTCCAATCTGAGGGTCAGGTCATTTTCAAAGGGTGACAAATTAAATTTGAGGAGTTGTGAAATGATTAATGAGAGAAAAGGTAAAAAAAATGAATAAAAGTTCTTCAAGGATGTTTTGGTTTTTCAGACTTTTCTCTAATGTTTATTTTTTTTTAAATACTTGATAATTTAGCCTTTTTGAGCCTTCATCATATTTGGAATGTAAAAGATAAATCTAATAAATAACCAGTGACTACAGCTGTCAGATTAAATGCAAACATAAGCAGAAGAATGAAGTGGGAATAATGGAAAAAGTACCTAGTCAAATCATTCATCATCGATAATATCATTATTTCTAAAGCATTAACATGATCACTTGCAGTCGAGGTAGATCATATTATATTATATGTTTATATAATCATATTTGATCAAATATAAAAGAATACTGCACAGTCCATGTCCTGTTCAAGTTTATGTTGCGGGTGTAAGTGTGATGCAGACAGAAGTGCTGAATGAGCTCGCTCTTTTTAAAATAGTGAGTAGAACATTCGCAAACCTTATTAATATACAGCGTTGAATATGAGAATAAGTTTGATGAGGTCCTTATGCAATGCGTGATGCACGTGAGCTGAATGTGGTATAAGTATTTCAGGATTTATGTATTCATAGAGCGAGTTAATAATAGTGGTCGACTTCCTTCTTCTTTTCTTTTTTTAAGGTTTTATCACATATAATGAGTCGCTCTCCTGTATAATTTTCTCATCCGGTTTAGGCATGGAGCTGAGTGTTGTTTTGTCTTTAGGTGGTACATTATTACCTACAAATGATAACCATCAAAGGCCCCCTTTAGGGAAAAGGAACAAGCTTCTAATTATATTAACGCCAATGTTGACCTGGAGACAATGCCTTTCTCCATTGTATTTAGACTCGTGTAATCTTGCCGATGCCAGCGAAATGTGACCTTAGGTATTCACACATCAAAACTGCCTTCACGTCATGCGTCACTTGTCCTCCAGCCTGCAGCTGTTGTGGCGAATTCTTTAGACAGTGAGCCTCCTCCGCCTTGTTTATCACCTTGCGGTTTACCCTTGCTGTCATCTCATGCACAAACCCGGCGGAGCAACTTCTCGTTGATGTTTCATGATACAACATATTCTCTCATAAGTCAACTTTAATGAAGTGATGTGCTTTTTATGTCGGTCTAGCAGAATGAGTGATATTTAATGCGGGCACTGCGATAGGTTTTTGTTGTGTGGAACTGACACCTTTGTGTGATTTAATACACCGTATGCAAATCAGTAAATGTGGGCGTTGTAATTCAGATGATTAATCATCGACATCTTCACCACTGCGCTGTGTTTCTTTTCTCCGCAGAATGATCCCATCTACCAGCAAGAACTTCTTAATCAATGATCTGGCCGCAGGGCGGGAGTATGACCTTTGCGTGCTGGCGGTTTATGACGACGGCATCACATCGTTAACGGCCACACGTGTGGTTGGCTGTGTGCAGTTCAACACGGCCAGTGAGGTCAGCCAGTGCCGATTCATGCACAGCCAGTTCCTGGGAGGCACTATGATCATCATTATTGGTGGTATAATTGTTGCTTCGGTGCTGGTTTTCATTATCATCCTGATGATCCGTTACAAGGCCTACAGCAGCCCAGAGGACAGCAAGACCAAGGTCAGCTCCAGCATGCACTCCCAGACCAATGGTAGCCAGCAGCGGCTCCAGCGCTCCACCTCCAAGCAGCCCTCCGATGAGGGCCAGCGTGAAGGCCAGGCACCCAAAGAGTGCATGGCGCTGGTGCTTAGGGTGGACAATGAGAAGAGGGAGGATCCAGCATCCACCACTGCCATTCTGGAAGTAGAGCTGCCTCCCCTCACTGCAGACAAGATGAAGCGAAGAACCAGCCTAGATGCGCAGCGCTCCGGCCCCCCATCCGAGGACACGCAGACGGACAGTAGCCTGACGGGCTCAACCATGTCCCTGTGTCTCATAGGCCCCAACGCTGGCACCAAGGAAGCTCCCAGGCTCAAGGACAAGAAAAGTGCTCTGGCCAACATGGGATTGCTCCCTAATGAGCTGGCACGAACTAGGCACAGATTCTCTTTTGACGGAGGGGATTACTCCATTTTTCAGAGTCATAGTTACCCACGCAGAGCGAGGACGAGGTGGCACAAGTCCACCAACCAGCTCAACATGGAGTCGTCATCGCCGCTCGCCAACAGGAGAGTTACGTTCAGCAGCACTGAGTGGATGCTTGAGAGCACAGTCTGAGGGAGGAGCAGTGTAGCCGGGGGGCAAAAAAGAAAAAAAAAAAGAAAAACGGCTCAGCCACACACAGACACATGTAAAAACACAAATATGTCTACATGCCATATAACACACACCCCTCTCTTTGCGCACAGCAAACGATAAACACACACACACACATTTACTTACACATGCAAACTTTCTGTGAGTTGCTGGAGAAGAACGCAGTCTCCCTTCATCCTGCCTCCCCATCATACTCCCAGAGAGGTTTGTTGGCCATGTCCTTTCTTTATGCAGCAGTGCCTTATTCTAAAAAAGATGTATGAATGGAGGATGCTGCTCACTGTAGTCATAAACCTTCCTCTCTATCATTGCCTCCCGCCCTGATAATGGGAAGCATTGCGTTGGATTTTTAATTTTTCTCATTTTTCTGTGACATGCCAAGGGAGTATGGTGTTTGGATGTGACTGTTTAATTGTTTAAAAAAAAAAGAAGAAGAAGAAAATGAGAAAAAACAAAACAAAAACTTCATCATAACTGTAAAGTGAAACAGCCAGGTATCCTGTTATGTCAATCATGTTTTGGGTTCTTTCAACTAAAAAAAGAAAAAAAAAACATGAACAAAAAAAAAACTTTTGCACAGAAGACACGAGATACAAGGACAAGTATCACCACCAGTCTATACAATAATAATTAATTAAAAAAAACAGAAGAGGATTTTACACATGCCGATTTCTAATGTTAGCATAGAGAGGATGGACCTGGAAACCATGCGCGGATTCCTCTTTGATGGTCGGACTGTATGATGTTAAATAGGTATTGTTCCAGATGTGACTGTATATTAATCGGTACTGTATCTGGCTGGTCTAGATAAAAAGACAACCAACAAAAAAGACATATATAAGTATATTAAAACATTGGTGTATGTGTACTAACTATGTAAGTAAGTAAGTCATATGTTACATGACTTTTTACAAAGCATTTGGGTGTTGGCTGCAAGTTTTTACATTAAAAACCTGTGTCATCACACCTCTCCCTATTTAGTATGTCAAAGTTTGGACCATTTATCCCCTCATGAAGGGTATTAAATTTTTTTGTGTGGGTTAACTGTATCTGTGGCGTTTTCTTCTTGTGCTTTAGGAGCAGCTTTGTGTGTGTGTGTGTGTGTGTGTGTGTCCACTGCAGGAAGGGCCACACAAATTGAGATGATAAATATTTGATTTCCTGAGTACTATTTATAAGACTTCTGTGAAAGCTGCACGTCGTGCACGGAGCACAGTGGGTTGGTGGTGTGTAGGATGTGTAGGACGGCGGATGGATGTGATAACTGGACATGACGCTGAATTCAAAAGCATCCAGCTGTTATTAATAATGATGTAAGGTCTGTTGGTCCCACTAGGGGGGGACAAAGTGCCGTAAAGTGCTGAATAGATGGCAGACATGCAGCGGTGAGGACACTTAAATGACAGTCATTAGCAGAAACCCTGGGTGGCATCCTGCATTTAGGTTTCTGCTTCTTCTCAAGCGGACTGGAGGTTTTGATCTTGATCTTATTTTATTTAAAACTCATTTATCTAGCACTTAAACGGTTAATAAATGCTTTATTACACATTATATTGTGGTTGTAAGCAGAGATGAGGCCATTATGGAGGATATATATATGTGCAGCAATATGACACAGCTGTAACCATATTTAATGATATTTAAATACACAAATGAACAAAACAAAAAAAAAGTCCGTCTTGAGCTTTCAGGCATGTCTCCTGGCCTTCATCGGCAGGTTGCATTTGCCCAGTTGTCAAGGCAAGTGAGGAAGTAAATAAATAAATACTTCCCTGATAAATATGTGAAGATATTCATGAACTGTTTACGCAACAGTTGCAGCTGCTTTGCAAGAGTAAGTACTCATATCTGCTTACAACTATTATAATGTCTTATGAACCATTATGTGCCAATACAGGTGATTACTGACAGGAGGAAAAGATATGATCAGGGTGGTGGAGGGATATTTGTTTGCTGCTAGAGAAAGCACCCTCTCCTTCTCATTACAGCTACTTAGGACATGCTGAGATGAAGCAGAGCTGCCCGCACAGCAAAGAGATAAAACATGGAAGGAGAGAGAGAGAGAGAGAGAGAGAGATAAGTCACACTGGAGCATTTCAATCCTCTCAAATCTCCTATTTGCATTCTCAGTGACGAAGAGGATTGAGTCTAAGAACGGGGTCATCCCTTCCCTTTTCCCCCCTCATCACACTTAGCCAGTTTCCATCTGAAAACATTCACATTTTACATAACCTGAATTCTTTTTTTCCAGCTCGAATGTCAGGGTTTAAATGCTCAGCTGTCAATTTGGTGGTGGTGCACAGACTTTTCAACCCTTATCTATGTCCTCATTAACTACTGATGTTTTCCAGTCTGGGGATGTTGCTGCTGACCATCTCTCGCAGCGGGAGAAGTGTTTCTGTCTTCTTCGATCCTTAACCATTATTCAACACAAAATCTGCTTAGGCAGGAGCAGGCTGAGACTTCACCCAGTATTCAAAATTGGCCCGAGCAGCCAAACTAGCTAACACAGGGAGTAGAGCGAAGCGTGTTGTGTCTCATCAGCAGTTCTGACAGACTAGGAAAAAAATGTGCCCAGACTTGGTGAGGCTGAGGTTTATTCCGCAGAAGATCCCATTATATGTTTAATGCATAGCAATGCACGTTTGAAAAGTCCAATTTGAACATAGTTCAATGCGTACGAGGCTTATCCATGCCAACCATGCTGTCTGCTTCCGACTGTGGCAGACGCTGATGCAAAATTTCTGTCTGTTTTTTCTGTGATTGGTTGATGTTATCATGCTTAAATATGACCCCTGTAGAGAACTGCGAACGCACCTCATGTGTCCGTCTCAAATGGAGCCTTTAGTTTCACATTTAAATGGAAATATCGCGTCTCCTAAAACAGCAAACATACAGTGGTTTGTGTGCGGTGAAATGTAGCAAACTATTCAAAAAAATGTATGTCTAAATATGGATTAGGGCATTACTGAATGCTAACTTTGGTGAAATTAAGATAAATCTGCAGACACAAATTGATAAAGTAGAGTAAAATAACACCTGAAGGTGTATATTGGGGATTTTTCTTCCCCTGGTCTAAAAGAAGACGTATTATGGAAGCAAAACAGCCCAAACTCTCAAAATTGACCAATGCATGAAAAAAAGGAGATTTTTGCCTGTAGTTATTTGGCCCTCAGGATGTATTACAATTCATGAATTACAATGAGTCCTGAAGGCGGCGTGGGTGTCTGGACTAAATTTAATGGCAATCCATCCAATATTTTGTTGACCTTATATTCAAGAATCACATGCAAAGCTTATGGTGGCGCTAGAGGAAAAGTCAGAAGATCACCAAAGTTCTGGAAGCAAAAAATGTCATGAGCAAAATATTCTGCCTGTCCATCCATTCTGCCTGTGTTGGGATGTTTCGGTCAGGACCAAGCCAGCAGTATGATAATCACTCTGTTAATTGTGGAAACTTGCAGAGTCTTGCAGTGAAAGATGTTAGCAAAGAGTCTCGCCCTGCAAAGAGGAGCAGCTTCAGTAGTAGAGTTGCACTTTTCATCATTTAAAATGCGGCAACAACAAAAAAATCTGTTTCTAATTAATTCATGATTTATATTTTATAAATAAGATGTCTTGAGTTGATATATTCAGCTAAAGCACACTCTGGATTTCACACTCTCACCAAATGCTTATTAACCTTGACAATATGTTTCAAAAAGGCTCCGTCGATACTGATTTTGACCAGCCCAATTTCGTTTGCTTTTTTCCATTTCCAAGATTTGGGCAGTTGCAGCCAAGCTCAACACAACCCACTCTCAGCTGCTTAGAGAAAACACTTAGCCTGTTGACACAGACTCAGCAAAGTGCTTCGGGCTTTTCCACTACAAACACACACACGCACACACACACACACGCACTTTCAAAATGGTTTACCAACACTTTCTCCAGCATCAGATTATCTAAAAATACCCTGATGGCTCACGCCTACTACTTGTTAGCAGGTTTATTTAGACTTTGCCTGTTTGAGAAATGTTGAATGCGAATGTAGTCTGACAGGTGTGATAGGAAGAAACTGACCGGCAGCACCGGAACGTGATGTTAATACGGCTTGATGAAGAGCACTGTTTACGAGGGGCCTCGTGTTAAACTTTTATGTTGGGGGCTATTTTTTGATGTTACTGAATCTTTTTCTCGGGCATTAAATTCACATTACCTCAGCAGAAAGAGCTCACGGGTGATGGAAACCTGCGGCTCCTCGGTGCAGAGCCGAACCACTGAGTGCTCTTTGACTGGAGCAGTCAAAGAGCACTTCAGCAAATCACTAAAGTAATTCACTTTGATCATGAATAGCAGCTTATTAAGGTATATCTCCTGCATCAGAATAAGGCTGAGCTGTTCGAACTGGGACAGGACTGCGGCACGGGCTTTGATTTCCCGACGCTCACTGGTGAGGAAGCCACCTCCTGTGCTTTTCTTTACAAACAGCCTGACAACCACCCCCACCACCCAAAATATAGAATCACAAGACCTCAAATCAGAGATGGATTTTTTTTTTTTCTCCTCACGCTGGAGGTTATTTCCAAGTATTAAAGTATGAATTATTAACTGACTTATCTAGATTTACACTGCTACCTCATTACATTGCTGTATTTGGCTTCAAACATGTGCGGGTGTTATCTAAACAGACAGGAGGAAACTGTCTCGCATTTATACTCTGCGTATTTAGTCATCAAATGAAAAGTCAGATCTGTGACACATAATAAAACATATTAAACTATTTATGCTAATAGACAAGGCTGACAATGTGCCATATATTTAGTTTAGACATGTCACCCGGTGCAGCAGTGTGACTCATTGACGTTTTTCTTTTTTTAAAAGATAGATTTTTTTGGGAGTTTTATTGTACAGAGACAGCTGAAGTGACAGGAAATGTGGGGGGAGAGAGAGAGAGAGAGAGATGGGGAATGACATGCGGGAAGGAGCCACAGGTCAGATTCAAACCCTGGGCTGCCACGGCATGGACCGAGCCTTTGTACGTGGGGCGACTGCTCTGTCAACTGAGCTAAACACTGCCCTGACTCATTGATGTTTTCAATCAACAGAGGTGACCATGGCACTGAGTAATAAAGAACGGCGTGGAAATTAATTTCAACAAACAAAACAGTAACAAGAAGCACCAGGATTATTGTCTTTCTTTGCTCTTATTAAACCACAGCAGCCCACAACATGTCACAGTAACTGCTTTAATTGCACACCCCAACCCTCATGTGTCACATACACATCAGTATCTGGAATCTAATTTTTTTTTTTGTCATCGTTGAGGTATTTTATTTCAGTTTTCCTTATAAATGATAAAAAGTTGCTGATGACTCATCCTGCACTCGGGGGTGTATACTAATTTTGCATCCAACGACGCCTGTGAGCGATTCTGAGGGCTGCAACACGCGTCTATGGCCTCACTGATTGCTGTACAAAAGCACAACTTTGTGGCTTTACTCGCTGATTTTGGTGAAACTGGATCATGTCACATACAGAACACATTTGCTGCTTTTCTCTCTGATGTCTTCTCATCAACTGCGAAGCATCAACACTCTATGATTCAGTTTCCCGATGGACGGTGAACAGGCAGCAGAACTGGGCTCAGCAGCCGGACCATGTTGGAGCAACAGATTGAGACTTTCCTGATGGAAAGATGGAAAGTACCAAACCGCTAACTAGTGTTAGCTCGGTCAGCTGTGTCTCAGCCTCAGCCCCGGGATGCCAGGAATCAAACCTGGCAATATAGGTCAAGTATGTGCAGGCAAATGGCACTCTGCTTTCTGTTTCACTGCGATTTTAAAATCTTAATCTTAAGAGCTTTCATGTGTGCTATTAACAAAACCTTAAAACAAAAAAACACAATTATCCTCTGCATATGGCAACCTGCACGTGCAATGCACTATGCAATAAACTGTATTACCAAGGTTGGCTGAAATACTCGATCTCCTTTTTTGAACCCCCATAATAATTTCTGTACAATCCCTAAGTTATGTCAGTGATACTTGTTGGATAAATTCATTGACGGTTTGATTTGTTGAAGAAAAATACAGAATATCACCAGACTTACTGTTTTTTTAAAAAGTATATTCCACCATTTTCAAACAACAAAAAATGTTTAAAAACCACGTGCTGCGTAGAAATATTAAAATTTAAAAAACAAGAAAAACACTTCAATAAAAGCAAACAGACGTTCTGTCATAACAGGTGTAGGAAATTGTATAATTCATCTTTAGTCCTTAAATAAAATTCACTAAAGGTCTAGGTCTCCTTGTGAGGCGGACCGTCTGAGATATGAGTCAATGATCAAATCAATGAGCCTGCAGCCGACAGAATTCTACATGAGGCTCGTGGTGGATGCCCCACCGTCCCTCCTCATGCTGCCTGCACTGCTGTGCGGCAGGCTTCAAGCCTCTGCCGAGGTGGATGAGGTTTTGCTGAAGAGAACGCCCACAGAGAGTACCGACGGTACAGGCTTGTTGATGTCGAACAAAGTACAATACAGAACGGCTGTGCAGAGAAAAGCCCTCTGTGAAGTTAAGGCGAACAAAGGAATCAGCTGTAGTTTTTTTCTGGCCTTTGCATGAGCTGCTGGTCTGATCACGTCTCAGTCTCTAGAAGTCGAGCTCTCGTCACTTGCTGCTTTCCAGTTTTTCCTCCTCTTCTTTCTTGAGTTTGGCCCTGAATCTGAGTCTTTGTGGGAGTCCTGTTTTCGTTTTTTGCGACTGTGAGTCCGTCTCTCCCTTTCTTCTTCTTCATCATTACTGTCCCCTGAGCTGCTGTCCTCATCTCTCCCTCTGCTTTTTGCAGTTTTTTTGTTTTTATGTCGACTTTTAGTCCCTTTTCTCCTCTGCTTGTCTTTGGTGGCACTGCTGTCATCACTGCTGCTCGAGGAAACCGCTCTTTTACGCTTTCCCTCCTCCTCTTTCTTCTTCTTTTTCTTTTTTTTCTTTCGAGAGGATTTTTTCGAACGTTTCGATAAGCTTGCTTCTGTGTCAGATTTGGACTTTTTCATTTTGTGGCGGGCGATCTTTTTTGTGGAGCTGCTTTTTTCACTGATGAAAAAAACAAAATGAACAAATTAAATGTAGGCTGGACACAGCACGGTGTGATTTTCTATCGGACATAATGTCTTAAAGAGAAAAATTCATCAGTTTTCGACATAAGGGGAACTATTCAAGTAGTGAAAACATCTTTAATCTCATCTGGGGCCTTGGAGGAGAGAAAAAAAACCCTTCATGATGCTCTCACGGTTATCTCAGTTTCAGCTTGGAGAGCTCATCTTAATGTTATCCTGCATGTTTTAAAACTAAAATTCAACTTGGCTCTTCTCTTATTAGTTACTTCCAGTGTCATTGTTCACGAATGATTTAAAATTGCAGGGTAGGGCCAGGAGCCTTTATCAGCTTCTGATTGGGGGCATGCACAAAAAAGTTGGAGAACTAATGCATTATAGGAGGTGTTGTATGAAGATTTTTTGGAGCAGGATTCTCAGGATTAAAAGCCAGGATATCGCGACCTCTGTGACGTGAATTCTGACAATATTTTGTCAGTCTTTCTCTTGCATTACTCCCAGCTTTATGGAAGTGCAGTGCTGAATCTAATCTCTTGCTTATTTGGTGTATTTTGCTTACCTGTCACTTTCAAACTCCTCCGGATAAAGCTCCTTGAAGCCACTATGTCCCCACCTGTGATGTAAACAATGAGATGAAGATGTGAATTTGTCATTCTTGTCACGCTCCTCTACATTTACATTACATTATAATGTAAATAAATGAGCAGTGTCTCTGATGAGGAAAAAAAATAGGATGAAGATGAAGATTCAGATGAAGATTTAGTCATGTACTGCACCTGTCGGGATCATTGGATTCAAAGTCATAGAGTTTCCGTGTCCAGTAACGAGCCTCTCTGTCGTCGTGTTCTGAGACTCGCTCTCTGGGTTGATCTGGCACTCGATCACAGTGCATCTGGCCCCTGGAAAACAAACATCATCATTAGATCAAACAGGGACATACAGTAGCAGCGCTCTACACTGAGAGCTACATTATGAAACATAGTCCCAAATTAACTTTGGTGTCACTGTGGTGTTCAGGTAGCTCAGATTAAACTGGGACATTCACTGTTCCTACCTCACACTCCCTGTACTGGACAAATGTTTGTGGTGGGACATTTGGACCTCCCAGCCTCGCATTTTCCACATCTCCATCTCCTCCTGGATCTGTGGTGGGTCAATATGAGTAAGTACATTAAAGGCTGCCCAGACATATACATACACACACCAACATTTTAAGAATTCACCACAGACACAAGTTTACAGGATTTTTCCAGAAGTTAAACATATTTCTCAAGCCTTCAAATCACGTTTGTGAAACATTCAGTTTTTAAACATGCCTAGTGCTGCTAAATATCAGTTTTATTATCAAACCCTCATAACAATGATAATTGTCATCAGAGTCTGAAACTGGATCAGCAGCAGCAGCAGCAAAGCTCTACGCATTGGTCAAAAACAAACAATTTCTATTCTCTAAGAGTTCTCTTCTGGACAGAAAATCATCAGCTATTTTAATAACTCTGAATGAATTAAGTCAGTTTTAAGGATAAATGTAAAACGTGACTCATTTCCAGCCTCTCAGGCGTGAGGATTTGGTGCATTTCTTTGTCTTTATACATTTTACAACCATTTGTGACATTTTATAGATCAAAATAACTAAATAACATTTAGTTGCAGTTCTGCACCTACAAGTGTCAACAACCCTAGATTTTGATGTTACAATTATAGAATATGGACAAATCTGTTTCATTAATTCATTATAATGCATTAATTTTTCCATTACTATGATAGTTTTCTGCTGCCATTTTTATCAACGGTTGGTTTTATTATTCCCTTGAGGGGGTTACATGTTGTCCATGCGAGAGTTAAATTTATAAAACAGTGCAATACTGTTTTTTATGGCTTTGCTGCCATTGGTTTAACACTCTTAACACACCACTACTTTGTTGGTTGTAACTGGAAGTGAAACACTTGGTGCAGCTGAGGCTTTACAGTTACAAAATCTAAAATGTATAATCTCCGGTTAATAGTATAATCAGTTCATCGCTGCATCCTTAAATCAGTGCACTTCAGCCAATGTGTACGGTTGTGTTCAGGGTATCAAATAGCAAGATTATACATGGGAGAAGTAAGGTTATCCTGTTTTACGGTCAATGGCGTGAAACAATACACAAGACAGTTGCCAGTTTATTTAACCACCCTTCTTTTTTTAATCGGTGAGGGACAACAGCATCCAAAATGACCATCAAACAACCTTCATGAGGGCAGGATTGTTGCAGGGTTGTTATATTTCTCAATCTTAGGTAGGAGTACTTCATAAGCTTGCACACTGAGCATGTTTCCCAGTAGTCACACAAACACATGCACTCAAACGCACCTTGTTGTGGGCATCTGTGTGGCGGATCACATTCCTCAGCAGCGTCTTCCCCAGCGGCTGCTTCGCCATGACGACCACTGACATGAGACACAGGTAAGTGAGACACAACCCAGCGATGGTTCATGAAAACAATGTGAGAGAAAAACGCAAAAATCGCACGACAGCTGTAAGTACTCTGTTACATGCGCATCACATAAGTTAGCCTAAGTTAGCTCGCTGGCTAACACTGCTCGATATTCAGACACAAGGTTATACAAAACTGCAGTTTGAAAACTACTCCTCGTGTGCTGTTACATTAAAATACCACTGCCACACTCAGACCGTAGTAAATATAAACAAACTTTACCTTTTCTGAGACGAGAAGTGTTCAAGAAGGACAGAACAGCTCACAGCCTCTACCGGTACTTCCGCTTTACGTTGTGGCACGTTTACGTCACTGAACGTTGGAAAAACTTGAACTGTGATTGGTCCAATGGTCCGTCAATCATCGCGGTGGTAGAAACCGCTCTAACGGTTGGATATTCAACACAGTTTTAAAATTAGCGATACTCAGACGTCGTTTTTGAAACCTTAATCTTTAAAACCTTAAAGTAACTCTTAATAAAGACACCACACAACCTCACCCAACCTTCTGAATATTACCAAACAAATAGGCTAATATCTCAAGGAACTTATAAAAGTGAAATGAATGCCAGTAGAGTCAACCTGGAGTTTACACTAGTTCATAGCTTGGCCTACAAATCGAGAGGATAAACAATTGATGGATGAAGGAAGTCAAACATATTTAACAAGGGAAAAAAGACTTTCCTAAAGGATTAAACCAGGGCAGACCAAAATACACCTGATGACACCATCATCCTGCTACATGTGTAAGTAGCTGTCTATGATTTTGCTAACAAGTTAGCCGTAAAAACTTGAATTTGTTTAAAGTTGGTCCAGTGTGTAAGATTTAGGAGTATCTATAGGTGGGAACTGAATATAATGTTCATTAATATGTATTCATTTGTGTTTAATCACCTGATAATAAGAATTGTTATGTTTTTGTTGTCTTAAAATGAGCCCTTAATGTCTACAGCAAGGGTGGGTCCTCTTCCATGGAGTCCACCATGTTGAACCACCATTTTTCTACAGTAGCCCAGAACAGACAAAGCAAACGCTGACTTTTGCTTTTTACGTGAATTCTACAGCCAGAGCTTTTCCTACATGCTTGGAGGGAGAGGGTGAAGCATAGCAGACTATTTATTTGGTTGCAATCTGCAACTTGATTGCTAGGTGCCATTAAATCCTACAAACTGGACCTTTAAAGTGTGGAAATACTCTACTACAAGTAAAAGTGGTGTTAAATTTAAATAAAAATACTAAAATTACTATTATTAAAATTACTAATTTTGCTTAATGCCCCCTTTTTTATAATTGTGTATGTATATAAGTTTATATTCAAGTACTGTACTACTAGAGTTTTTTTCACTTGAGTTAATGGACTTAGATTGCCCATTACTTTCCACCACTGGAAGAGCTTCTCCAGTGAGATGTGTCAGTTGTAGTAAATACCAAATTACTGACAAGCTAGTCTCGATCTAGGCTAGCTGTTTCCTCCTCAATAAAAATAATATAATCAAATAAATCAAATACAAGATATAATAACACAAGTTTACAAAAATATGCTACATTTTCTCCCTGGTTTCTTCGTTTGTGCTAAACTAGGCTAGATATATCCTGGCATGATTTGTATCTGGCCCATTTAAAAACAAGCTACAACCCAGTTTCACTAATGTACAGTCCTCAGAGGCTCCTACACACAGCAGACCCATAGCTGCTTGATCAGCCATCCTGGTTGTGATGATGCACAGGACTTATAAATGATGTAAAACTGTTCTGATAATACATTCATATACATTCATTTTGAGAGATACATCACTTTGTAATAACTAATTAGACGTCAACCTATTTAGAATATCCTAGTGGTTATGCAAACCAGTATTTTAAAGGCACAGTATGAAATGCTGTACACTAAAACATGCTAAGTTAATGGGGTGCCTAATTAGTGGTGTTAATAACATTTCTCCTTGGGTATTTATGAAGCTGCATATTACTACAGACTGAGAAGTCAGAGTTCTCACTATTACCCAGTGGGAATCACTTTCCATCTTATTTCATGAATGTACATTAAATCAAATTTTGATGACTGATAACTGCCTGCCAGTGTGATGCATTTATGTATTTCATGCATTTACAACTACTTTGAAGCTGCTGCTCAACTGTGTAAGTAGGCTGCAAGCATTTTACCAGGAAGAGCCGCTTGAGCTTAAATATCACACTGACAGTAACAGACGCTTTCCTTTAACAAAAAGCCAGCCTTTGTTGGATTTAGTACCTGTCTCCTCATCCTTTTATGATATTTTTTCAAGATGTTTGATGCTTAGGTCCTTCATGTTCTGACACAAATCACCAGGGACAATTTTTGACACAAATTGTAGATGACTGGTGTGCAAGTAGAAAATGTCTCCTTTTAGGGATAATTGTGTCTTTTTAAAGTTATTTTCTCTCAAAATAGTTCACTGTTTCAAACTTTACTTTTAGTCTATTTTTATTCACCAAAGTGAAACCAGGATTGAAACAGTGTCACAATAATTTAATGTACAACTTTTGAGGCTGTGATTAATCGATTGTTAAAACAAATGAACAAACGTGACAGTTCTTCCATACTAAAGCTGCAGAAGAGTCAATTTATCTGTAATGGAGCCAATAACATGTACTCAAATACTATAGTAAACCATAATGTGATACTTTTAAAAATATTTTGGGGGGTATTTTCTGCTTTATTTGATAGTGACAGCTGGATAAATGGAATGTACAGGATATTCAGGAGGGAGAAAGGATGCCATGCAGCAAAGGACCCAGGCTGAAATCAAACATGGGCTGCTGAGGTAAAGACTTTTAGCTTTGTTACATGAGGCGTGTAGCAGCAACTTTCCATTGAAACGGCTGCTAAGAGGCTGAGTAGGCTCCTACCGTGACATGTCCAAAAGAAAAGTCCACATTGTATATTTTAGGATGCTTATTAACCAAAATAGTAACAACAAACTCAAACTGGCATAACAACGAACTGAAATATAGAATATGAAATGAGATAAGTGCCAAAACGATAATAAGATATGAAACGTGAGAATCAGCAGTGACACGGTCAACAGAAAATACCTGAGTCAGCCTCTTTGTCCAAAAACTCCCGCCACCAAGCGCACAGGTAAAAATAAGGTGCGACAACAAGGGTACCCCCTGTGCCAGTTACCAGAAGTAAAGGTGACTTACAAAATGTGTGTGATCTACACAAGTAATCAACATGAACTACTGTATATATACGCATTTTGGCTCTTTTACTAAGTAGGTTTGAATGCAGGACTTTGATCTAAATGTATATTTGAAAAATTTTGACATTTATAAAATTGCATCAACTTTTCCAAACCAATCTAGGAGGTTGTGCAGGTCTGAGTACTTGATGACTGTCAGATTCTTTCAGAGCAACCATCTTTCACTATGGAAGTTATTTAATACACAAATATTTTGAACAGAAGCTGATTTATAATGACTTTCCATCATCTTTCACTCCCCTTCAACATTACCTCCCAAAACAATAAACCCAAACAGTCACAGATTTAGTTTCTAAATTGTATGTGACAACAAAAATGGATGAGATTCTCAGCGACAAAACCTTATCAGTCTGTGGTGCTTCATGCATATCTGTTTGAAGGTCACTGAAATAAAAAAAAAAGATGGGTAACTCTTGTTTCATTGCAGGCACAATAATAATTTCCAATCAGAATCCATGGTGACCAAGCAAACAATCTGTTCTATTTTAGCAACTCATTTGATTTACAAATTGGCTGACTGCATGCCGTCCCTGTGGCAGACCAGCTTTCTTCTCACCTCCTGGCTCCCTGGTGGTGGAATGACATTCCCACCACAGTCTGAACAGCAAAGTCACACCTTATATATCATCCATGCATGAACAGAATATTCTCTTTGTTTCCCCCAATCCCCCCAGTCACATCTAGGTCTGCTAAATCTTTATTGTCTGTTCTGTACCTGAGTTTGTCCTTGTCTTTTTAATATGTTGCCCGTGTCTTTTTAATATTGGGGGGAGCAAAAACATTCAGAGGAATGCCCCAAAGAACAGGAATTACTGCAGAAACAGGAACAGAAACTTTATGAGGGCAGTTTCAGGGATGTTTGTTTAAGAAGCTACTGACTTTTTAAACTAATATCAACTCTTCTTCTTTGTATTATTGTTGTTGTTATCAGTGTCCTCAGTGACCCTAATGTGAGGAGTTAATGAACCTCACAACAATTATATTAAGTACTGATTAACATTAATGTGCGGATAATATAAGAAACAAACAGACATGTTTGTTTGATGTTAATATGTACTGAAATGAAATGTTCTATTTATGATAAAGCTGTAATATTAAAGGTCTGGTGTATAACATTTCAGTGGATCTCGCAGCCACCATAGGTTTTCCTTCACATCAGGAAGGAGAGGGTGAGGTGAGAGGTATTCAGTTGGTTGCATCTCCAGCCTCTAAATCATACACACTGGGCCTTTAAACCACTAAATTATTTTTTTTATTTCATTAAAATGTTTAATCAGTTTTGTTTATATAGCCTAAAAGCAGACATTTTCCTCAGGGGCTTTACAATCTGTACTAATTATGTTAAATATTATCCTTATCTCCTTTATACTTCTCTTCAAGGGAAATCTTGTACTTTTCACTCCACTACATTTATTTTAAAGCTTTAATTGCCAGTTACTTTGTACATTCTGATTATTAATACAAAATTAATGACAATAAATAATGATATGAAGATAATGGAGTAGAAGTGCAGCTGGGTCTTAATGGTGATCACATCCTGGAGCTCTTTGAATGCTTCAGGTATATTGTGTTTATTCCATCTTGTGAAAGGCTCATTGCATAGATAAATTATGGCCTCACAGGACAAAATAATAAATGCAAGTCTCCATCAAAGACAGCCCAAGGTTATAGAATTGAAATGCCTTTATTTTACATGGCAGTATGTATTTAAAATCATCTGTATGCTGCGACCAGCTAAGACCTTTAACAGGGTCAGTGTTAGCAGTAGCTTGCGGATCTTTCTTGTATTTCACTAATCAATACGATATTGAAGCTTTATTTGATAGAAACAGCTGAAGAATGACAGGAATGTGGGGAGAGGCCGATGGAGAAAGCCTTTGTACACTCTACCAGCTGAGCTTACACATGAATGAATAAACAATTATAACCCAATAACATGTATTATTCTGAAATCAGCCATTCAAACTTTTAGCTTTGGCACTTTAAGTATGATTTGATGCTTTTACCTTGACTCGGGTAATATTTAGCCTGGCGGTCTACATACATTTCACTCTGCAGTAGTTCACTGAAGCGCGTTGATGTGGCTCATACAGAATTTGACACACTGTCATTTTGTTCTGGGCAGAACTGCAAGCTGCCACGTAGAGACCCATTTCACATGCTTGCTGATGACACCGGCAACATTTCTAACAGCTTAATGACAGTGTGTTCAGCCAAAAGCGCGAGCAGCACGTGCCTTATAAAAAACAGTTGTTCCTCTTTACCCGCTGCTTAAGTTTTAAACCTGACACTTTTTTTAATCTGATGGCTCATCTCTTTTCAGAGCTGCAGCTCTCTGAAGAACTTGTGTTTTTTGAAGGCTTTCTGACACAACTGCAGTAAAAAAAAATGTCGCTCACTGTCTACTCTACACAACAAGAATAGTGTGAAAAGAGCTGTAATTGCAGGCTGATGTGTGCCTTCCATAAATACCATTTTCTGTTTGCTTATTTCCAAGTATACTTCCTCAGACTGTGTAAATATATCATTAACCTCTCATATGTTTCAGCTTGTGTGTCATGTTGGTGTTGGGCAAGGCAGTGATTTTGTCAGCAAACAGAAGAGTTAACCACGCAAATTTTCACGTGCCTTGTTTAATCCATATGTTGGTTCTCATTTTAGCCGCAGTGACATACAGTACAAAAAAAGCAAAGGGAGGGAGAAGGAGGAGAAAAATCTCCCACCTCTTCCTCCTCCTCCTCCTTGTGAAAGGAGAGAGCAGTGGGCAAAGGAGGGAGGAGGAATGAGAGAGAAGGGGGGAGGGTAAATACACCCAGACAGAGCCATGTCTGACATCCTCGCTCACTGAAAGAAGGAAGGACTGATACAAAGCCAGTGCGACCGAGCAGAAGAGAAAGAGGGGAAAGGAGGGAGGGGAGGGCAGAGGGGATAAATGCAAAACGAGCGGCGGAGAAAAAAGGGTGAAAAAGATGCACAAGAGCCGCATCAGTTCTTGTCCGCAAGGAACAAAAAACATTGTGTTCGTGAATGGGAGCTGGTGAGCTCAGGCACAAGGCGAGTGCAATGAGAAACCAGGCAGACTTCAGTCGCTGGTGTTGCTGAGCACCAATCCTCTCACCCTCTGTTTCTGCCAGCTAGGATTGAGCCCTGGTATGATTTAGGGAAAGGGATTCAGAGCATTTGATTAGGATTTTTGGAGCTTTATGTTTTAGGAGTATGCTGCCGGAGAGGATTTGAACGTGCTGTTATTTCTGATTGAACACAGTGTGCGACGTGGAGACTCCTCTGGTTGCTGCTTTCAGGGCTGTTCCCCTCCCTGCTGCCTCTGGCTGTGTTTGGGTTATGGTCCTGACTGAGAAACAGAGCATCACCCAGATGCAGGGCTGCGACTGTATGGGAGGTTAAGCCTGTAAACATCAGCATGGGAGCCAAACAGATGAAATGGTAAGAGCTGTTTTTTTAATTGATGATTTTTGCGTTATGTCAGCCCAGGCCGCTATTTTTGTCTCCAATGCACGAGTGTATCAGTAACAGATGTACAACACAAAAGGCCTAAATTCAAAAAGATTATGTAAAATCTGAATCACGGTCAGCATGTGTGGTTCAGTGTTAGTGTTAGAAAAGCATTTCACCATGACAATATGACTTGGATACCCTGACTGTGCAGGTTATTGTTCAGTGTTTACAGTGCAGTAGGTGTGGGTGTGTCCCTGTATGTGTCTGCATGAGCTGAGCTGCTATTGCCTAGCAACCACGGTCTAACTTCAAGTACCGGCTCTTCCATTTCATGATTTTTCTATAAAAATTACACATTTTGAGTTATACTAGAATAAAAAATACAAGATGTATTATTCTACAGTTAAATAATCATTATTTTTGGGCTGTAAGCATATTTTAAAGAAAGACACCGTCATTACCAGACAAGCTAACTACAGGCTGCTATGTGGAATTAATCCTTTAAATAATTATATTTAGTATAATAGTAATATAATATAATAATATTTAGACTTCATGCTGATCACTGGCGGTGGAAGGGGTACTCAGATAGTTCAGTAAAAGTGCCAAACATAATGTAAAAATCCACTACAAGTAAAAGTCCTACATTTTAAATCCTACTTAAGCCGAAGTACAGACATCCGGTAAGACGTTTGGCAGCTGACTGGTTCCCAACTTGGCTCACATGATAAGTCTGAAAGGTTGTGAGGTGATTTCTGGGTGAGAAAAGAACTGTTTTGAGAAATAATGGAATGTTTTTCCTTTTTGTTAGTCCAAAAGTGATCGAAATGAAGCCATCTGAGAAGTTTAGAGGGCAAATGTCTCGTTGGTGGAACGGCTAACAATCCAAAGACAACTGAAACATGACAAGAAGCCCCAAGTACTACAGTATACTGCTGTTTTCACTGTAGTATAATCTTTAACTGCACTTTATTTTACAAGATTATCATATTTTAATGTAAAATCTTTATCAGATGGAGTGGAGTGAAAAGTACAATATTTACCCTGAAATGTGGTGAAGTATGGGTATAACATATAATTTGAAGTACAGTGCTGAAGTTAATGTAATTCATAACTTTCCACTGCTGATCAAATGATGATCTGACACTCCTGCAAACCCCAATGCTTTATCTTTGACTTGACCCATATATTCTAAATGTATTTGTGTGTTTGTGTTTTTCTGGTACGACGGATCAGGGGAGAACATCTAAATAAATTTGTTTATTGAACTGCTGCAGCCTCAGACAATGACAGAGGATATCCTGATAATGTCATCAGCTGCGATGACAAGATTAGTTGGAGGCAGCTGCTCTGATCCCCTTTTAAAGAAACATTCAGGGATAATCACCGCAGCACCTGATAAGATGCTCAGTTCATTTTTTATGTGACCTGGTTCAATTACTCTCTCTGAGAAGCTGGGAGGACCAGGCTTCTGAGGTTTATCACTGTGTGTGTGTGTGAGGGAGCTGCACCATTTCTCCCACTGAACTCTCCTGAGTTAAAAGTTTAATTTATATCTTTACACTTTAGCCAAACTAACGGCAGGATGCTAACGCTGTTTTGATCCAGACTGACAATTAATCATTATGACTTTGACGATCTGACTTAGCAACTCGGCTAATGATGAAAGTTCACACAGACATTCATGTGTCCCTCAGGATTATTTAAAATAACTTTGGCGATCCCTTGAACTTTTGGTCTAGAACCATCATCAGGTCAAAATGTCAATTAGTCCCAACACTTTGGTTCCTGACCCTACTAAACACTTCCATCAGCCTCATCTGTGCCTTGTTTTTGTGCTAATTCACAAATGTCAGCGTGCTAACTTTCTAAACTAACTGATGAACATGGTAAACATCATACCTGCTAAAAGTCAGCATGTTATTTTAAACATTTAGCAAGCTGACATTAGCAGTAAGCTCAGTGTTAGGCTAAAGTACAGACTCGCAAAGCGGCTAGCATGACATCTTTGTCATGAGACAGAACAGAAGCACGATTATTGAGTTCATAAAGAGGCCATGAACTCAAAAGTGACAGATAATACAAGTGTTCCTGTTTGTGGTATTTGCTTGTGCTGAGTAATGCTATTAGCTAAGCAGAAAATCTCATCGGCTACAATCTAAATCTTGCTGCATATGTATGGGAAGAATTTGTTTAACTGTGCAGATACAATCCCTCGGGACATTCTTTGGTTTGTAAACACAGTTTTATCTCACAGTTTAAGTTATTTCTTCCTGTTTTGTTTGCTTTAGTCTGGCCTCGGGAGCGCAGTGTTTTTCTATTCTTGATCTAGCATACAGTCAGTTTAGGTCAGTTTATGCAGAGGCAGGATGGTTTTTTCCATGCTGACACGGAGGGAAAAAGAAGGAATCTGTTTAAAGACCATGCTTAATGCCATAGGTCACAGGTCACAGTAGCTGGATCTGCTACAAACACAGCAGAGTGAAGATGACAGCTGGTCTGAACCTCAGGCTGCTGGAGATACACTCAAAAAACACAAATCATACAAGCTGCACGAAAGCCAACCTTTCAGAAACCAAACCAGGATTATGTTTTGAAATTATGACCGAAGGCGGAGCAAACTATGTAAAGAATTTCCTGTGGGGAAAAATGACAGAGTTGCATGCATTCCTGCTCTGACTGTGTATTTTCTGAACAGGTTTCAATCTTGTCCTCTTGAGTGTGTTCATTAATTTTGTTTGTTAAATAGTCTGTGATACGCTATATTCCTAAGGGCACTATGTGTTTAAAACAGATATGGTTAAAAATACGAAGCCCAGATGGGATTAATCCACATTTCTGTGCTCCTTTGGGAGTTACTAAAGCTTATATCTCTATTTTATGTAGCTAGGTTTATTTATTGCCATTTATTTGGCAGGAGATGCAAACACAGTCATTCTAGCCTGTGCCCATCTGTTTCAGTCTCAGCTCAGCCAGCCCTGCTCACTCCCCCAAAGAGGAGTATGTTATCACCCAGTACACTGACACCACTAAAGAAGAAACAGTCCACGATCAGTCTGAGGACCAGGGGGAACCTCGGGATGACAAATCTGAGCTGACAGAGAAGAAATCTGTCACAGGTTGGTTGGCTGCACATCAGCTCTTGTAGAGCAAGAATAGATCCAAAGAATGCCTGCAACACAACAAAAAAAAGCTCCCTTGTCTCATCTCCCCTGTGCCTCACTTCCTTTCAGAGGAGGTGTCTCTGTGTGGATTGTGTCCCTCCCTCGGGCATGATGGGCAAGAGGAAGAGAAGTCCTGGGAGGAGCAGCTGGACGCCCACCAGGAGCAGCTGGAGAAGGAAATGCAGGAGGCCAGGAGGATGGTGTTCCGCCTACAGGTAAGTCCTGGTGATGAAACATTTAAAAAACAAGCTGCACAGCTACTATGAACAAATAGACAGAGGGCACACAAGAGGAGGGCAACAGCTCAAGTATAGAGTATATTTCAGCCTGGTTCCAGATGTTTCTCACTGATTCAGATTCAGATTAAATAAACGATTAAATAATAAAGTAAAAACAAGAAAGAAAATTATTCTCATTATCAGGATATCAACATTTATTGTGCAAAGTCTAATTTGTTCCAGACTCTTGAAATATTCAGCCAAGAAAGGACTTGTTACATCCTCACTGGAGTGTTAATTCACCTACTTGATTATCACCAGATTGACTCATCAGACCGTTTTAATTTGATACTATTTATAAATTCTTCAAAGGCTGTTCAGGCTGACAGTCTAACCTCTATTCCTCTGCTTTAAATTCAACATACAACCGGTCTAATATTAATACAAGTATGCAAAATAATCACTAATAGTACTTTTTGTACCAGATGCCTCTAATGCAGTGAAAATATCTGTTCATTCATTGAAGTATAACCTAATACTTTGTACTTTGGGTTAAGTATGTTTAATCTTCTTTATAGTAGTAATAGTTAAGTGTGTGGTGCATCATATTAGTGTAGATTATTCATATTTTCACCATGCAGTATAGTACTTTATATCTAAATCTGAAATAATACTATAAAAACAATTCAATTTTATTTATATAGCACCAAATCATAACAAACGCTATAGGCTGTACTCTATACAATTATTTACAGAGACCCAACAGTTCCCACTATGCACCGAGCACTCTGTGGCAAGGAAAGATAAAGAAATACATAGAGAAAGACACATAGATACATAGTTATGATGGACGAGAACCTGCGAGACGAGAAAGCAGAAAAACTCTTGAGAGGAAGCTGACATGCGTTTAAAGATCATGAGTGTGTGCAGATGAGAGAGGCGAGAGAGACAGAAGAGCTTGTGTGCCTTTATGAATTAACAACTTAAAAATAGACGTTACACAAATAACCTCTCACACCCCACACTCTCATTCTGTACATGTCCAAAAGTAATGCGCTGTTGATGCTGAGCAACAGTTTTTTTGGTTCCAGATCTCTGAATCACAACCGACATCTCAAATTTGTTTTTAGACATTTTAGACGCTCCTCTCTCTCTCTCGAGGATTTATATGAACATCTGTAGTTACGTGTCAGAAAACAAAGAGGGATAAAGTAAGAGAAAAGCAATGCTCGCTCTCCAGTGAGTGATAACAAACTCAGTTAATACAATACATAAAGAAATACATAAACAAACCAGCTGAAAACATGCTCATAGTTATTGAAAAGAGGCCATTAAGTATAATGTGATGAATATGTTTGTGTATATTGATGTGTACTGTACCTGTGTGCTAGAGCAGTTGAGAGGCTTGTGTGTGTGTGTGTGTGTGTGTGTGTTTCAATATGATTTCAGTTCGATGTTTAATCCGCTGGCTTTATTAGCTAAAATGTGAAACTTGTTGTTCAGCCAAGTATAAAAATGAAAAAGTGCTGTGTGTACAAATGCAGACACAGAAATAAATCTGCCTTGTCTGTGTGTTTAATATGAGTGCTTTCAGGCCTTCACACTGTGTGTCTATATATATTTCTATATATGTGTGTGTGTGTTTCTGTCCTCAGGCTCTGCTGCTCCATGGCTCCCTCCCGGAGGAGGACCAGGATGGATCTGTGAGCTTCGGAGATAACCGGGCAAACGCTGAACAGCAGCTGGTACAGTGCCCTCTCTCTGCTAACTCGAGAAAACAACACTTTCTCGCCACTGTGTGTGAAGTGTCAGTGTCAGCCCTTCTGTTGTGATGATGTTTGCGGCCATCGCTTGTCTCGAGAGTGACTCCCGTAGATCACAATTGAATCTCTCTGATCTGCTTGCCCGCTGTCATGCAGGCCCACTGCCTCTTCATACGCTCTGACATTTTTCCATTCTCTAATTACGATGCTCATACCCCTTTCTCTTTGAAGGTTCTAATCCGCAGTCGTCTGGACCAAAGCACAGAGGAAGCCCTTGATCTCAAGGTACAGTAAGTAAATGTAATTAGGTTTAATATAGATGAGCTGCCTTACAAGCGTACAGTCCTTTTCTCTAATGTCTCTGTTCGCTTGTGTGCCCCTCAGAGGGAACTCATGAGGCACAAACAGGAAGCACGCCACCTTCAGGCCATCAAGGTAAACTTCTTACTCTAATTTTGTCTTTTGTGTGTGAATTTAACGGATTAAAGGACAAAATTCAGTGTATTCCAACTCTTGTGCTGCCCCAAACTGATGATTCTGCAGTTTCCATCGAACACAATATATATATTTTCTTTTCTTTGTGAAGATAAAAAAAAGTTTCGAGGTGGGTATGTGCTGTCAATAAGGCAGGTGGGTGCAGTCTATCTGTATTCAGGTCTTCTCTGGACATTTCTTTGATCTCCCTTTCTTTCTCATTAGGATGCTCTGCAGCAGCGCCTGGCAGTGCAGGAGGATGCTGTGCTGCAGCTAAAGCAGGAGCTACTGAGGTGCAACATGGCCAAAGATCAGCTAGAAGGGGAAAATGTGAGACAAGTGATGATTTCCGTTTGACACGATAAAATATTTGACCCACTTGACCGACGTGGATGCAGGTTTCTGTGAGAGCAATGTGGCACTCGTGCATCATTCTGATGTATCTGTTTGCAGGCAGAGCTCAAACACAAGTTGAGTGAACGGAACAAATTACTCACTGAATATGAGGTATCGCCTTTTGTTATTTACGCTCGGGTGCATTCTCTCGATGCATACATGCGCATACAGACTTATGTCATCTATCTTTCTTGTCACAACAGCAGCAGCTCGGGAGGAAAGACCGAATACTGCAGCAGCAGCAACAGAAGCTCGATGAAGCTCAACATAAAGCACATGAAGTCAGCCTGGGAAGGGTACGGATCATGATATCTCTCAACAGCGTATGCTCGAATGTAAATGACACGTATGATAATGTCGTCTGGCTGCTGTAGTTACTCGAGCAGCAGAGTAAAGAGGACTATTTTCAGCTGTGGATTAATACACATTCATCATAATGAAGAAACATGTCACCCAGTGGCTCATTGATGTGTTTCCTGGACAGCAATAGATGCTCGTAACACAGAAGACATAATTCTAGGCAATAATCACCCGCATGCTTTAGAAGATACAAATAATTCAGCTTTATTTACATATTTCTATTTATTGTCGTACATTTTAAAGTCATTCAGGAGTGAAAGTGGCGGTTACAGTAACTCTGTGGCTTCGACATCTCCTCCAGCATTCCAGCACAGCGCACCAGTATGTACTCTTTCTTTAATTTCAGTCTTTAATCAGTACTATCATTTCTGTTTATTGAGCTGATTCTGAAGGCTTATTGTATGGGAACAGAACTCATTATGAAAATTGTAAATCTTCAGTCCAGTTTCTGACATATGTTGTCAAAATAAAAGAAACTGAATCAATAATTTGACATATTAAGCCAAAACTTTGACTTAATAACTCAAAACGATGAGATAATATGTGAAAATAAGTCTTTAAGTTAGTGAGTGTTGATGTTATCATGCCTTTTTAAACATGTTTTAATTTCTCTTCCATAATTTGTGATTTAATCTGAAATACAAAACTATATGTGTATCACAGGGGGAAGAGCTGCAGCTGGTCAGGGAGGCACTGCGTAGTTTGAGGGACAGTTTTTCTGGCCATGACCCCCAGCATCACACCCTGGACACCCTGGAGCAGGGCGTCTCCAGTCTCATGGATCGATTACACTCTTTTGACACCCAACGCAGACAGGAAAGAGGGGTACTCACACTCTCTCTCACACACATGCACACACCATTTAGGAGGAAATCTAAAAAAATAGCGTCACATCTGTCACCTGATAAATGACGAGTCAACAACAAATGACATTTGGTTTACCCTGGGTAATTTCATCTACTTCTTCTAGGAGGAATTTAAATCGCCAGGACGCAGAGCCAACTCAACAGACCGCGACTCCTGGCCGCCGAGCTCAAGTGAGACAAACAAAATCTTTGTCTGGTTGCAGAGGATTTGTCATCCTCTGCAACATCTCCAACTCTGGCTGTTAAATAAGTCTGTTCAATTACACTGCTATGTATGGAGAGGGCATTATTTGCCGTGAGACCAGCGTGGTTGTGAAAACAGTTTGCTGTGTTTGTAATTATTTCTAGAAATGGCCCACTCACACAGCAGCCCGGGACTGGACACCGCCGTCTCCACTAAAGTGCTCTACTTCACAGATCGCTCGCTCACCCCGTTTCTGATTAACATCCCAAAAAGGTAAAAGCACTTTATGGTGATGGTTTATATAACAGTGCTGCTGTTTGTTTGTT
This sequence comes from Nibea coibor, assembly GCA_023373845.1. Classification (NCBI taxonomy): domain Eukaryota; kingdom Metazoa; phylum Chordata; class Actinopteri; family Sciaenidae; genus Nibea; species Nibea coibor. The sequence continues at coordinate 7,764,435 of CM041716.1, read as the reverse complement.
GCATGCATGCCTCGAGACTCATGGCTTGATTCATACATATAGACGCTTCTGTATCTCTGCTTGTCAAATGTGGGTGTACGTAGATCATGACTGACAGCGTGCTCTTAACAGGCTGGGTGAGGTCACGCTGCGAGACTTCAAGGCCGCTGTGGACAGACAAGGCAATTTCAGATACCACTTCAAGGCCCTCGACCCAGAGTTTGGCACAGTGAAAGAGGAGGTAGGCGTGGGAGGAAAATTATAGTCCCTACATTCACTTTTCACATCAGCTGCAGCAGCAGCAAGCAAATATGAAATGCCAGTTATAGAGTAAGTCATGCTAATAATAGCCGTCACTGTGCTATACTTCAAAACACTGTTTGTGGATTGATTTCCCTCCCAGAGAATTTGATAGCACGGAGTAGTCATTTTCACTTTCTGTCTAGACCTTTGTATGTTATGGAGTGTTTCTTGGATGTGTAAATGCTGGATGTCGGCTGTGCAGGTATTCCAGGACGGAGCAGTCGTGCCTGGCTGGGAAGGGAAGATTGTAGCGTGGGTGGAGGAGGACCACGGAGAGAGGAGGTAGAACGAAAAAAAGACCAGAGATCACCACTACAAACCTCAGTTGTTCCCACTGGACCAGGATTCCACTGAAAATACTTGTGATGCCATAATAGAAAGTAAAATATAATACATTTAACTGGGACCAATGGATCTAAAACACCATTTCGATACAAAACAATGTTTTAAAATTGAATGTTTCATATGAAGGTGACATTTGGGACACTTTTACATTTGAAGGAATTGATATTAGGCATTGTTTGCAGCTCATAAATTAATACGCGGGACTACTGATTAATGGTCAGTAATGTGATACTTGAAACTGAATTATAAAAGAAAGTTAATGCTCTTTACTTTAAATAAACACACTATAAGCTGTGCTCTGAAAGGCTGTAAGCACTGCACAGTATGCAAACCTTAAAATAAAAGTGTTTACTGACATTTTTTCACATGTTCCAGGTTGCCAAATAGTGATGTTGTTGTTCTGCATCAATTTTGATGTTTTAATAAACTGAATTATCGCATGGATCATGTTGTTATTAGAATTATTCCCCTGGCACACGGTAATGACACTGTACACCAGCTCCTAGCCATTACACACCTCCACTCATACACCCACACATTAATAAACAAAGCCCACTGATTGTCATTAAAGTCAGTTAGATTTGCTGCTGCGGATGAACCCACACAGCAACATATTTGTTTCAGTAAAAACACAATTTCGGTTTAGGGAAAAGGGATTTTTATTTCTATAAAGGAGGTTTATTTATAATTTGCTAGCTGAAGTTTTGAGTCCCTGCATAGTATAATGTGTTCACAGATTGCAGAGCGGGTTTGTTTACTCTCCGTGTCTTCAGCCAATTCCCAGCAGCACTGATCACCTCTGTGTACAGCTGCTTCTGCATTTGGGCAAATTGTCAGAAAACATCGACTCTCAAAGTGAGCCTTCGTTTCTTCTTGCAAAAGATGGCAGACGCAGTGTCTTCATTTACAGTTTCTGGGAGCTTCAGAAGTAAATAGTAGACATCCTCCACTTCCAGTATGATATCGTCCTGCAGAGAAAAATACATTCAGCATACTGTAAGACACGCATTTTAGAAAAAAAGGCCAATTATGTATTTTTTATGACATCCAACTACGCATTGACACACACTGGATTCTTAAGTGGTTCATTATAACTGTTCAAGGGAGTGTGTAACAGCTAACCTTGGAGATTCTCAGCTGGCACTCTGACACAGAGCAAACCTTTGGCAGCTCCACTGTCAGCTCCACGCTGCGAGGAACTCCTGCTGGTCCAGTCTTCACCTCGAGTAGGTACTCCGGCTTCTGAGGCTGCGCATATGTGGTGGAGATGACCTGGATCAAATCTTTCCTTGTGTGCTCCGCAGGTCTGCAGATAATTTGGCCTGTCGTGTCCTTGTCTTGTTCTTCTAAACGTAGAGAAGAGATCTGTTGCAGAAGGTCAGCCGGGGTCTGACTGGCTACAAAAAAAGGAACACTAAGGATTATTAGAAGTTGTGGTAGGAGGTGAAAGATGATACTCCGGCAGCAGCAAAGGAAAATAGCTCAAACATACAGGGCTTGTAGAAGCTTGTCGAGATGTAAGACTTATTGCCCTACCTGTGTCTGGTTGTTTGGAGGTATTAGGCCACTGCTGAAACCCAAGCCGGCGTTGCAAATCTTCTGGGCTACTTTTTGGGCTACAGCTGACAACAGTGTACTGCTGAGATATCCTCATGCCATGCTGCTGGGCAAAGTTAAGCACCAGCATATAGATCTCTGTTTTGTCTTTCCCACTGTCCTGAAGCACAACAGGGTTTAATGCCACATCCAACACTGAGTACCACCCTGCAAAGAAGAAAAAACACCAATTTATTTATTGTCTTGTTTACATGGTGTAACAAAAAGGCCAGTTCTGCATCACAAACTACAGAACTGGCCTTTGTGTTTACATGATGTAACAAAAAGGCCACCTCTGTAGCCTGTGATACAGCACTAATTTGTCTCTTACCGTGACCTTCATTTGTGTCTGTTTCCAGCTTTCCGGCGTGCACAGGTAAAGGCTTGTTGGGCTGCTGAGGTGCAGGCACTCGTTTCCAGCTGCAGATGTTGATATACAGCGACCCTTTCTTGGGCCCCTCCTGCTGAGGACACACATGAACCATCCGTCAAAACACACACTATCACTATCTCTGACACAGGTGTGGCAGCTTAAGTATGTGTAAGTGAAAGTCTGATGTTTTGTACTGTGGTAGCAGAGCTGTGATTAGTCAATCAAGAGTATAAAACAGAAAGAAAACTAGACTGCTTCACGTGTTTTGGTCTGGGAAACAAAAAAAATAACATTCTCTGAAACCTTCAATCATCTACTTTTAAATTTATAAAGTTAGATATTTATTTTGCAGAACTATGTGAGGAGAATACAAAGAACAACATGGACACTTCAGTGTCTCAGTCAGAAAGCAGCTCTTGATGGCCCGCCTATTTGCAAATGGAGCGATTCATATGATAACAGTAAGGTAATTTGCCAGTTGTTACTGGGTCATTGGGCACTATTAACGGTGTGTGTACACCTACTTCATCAATATCCATAGTGTGAGTCACTGTCTTTGAAAAGAATGTGTCAAACCAAAGCTTTAGTTGTCAAACCACATGAAATTTCTGAATGATTTAATCACCTACGCGCAGGTGAAGCTTTGTTTAAGGTCGAGGTTCACATTGTCTAAGCACTTTTGAAAAGTCTACTTTTACTGTTGATATAAATAAAAAAAACACATTAATGAGTCTGAGATTCTTGGTGCTGGGTTTGTCCTGAATATACAGATATCTAGCACTTTGGGGTCAGTGTCTTCTATTTTTATATTTATAATGTCAAGGCGTGTCAAAGTATCTGAAAAGTAGCTGACAGGCCACAGACTCCAGTGGTTTCAGCCTTTCAAAAGTGAATGTTTTCTGGGTTTCTCAGTCTTTGACAGTAAACCGAATATTTTCTGGCCTCAAACTGCTGGACGGAACGAGACATTTGAACGTGTAGTCTGTCTATGTTGGAGGCTTGTGACGGAGCTTTTTCACAGTGTGCAAACATTTCATTATTTTCAATAATAGGCTAACACTCAAGTCAACTTCACAGACTTTTGTCACGTTGGACTTCATTTATTAAATGTTGCTTAGTAATATTATTAATAATAGCTGCGCGGCCCCAAATTCTGTGTCTATGTCACGCACTTTTCATGGTGCTTTCATGATATTTTGGTATGACATTAAAGACATAATAGACAGACTCTTGATTTCACCCTCTTTATATACACTGACCTTCCCGGCCCCTTCATTAAGTACAAACCTGCCTGATCCAACACAACAACTCTGCCATAAATTCAACTTTTATGAAGCTCATAATGTATCAGTTTTTGTTGATACTGTCAGAGATATTAATGTAACTATTATGTTTACTATTGAGGTTGTAGTTTGCAGTGGTGTTAAACTGGTCTGCATTATATTGAGATATATAATGCACTCCTGTACAACAACAGCACCCACAAGACCTCAATAATGAACATATTAAGTATAATTATGACCTCTCTGAGACTGTCAACAAAAAAATAAATATTATAAGCTTAATAAAAGTAGGTTTTATGTTAGAGCATTTTATCACAGTGGATACAGGTACAGGTGTACCTAATGAAGTGGCCGGTTGGTGTATTTATTCTTAAATAACAATCATAATTAGTAATCCAACCAAAATACAACAGAAGCTACTTTAGGGATGAAGCTCAAAACTTCCCAATTTGGGTCACACAATATGGCGCAACACCTGTGTGCATACCTAGCTGAATGGGACGGGGCCCTCGTTAATGAGACACACCTGTGTTTCCCCCTGCTCTGTCTGTTATGACAACACGTTTACACGTTAGCTTAGCAGCTAATGCAAAGTTAAGCAGTCACCATTTATTAAGGCTGCTTGCCACCGACTTTAATGAACTCACCAGCATCTCGGTGCACAAACACGAGTCGAGCTCGGGCGGTGAACTGAACTCGGCTCCTTCCTTCATCTGTTTCTCGATGAACCTGCGGTAAGCTGCGGGGTCATTTTGAGACAGATCATCCAGAATGGACCAAAACTGGCCGACCTGCTTCAAAACATCATCTGAACAGCCGGAGGAGGACATCTTCCAGGTGAGAGTGCTAACTTTGGAGTCAGCAAACACGACACGAGCTTTCTAGAAACGCTAACAGTTTGTCTAGACTAACTTTTTCGCTCTAAATATATATGAAAAATACAGATAACTATCACAAAAACACGACAAACCAGCTAATTTCCGTTAAAGTATACCAACAGCTAACGGTAACTTAGCTACTGTTGTCGGTTGCTACGGAAACAAGTTGAGAGACGCGGCGCACAGGTGCCACCTGTCGGCGAGAGGCAGAGCTGCAGCTCAGCGATCACACAGGACAGGACACAGTTTACATGATGAGGCATAATTTATTTATTTTATTTATTTAATACATGGAAAATATAACGTAAAAATGTGCGCCCGATGTCTCCAGTCTGTCTGTGTGTGTACATGTGATTAAAACGGACATTTAAAGTAAAAATATGAACTATATCATTTTAAAATGTCTCAAAGAGTAATGTCGTCCTCTGCTCGTTCCTCCTCCTCAGTAGCTCTGCAGAAGGAAACAGACATTATTAGCAATGTAGAAACTGTGCTTTTTTACTTATTCTGTGGTGTACTTAATCAGAACTCTATAATATTCCTGCAGTGGTGCAAGAAATATGTGCTATTTTATTAAAAGTTAAAGTACAAATGTACATCTAAATATATACTAAGAAAAAATCCTGCACTCAATGACAGAAGCATTGTTAGCAGAATGTAGTTTCAACAGTAAAAGTACTCATAAGGCAGCAGAAGGAGCCCTGTCAGTGTTATATTATGGAAGTATCTTTATTAGAGGCATGAGTGAGCAGCATCTTAATGCTAGTCAAGGTGAGGATAGACCGGTGATGTAGTCTGGAGCTGCATTGATTTGTTGATAGAAAATTAATCAGCAACTGTCTGAAGATTTGCTGCTTCTCTTTGTCTGACATTTGTCTGGGAAAATATGAGGTTTTCTTTTTTTTATGTTTTTGATATTTTCTAGACTAAATAACAGATTAACTGAGAATGAAAATAGCTGTTAGCTGCAGCCGTTTTCTAGTCTAAATCACGATGCATCGTATTTTCTAAGATGATCATATGCTATGTATGCAATATCCTGACACACTTTATCTAAAATATCTGTTTACCTCAATCATATCATAGATCCAGCCCAAGAATTCAGCCACCTTGGTGTAAACTCCAGGATGATTGGGCTCAGCACAGCCTGTCCCCCAGCTGACAACCCCTACCAGCCTCCACACATTTTCATCCTGGCACACCAGAGGACCCCCGCTGTCCCCCTGGAGAGGTAGACACAAACACTGTTCACAACAGACTCGCACAGCCTTCATTATGCCAGCATTGCACCGTAAACGAATCACAGAGGAGAGAGTGGATCTTTAAAAACATCTCTGCAAGGTACTGTTTAAAAACCATGCATCTGACCTGACATGCATCCACTTTTCCCTCTGTGTATCCGGCACAAAGCATCCGTGACGTGATCTCTCCATTGTACATGCAGGAGCTGTTACACTTCTTTGTGCTTATTATGGGAACTGGAGCTTCTTTCAGGGTGTCAGGTGAGTGAACTAAGAGAGAAGAAACACATTTAAGACCGCTCTTTCAACGCGCTTGGCACATTCTATAATCATGTGTGAATTAGACTTGCAGCAGATGTAAATTTGTTTCAGAGCAGTGCAGTAGTGTCTCACCACCCTCCGGCTGAGTGTATCCCCATCCAGATATCCAGCACTGTGTGCCTCCTGGTAGATCATAGTCGTACCGAGGCAAGCAGACCGGTCTAATTGTATCTAGTTAAAAAAAAAAAGGAAATTTGTCTCTTTACGTTATAATTCTGACATATTGAAATATGATACTTCAGATTAAATCCTATTTAATTCAAATCATTGTCATAGTTTAGTTGTAGTTTTCTTCTGTGCTGTCTGAAACACACACTATGTTTTTTTTCTTCCTATTGTTGTTCTGTCTTGTAATGGGCTCCCTCAAGTTTACCTTGCACTCTGAATATATATGGTTGAGTTCACAAGCCATTGTTAATAAGGCCCCTGAAGTCCCCTAACCTCCATTCAAACATTTCTTTTTTTCTCGGATGACACTTGGTTGTTTGATCTTCCACTGTGCAGAATGATGCATGTGCTGAGCTGGATACTAGAAGGCTGTTTTTACATTAGTTTGCTGAAGATGGATGTTTTTCTTTTTTTTTTTAAACTTATATGAAGGCTTGGGTCTTGAAGATGTTTTGGTACACCATGTTTCCACCCTTTTGATTAAAAGTGTAATGATTGCTTGTTCTTTACAAAAAGGAAGATGTCACTTTTGTGGTGGTCTGATGAAGGCTTGTTTGCCGCAGCGTGTCATCAGGAGAAGATAAAACGGCAAACTGAGGCTACAATATTGAATTTTTTTGTGTTTTTTGAAGTGCTGCTCTCTTGCAAGGAGGCTCTCAGACTGACCCGAGAAATTCAGCGGGGTCCTCAGTTTCATCAGGGCTATATCACTGTCGTGGCTCCTGTGGTTGTAGTTCTTATTGTAGATGACCTTCTCCACAGCATATCCTGTGTGCTGGGCCATTTTAGCTGAACTGCGGGTGACAATGCCGGCATAGACTACCCAGCTGGACACCTGAGGTAATCTGTAGCTGACATTTTATATAAGAAAATAGAAGACAAATACTGATATGAGAGAATTACGTGTGCAGCGTGGTGCAGCTGTTAATGACTGATAATTCTTCTTTGTGGAGTCAGTAACCATGGACCTTTTTCAGTGTTGGTAAGGTCAGCAGTCTTACTTATGCACACAATGGGCAGCTGTGACTACCCATTGACTGGTGATGATGGAGCCGCCGCAGGTGTGACGGTTGCTGTAGTAGAGGCTGACCTGCCAGGGCCACCTGCCCAGCGTGGCCTCAACTCCCCCGATTATCCTGGGCAGCTTTGCTCGAGTCCCACACTCTACACAGAGAACCATTCAACAAAAAAGAGTTGGACTGGTCAGAAAGTACGGCACCAAGTGTCATTCACTCTGTTTGCTGCTGATATGAAGCTTTTTTTATCAAGAAACTACAGGGCTCGGTGTCGGGTGCAAAGTCAAACAAAAAGTTACGTTTAATTTGCTCACCAAAACATTGCAAAGCGATAACCTTTCCAGTGATACAGCTCCCCCTAAATGAAAATAAATTGGGTAACTAATGATGCATAATTAATGTGTTAGTAGGCACCATTTTCTCTGCATCGTTATGAGTATGATGTTCTCAGACAAATTGCCTTACCTGAGTTGCCACATATTTTCCAAACTGCTCTTTTGTTCTGAGGTAATTTGTATGAAGCCATCAGTATAGTTTGGCCCGATATCAGTTAGATTCACTCCTTTATGCTTGGTCAGTCTGGTAAGAGAGCATATGTAAAATAAGATGTTAGTGAGTATTAGGATATTTCAGACTCATAAGCTGTTTATGAGTCTGTTTATAATTGCAAATCAGGTATAAGGAGGTCATAAATAAGCAGAGCCTTCAACCTCGGCAAAGCAGGTGAGGATTAAACTGTAGGTTAGCGAGTAGGAGCTCCAGTCTCAATCATTGTTAATGGCAGAGGTGTGTGTTCCTGTCAGGAGTGCAAACCTCAGGTAACCCAGCTGTCTGCAGACCAGTGTTCCCAGTGAAGAGTTCCATCTCTCGTAGCACACCGGCAGCCAAGTGGGCAGCTTCCCCAGCTGGATCTCCAGGAGGGAGTTCTCCGGGCTGATTCTGTAAAACACTGAACCTGATTGATTGAAAATCCCTCCAGAGACAAGCTCTAAGTCCGCAGTAATCAAAAAGCCTCTTCTGTGAGTGGGAAATGATTAAGAAAAACACAAATCTATGCAAATGTAGTCGATACAAACAGATCATTATGTGTAATGTTTTTGCGGATGTCAATGGGCATCTCTCCGGAGTGAACAAACGGCAGCAAGAAGCAGCGGGTGAATGATAATTTCTCTACTTATCAACTAAAACTCACTTCAGAGGTGAACCATGACCTTGTTTGATGAATCCCCCAACAACGTGCAAGCACACAAACCTGAACTGTTTATTAATGCATCAAAAATAAGTGAAATAAGTGGCTCCAACAAACTCCAGAAAACACAGACCTTTCCTGGGGTCAGAGATGGAGATATCCTCTGTCACATTGCAGAAGGGCGTCTCCTTTGTGTCCCCGAGTCCCACTGGACTTTGTGGGTAGGAAGGCCTCAGCAGAAGTTTGACTGTATGTAGATAAAGATTTGTTTGTTTTTTTTAATCTGTCAGGGAGACAGCAACAGCGTGTTCTTTTTTACTCATACTGATATACTAATGTCCTTTAATGATGAAGGTCCAAAAACACTGAATCCTGCATTTCCTCAGGCAAAAAATATATTAATTTTAATGTGGTCCTGTTTAGAATAGTGTGGTGAGCAATTATTAATGCAACTTTTAGGGATCTGTATTTCTTTTTAATCCAGAACTGTAGAATCAGTTTTGCCTGTTAAGCAAATTTCTAAATGACTTTTCATACAGTAAAAACTGGAATAATTGATCAGTTAAAGTGCAAACTTAAACACTGCATGGTGCTAAACCAATAAATCAGCCAGGCCGATACCAGCATACTGCAGAATAAGTAACAGGAAATTGCAGCGCAGAAACACTAAAGATATCTTTAGGGTAATTTAGAAACATCACCATTACAGTTTGCCCACCAGAGAGCACTGACAAGTTTATTTTTCAATTGTAATATGTTCTGCTCAGGTGGTCAGAAGTTTTTCAAAAACATTCACGTCACAAGTTAATTTAAAAAGACAAATATTGGTTGATATATTGCTGTCGAATTAGAGCTGCAACAATTAGTTAATTACTAATTTAATAATTTAATCTAAGAATCATTTATCAAGCTGTTTTTGTTTGTCTTTAAATTAAGATACATTAAATATGCAACATAGACGTTAAAGATGTCACCTTGAGCTTAAAAGATTGTGACATGCATTTTTACAGTTTTCAGATGTTTCATAGACCAGTGAATCGATATATTTCGAAAATAACTGGCAGATTAATTAGTAATGACAAACCGCTGATGATGTCTTTGCTCTGCTGCACAGAGTAACAGTGATGTGTCTGTAACTACACAATTTGCACATTCGTTTCCAGTTCCTGGTTACTATGTTAAGCTAATTTAGCGATTCTTCCTCAACGCGATGACTCACCTAGAAACCAGACGCCTACAGCTAAGCCTCCGAGGAGTCCAACTGCGCACACCGCTGCCAGCAGCTTCACCAGTCTGTGAGCTAAAGCAACAATGTGACTGGAGTTAATGCCTCCTGATCCGAGACATGAGCCGAGAAGAATTATTAAATGTCATCTGTTACGTATACAATACACTGGCACACAGCACTGAGACAGAGGCAGAAATTAATAAGCTATATTTTATACATGCACGACACTAAAGTGTTGAAAATCTACACTGTGACATTTTTATGGGAAAGCTCTGCTTGAATTTCTTCTCACTGCAGCAGAGATTGATTCAGTGCAAAGCCACATTTAGGCTTGTTCATTCAGAGCAGTGTGTTTTAACAGCTTGCACTGTTTCTGGCACGTATGAAGTAAGATTGCTGTTGTTGCCAGATGTTTGACAGCCATCAGGTGGTGCGCTTCTGCTCGTGCTTACCGTGAGTCGTAGACTGAATCCCTTTCAGCCAGCCCTGCACCCCCTCGGTCGCTGCGGCTCCTGGTGTTTTCTCTGAATGAAATGTATGGCTGACAGCCGCCGGGTTCTCAATCACTGATAATGTGTCTCCATCAAGACTCTGTAAGAAGCACAGTTAGCGCATCACACCCAATTTGCGGGTTCGCTCCTATTTCATAAAGTGTTGGCAAGTTTGTTAACTTGTAACAACAGCTACCTGCTGACCATCTGCTGCACAGTGACAGTGCACCTGTCAGCTTCTGTCACACTTAATTAGGAGCACCTGTAATCATGATCTTAAACACCGCTGACCAGTTGTTGACCAGATATATGTAAGAGCTGTAGGTCTGACAGGTGTGTGGATCTCCTCCGCGTGTGAGCTGAAGCTTCGGCACGTCTGTCTTGAGTCTTGTGTAATAAATTAAATTAAATTAAAATGTTTTAAAACACATCCCTGCTCCTGTACTTATCAAAGTTTTATCGCTCTGGAGTGTTTGTGTGTGTGTGTGTGTGTGTGTCTATTTCCGTGGGCATACTCTCCAAGGAGCAGCTGTTTCTATGCAACATATTGAGTATTACAGTAATTACAATAAAGCCCTTGATAGATGTGTGATGCAGACTTAGAATTATACAATTGCAGTACAAAATCCATCTAAATAAATGCCATACCATCTGCTCTCTTGTATTACTGTAGCACTTGAGTGTAGCTAAACATGTAATTTTGGACTTGTAATTAGCGCGAGTTAAATATAGTGCAGGAGTAGTTTAGAAATTCAGTACAGCTGTACGGCACAGGTCATGAGATGCACACGGATGATGAAAAAAGTAATGCCAAAGTAAATGCGACAGAAACAAGTGTGATACAAGTTTGACGGGAGCGCTACATGTGTAAACAGCAGCTGCTGGTGTAAATATTGAGGATGCATGTGAAGGTGACAATGTGAGAGAGATGTTGTTGTCAGGACTGCATACATTAGACAGATGGAGCAAGGTGTAGTGAATATTTAGTCTCCTTTTCCTACCATGTTTTCCTGGCGTATGGTCCCGAGGAAAAGGCAGCGGAGTCTGTGCTCATCTGTAGGCCTGAGCTGGAGGTGTAGAGAGGTCCGTCCCGCTCACAGTTGATGCACCATTTGCCATTTAACAGAATGCAACTCTGGACTTTCCCTTCACAAAGAGACAATGAGGTCAGCAGCGGTGTAGAGAATGAGGCTGTTGTTTGTCCAGGGGGGTCATGGGGCCTGTGGAAGCAAGCTGAACCAGGTCTTTGTAGGGGGGAGCATCTCCAGAGATACCTCCTCGCTGGATATTGATAGGACACAGGGGGGTTGCTAGGTAACACTTTTTACCTGTGCCAAAAGATTGTCCATTTTCACCCGAGACATGTTATTACCTGACAGTTTGTAGCTTCTGAGAAAAGGTCATTATTGCAGATTGTTGAAAAGTCTCATATCATGTCAATCCCCCGTCATTTGGAATCCAAAGCTATCATCTCTCAACACTCAAGAACGAAATGAAGTGTGTACTGTCTGCCCGCTGACAGATGAGACTTTCTCCTCTCTCCTCACTCTTTAGGCCAGCTCACATTCTGCCTGTTTTTGTCAATATTGTGTCTGTGCATGTATTTCAAATATCTTTTTTTGTTTTCAACGTGGGAGAAAGGGCGACATGAGTGGCTTAAGATAGAAATCTAAAAATAGTACAAATAATTTCTGAGATGAGGAAGACGGCGTGCTCTTTGGTGAGAAAATTGTTCGAGGTTGATCAAAGACTGTCTTCACGTCACTTCTCAGAAGACAGATTGATTTTTAGATCCTCATAGGTAAAAGATTTATTACAAAGGTTGTTTATGTATCTCCCATATACGTGGCGTGGGATTAACTCACCAGGTGAGTCCAGGTGAACGGAACAACTGCCAGGAAGAAAATTCCTCCTCGTCTGACTGTCAAGGCCGAATCCAAGAAATGGCTCAGATCTATTTGGCTCATCTAACAGGTGTCATATGGAATTATTTGGAAATCAAACACAGAGTAATGAACATTGCAGCCGCGGCGTAAATTGCATGCGATGGAGGAACAGCTGAAATTCATACCGCCGGGTTGTGAGGTTAATAATGTTTGACAATATTAGCATTGCACCGAGTTGCTCTCGCGCAGAGGCAAACACAGAGCGAGCTCGGGAGAACATAGCTGCTGTTTGGTAATTTTCACTGGGATTTGATGTCTCCCTCTTCTGGTGAAATTTGTTTTCCCAGACAGCCGAGTAAACAGAGACTCGGTGAGCTGCCATTCACTTTGTTAGAAATCATGTGAGAAAGTTGAATAAAGACATTTTCATTCGGGGATACACATTATATATTTATTTTATCCCTTATGTATCCTTGTTTTGTAGATTGTGTCAAGATGAAGCCAGCTTTCTGTTTAATACTTCAGCATTGTGCTTTGTGACTTTAAACACATCGTTTATCACTTGTTGCTTTACTGAAAAGACTCTAAACAAATTCACTCTAACACAGCAGTGCTGCAGTAAAGGTTAGAATATAAATAACTGTTTTAGAGAGGTGTTGATTATCGTAGTAATTTTTCAAGCCGCATGTTTTCTGGTGCCGTTTTAATTATTTTGTGTTAAATTTGGTGCTGAGACAATTAGTTGTTTAGTCAACTGACAGGAAATAGCTGCCAACAGTTCAGTGCTATGCACTCAAGTCTTGTTGTAGTTATTTTGTGTCTGTCTGCGAGGACTTGCTGCTGTCTGTCACTTTAATATCTGTCACTATAATTTATCTATATGCAATAAGAAGACGTCAGCTTGGCTGTTTAAGAATTTCTGATCGTCTGTCATGATTTTTCTACATTTTACCAACAAATAATCTAAAAGAAATAGATGAATTGATCATGATGATGACAAATTAGGAGAAATGCTGTTCTAGTACAACACTTCGAGCTCTGGCTACATTCAGCACATGTTTAAACACCATTGATCATCTTGTATTCGTCATATTAATGATCTGACATTGATGGACTTTTGTGTAATGTGCTGTTTTTTACCTGCTCGGGGACAAAGGATGCAAATTAGCTTTTGTCTGACTCTTCTGTGATTACTTTTAATTTTAATTTTGCAGTATCTCTGCAAAAATAAACATGAAATGAAAAAACTGCTACAAACAAAGCCTTAAAATGGATGTTTTAATTAATTTAATTTTAATTTCATTTAATCATAAATTTCACAAGTAAATCCCTCCACTGTGTCCACGACAATAACAGTCTGTCACCTGGCGTGGTGGCGGTGTCACCCTCACCCCACTGTGGACTGCATTTATTTATTCATCCATGTGCCACCGTCTGAGGCGCCACTGTGAAGAGGCTGGCTGCCGCCCACTTTGGTGCTGGATCTATCTCTCTCTGCTCTGAGTGGGGAAGCAGTCCCGGTTTGGTGGAGTGAGATTTGATCGTCTCGGCTCTTATCTCAGCCATTAGTATGTGCGCCTCTCTCTCTGTGTCCAAATCGTGAACATCAGATGAGTTTCTCAGTCCCCATTTGGAGACCTCACAGTAGATTTGCACTGAGCATGAGATGGAAGCTCGATTTGAAGGTTTGGAAAGCGTTTGCCTCGCCAGCTTTTTTGCCAAAGGCATTTCAAACTGATTCATTGATGTGTGGGATGTCATGAGAGCCGTGCCATTTTGATGCCGTTGGCCGTGACCTCTCGGTTGACATGACCATTAAAGGTTGCCGCGGGACTCTCAATCACAGCATGCGGTGTTCAGGTGTTAAACTGACTTGTGTTGGCGGGAGGTGTTTCCTGTGAAGTCGGCCTGTCGTGGCTGGAAGCTCAGATTAAATACACTAAAGATAGCCTCACACAATTTGTAATCCTACGCGTGTGTGTGCTTTTCTTGGCTTCTCGTGTACGCCTGTTTGAAACTCGCTGCCCTCATTTTAACAAAGGGTTTGCCTGACAAAGAAATGTAAAGAAAAAAAGATGGAACTTATCATTACACAGCTGAAAATGTATAAAGAGACAGGTGCTGAATTGATGTTATTAATGTTTTCTGTCGAAAGTTTTGCTGCAATCAGTGATGACTGTAAACAGAGCAATAAAACTGTCTTTATTCTCACAAAAAGCACACACTTCTTCTTCTTCTAGTCAATTATTTTAATTGAAATTGCAGAATATAAACAGACTGTACAATTTTGACAATAAGAGAGAAAAGATAGCACAAATCTAATAAAACTTTATGATTGGGTGTTTTGTCTGCGGACCACCCTTGGCTACAATCAAGAAAACTGCCCTCCCCATGAGGCTTTGGGGGAAATAAACAACAAGTATAAAGCTGCCAAGGATTGAGTGAGTCACACTGTGGGCTACAACGTCAGCCCATGTTAGTCTAAACTTTTTTGTCATATTGGCAGCATTAGCGACTTGCTTGATTAGTTGTTTGGTCCGTAAAATGGCAGAACATGTTGATCGTTGTATCCCAAAGCGCGAGGCGATGTCCTCACATGTCAAAATATATTTAGTTTACTGTTACATGTAATACATGGCAATTAATTTAATAGTTTACAGCTAATCATTGACTGATTGCAATTACTTTGCAGCTCTGTTAGCAGTGAAAGTGCTAACTTATTTGCAACTTGATCGATCTTCAGGCAGGTTCTGAAGCTATAAGAAGCGTCTCTAGGATTTTAAAGCAGATTTAGGGATGATTATTCACTGAATATAAACCTGAACGTGCTAATGACATTCTCAGAAAGTGCAAGTCACACTCTAAAAATATGCATGTCATGTCTGTCTGTTGAGATTTAATCTTCCAGCTACAGATGAACCATATGGCTGTGAATAAAACGCTTCTACTGATCTAGAAGCTTAACTCCCCGGCGTGTGCAGACACGGCGCTCAGAAACGACTGAGTGGCCCTTTTCGACCGCGCCGAGGCACGGATGGAGTCGTCGGACCTGCATGTGTGTGGTGTCATGACACAATCGTGTGTTCAAGAAGTAAAGCCCACTGTAAACTGTCCAGGTCATGATACAGCACAGGGTGAGAGGGAAACCACTAATCTGTGGTCCATCTATCTCAACACAAGCACGCACACACACACACACACACAGACAGGCTCTCTTCTCAGTGCTTCAATAATTGTATTGCCCTGCTGGCTGCCAGCGAGCTCTCCCTTCTGTGGAGCAGTAAATCCTCTGTGCCTGAGCCCTGCCTGCCTGCCCGACTGACTGACTGCAGTCTGTGTTGGCTGTGCAGCTGTGGTAGCATACTGCCCTCCTGTGGCTGACTGTATCTCAGCACATCTCAAGTAAAAGCTGCATTTATTTCTGTGTGAGATATCACATCAAAAGTTTAAAATGCATATAATCTATTATGATCACTTGCTCATGTAGACCTTTTCCTTCATGACTGATGGCTGAATGTTGCAGTCAGCGTTTAGAGGTCACGGCTCATGTGGAGCAGAGATGTCGCCGTTTTATAGCACACCTGGGTTGGACAATTTGTGGCTTTTATAATCTGACAACTATGTCAATTTGGACGTTTCAGCGCGCCGTATATTGTAATTACAAAACACACATTTATGACAGGCCCGAGCATGAGCATGGCCTCTACGTAGCCGCTAAATGCTATGCAGTAGTCTGTATTGAAAGTGGCAGGATGAATAAATAGCTGTCATGTATGTGTTTGTGTCTTGTCTTGTCGAGGCTAATGATAGTGAGGATGGGTAAGAGCAGAGCTGCTCCCCACCAGATGGTGGGTAATGTGGTTTGCTTTAGCTGCCCACCACGCTCACTCTAATTAAACAGAGGAGATTACATTAACACTGGCTCCCACTCAATCTGCTCCTCCACCGAGCATGGCCGTGCACTGACGGCAGGGTTGGAGATCAGAGGTGGAGGGGTCACAGAGGTGATTGTCATTGTTGGCAGAGTCAAAAGTACATATTTGCATCCAAGACAAATTAATTTCTTCGCGAGGAAATAAAAGCTGGTGAAGGAGAAGGCTTCGGACCAGATGGCTGGACTGACCAGAAAACTTTCCCTGCGTGTTTTAACAACTGCTGCTGACTGTCAGGACCTGACAGACCTGCAAAATCTTTAATTAATTAATTAAACAATTAACAATATTTCTAGATAATAATAGAAATATAATTGCCATTCATTCAACAAATGGGTGAATGAATAAAACATGTTACTGGTAACAGGTGAACAGATAAAAGATACTATAAATTGACTGGACAATATATTTTACCAATGCAAAATCAATCCTTGATCTCACAGATGAACGTCTGTCTCTGTCAAAGGAAAATAAACTGGGTCGTCTCTTCTGAATTGCAGTTTGATGGACTAATATATTCGCTCTCTTTTCCATTTGCATTTCCAACGTAGCACTCTCCGAGTCCTTGTGGTTTCGCGTAACCGTAACTTCGAACACGGCTGAAGTGAATCATGTCTTGTTTTGGCGCCCTTCATCTTCCACCACGTATTGCTGAAGTCAGTGTCGGTTCCCAGCCTTTTTGAGCCTGTGACCTTTTTATTTAAAAAAAAAAAAAAAAAAAAGCCATAATGTGACCACTTGTCAATGGTTTCATTATGTGTGGAAGCTGTGAACACTGTAAGCACCCACAGGTTGGAGATGTTGTGCTGCTGTGTGAACAAGAAAGCGTTGGAGAGCTGGTCAGTTTACAGAATCGACTTCAGGGCATCGTCGGTGTTAAAGATTTTTCCTCTAATAGCATCTGCACATATATTCATAATAGTGTTACGCTGTGGTTCAATGAACAAGTGAATGGAGTCATATACTTTAAACTGTCCCTGTGGCAAAACTGAGCGCGCTTTAAAAGAATACAGCAGAGTGCAATCGCCGAGGAGAGAAACTGTAAACACTGCAGGCTGGAATATAGCTGACGGGGATTAAGTCATATAGCTAGAAAATAGATTGCACAATAAGACATTCACAGTGTACTCAGAGGCTGCTTTATGGTAAGATGAAGGAGATGGGAGAGGAACACTCTGCACTAACGTTAAATCCCAAAGACATTAGGCGGACATAAAAACCCAACATCGAAGAAATGTACAGTAAATGCCGGTGGTACTTGTAATTAAGAGGTCTCGCTTTCACTGTGCTGTGCGGGGAACTGTGGCACAACTGATACACTCATTCGTAGCTCCTTCACATCTGGGATAAAACACAGGCCAGCTGTGGCTCTGGCAGAGTGCCATCAGAGGTCACCACAGAGCCTGGAGTGACTCCAGCTGTTTGCAAGTCGCCTAAATGACACACAAACTCTATAAACAGCTTGAGACTGTGAAGGTTTGTGGCAGGAGCCTATAAAAGCGGTGCGCGGTATCAGCAGCATTGTCTTTGTCCAGATGATGGTGAGGGCTATAGCGGGGCTGTAAAGAGAGGCTATAGAGAAAGGAGTTAGACCATGCACCGGAGATTCCCGAGGGGTCGGCGTAACCCAGAGGTGTTTATATATGAAGAGGGAAAGACTAAAGCTTAACTGATGTATGTATTTAAATATATCCATATATTGAGTCAGCTGTAAGACCTGAACACGAGGTATTGCATTTAGATAGTTAGCAAGCAGAGAAGACTGAATAATCAGCAATAACAAGTGATGGGGAAACAGCTGAAATGGCTAACGGAAAGTAATGAATAAAGAGGGAATGATTAGCTAAAAATCCTGGATAAATAGTTAGATAAAAGTAATGGATCAAATGAGCAGCTGCTCAAAAACTAAACTAATCTAAATATTTACATGAAAACATTATCTTAACTTTAGTGCAACCGGTTGTGTTGATTAACACCCTGTTTAAAAAATCAATTAAACACATTTTGGGACATGACGGCGGGTGTCGATAAAGGGGCGAATTAATTCGTAAACTCGCCGCGGGGGGCTAAAAATAATGCCTCACCCAGCCTGACGACTGGATGCAGACAGCAGAAACAGTAGGCAAATGAGACGAGATGCATAAAATAGTAACTTGTTTTATTCTTTTTTTAACCATGCCACCGAACACTGACGCATACAGAGTTGTGCCTGAATCCACACTGAGAAAAACACTTTCACACACTGTGTTACAAAGCTGTAATGAAGAGGGATTTTACTGCACACATGGCAAGAAGAACAACCCTGATTGGATACCAGGTCGAGCTTTGATCTGGCCCTGAGGTAGACAGACATTGACATAATCTAAACAATGCTAATCACATCCTTCTAGGACACATCAAATAAAAGGACATCTGCATTATCACAACATAGAAAGATCAAAGAAAAAAACCCTTTTCAAACAAAAGTGCTCGATTTCTTTTGGTCCAATAAGGAAATCCAGTTATAGTGCATGTTCATGTAGAATAGATACAGTGAATGTGTGTTTTCATGGCACTGAGTGTTGTTGGCTACTTAAGAAGGCATTGGTAATGCCCGCAGACGCCAAGGTTTGCTATACACACTTTTTTTTTCATCCAAAGATCTCAGTCCATTGTCACTTTGAAGGGAACAATTTGACGCGAGCTCCGAGCCAAATTTTCCGACGTAAAAGTTACACGCTTGTCCCGGAGCATCAGCCGCTATCACAGTATGTCGCTTCCGTTTTGCAATGTTCAGACAAAGTGGATCTACATGGCAGTCTATCTTTTAATTAAGTAACAATAAACGAACACCCAGAAACAACTACCAATAGCACAGACCCATGTACTCAAGCACATCGATGCTCTACTTATAAAAGAGGCACAAGGGAGGGATCTTAATCAAATCAGAGACTTATAAAACACACACATTAAGATGTTTCTCAAATCATACCAAATGTAAACAGATAGCAAATTACTGTAATACAAAAATACAACATGTTTAAATCTATAAGGCCCGCGTTAGGCTCACATAAGGGAATAACATACCATGACAGTTTGTACATTACAGCTACACTAGAACTGACAATAACCTGCTCATAGTGATTCAATGTCAGAATTTTCTTTTCACGTTTTGTAAAAAAAAACAACAACAACAACTTCTTTTCACGTTTTCTTCAGTTTTCTCCTAGAAAATTCTGATTCTGAGATTTTATAAGACATCTATATATAGTTAATAATAAAAAACTACACATAAAAGCCATGTCGAGGCTGTTTCTTTTTTCTTTTTTTTTAAACACACTGTTTGACCATTTAAATTCTGGTGAATTTGTTAGAAAAATTAAAAGTGATGGACGAGTAATTTGCAGTAGGTTCTTTTAAAACAAACGGTGGAAAAGTGAGGAGAGGTAGAGCTCGCTCTACTAGAAATCATCCCGAGAGACGCCGACTGTGTGATGAAAACCAGCACGTATTTGGTAACAAAGAAACAACATATAAATAGCAAAAAAAAACCTATTACATCGCAAGAGAAACTCAAATTGTAAGCCAGCTACCTCGAAACAATAACACCCACTGCAAGAAAGACAAGGCAATTAAAGAGATCAAGCTTATGAGGTCAAAACGTGGCAGCCATTCAAGTAAAACATGCAGGAAATAAACAACTCCAAAATAAAAATCCAACAGCAAAGAGAAAAAAACAAAACAAAACAAAAAAAAAACTGAAAAGTCACAGGAATTTAGGAGAGAAAACATGTTGCAAAGTTCATCCAATTTTCCGTGGAATTATTTTCAACATCTACTGCACAATCATAGAATACGACTCAGGTTGCCTGATGGTTTAGCGATCAATCAAGAAAAAGAAAAGAAAAAAAAGCTTCTGCTACACGTACAGGTCAGCAGTCGCAGCCATTGTGGCATCGATTTTAACCACAGTGGATCCATTAGAGATACAGTTATCAAAACTGTGTGTGTGTCTGTGTGCACCAGGGCTGAAACGATAAGTCGTAATAATCGGTTGATTGTTGAAGTCATTAATCAGCGGAAACTGATGAATATTACCAGTTTTCTGTGGTAATTTTCCTCCTTTTCTCCGGTTTGTATCGTTATAAACTGATTCGATTCTCTTTGGACTAAACTAGTTGTTTGAAGTTTTCGCCTCGTCACCAAAATTTCTTCAGACTTATCACTTAGCGGTAAAAATATTCTAATCGATGATGAAACCAATCATTAGTAGCAGCCCCAGCGTGGTGTGCACACACATTTGTATTCGTGCTTGCGTGTCTCTGTCGTCAGGTAAAAACCTTGTACTCCCAGAACGACAACTTCCCACAAAGCATTTTTCAGTTTATCCAAAAAAAAAAAAGAGTCTGAATTTTTCTTTTTTCTTCTTTTTAAAAACCCCCACAGAGAAACATGTAACCTTTTCAGCATTAAAAATCTGCGACACTGGAGTTACAAGGTTTTCAACGACTGTGTGTTTGCGCGCGTGTGTGTGTGTGTAGTGTGTGTCAGACTGTGCGTGGAGTCCAAGTCCAGCTCAGACGTAACAGACGTACAGGTAAGTCTTTTCTATCCTCCAGTCCGCCGGCACGTCCTCCGGCTTGTGGCCCTTCATGTGCTTCTGCATGGCGGCCAGGCTCGGGCAGAAGTCCTGGCAGATGGTGCACTGGTACGGAGACGCTCCGTTGTGTGTGCGCAGGTGCTTGATCATAGCCGAGTAGTCTCTGGACCGTTGGTGACACAGCTTACACTCGAATGGCTTCTCACCTGAAAAATTCAACAATACAGCATTAACCTTGTAGACCTGGAGTCAAAGGCCTGCCAGGTGAAACAGGATTCACCTCTATTTCAGTCCACTGTACTTGTTTCTACGTGTGAGGTCATGTGCGTGCTGTAGAATTGGACCTATATCGGTTTGCCGTCAGTTTGATATTAGATATTGGGCAGCCGGCACCGTCCACGTCAAATATGACCTCAGGAAGGAGTCAGATAGCGGTAAAATGTAACCTGAAATAAAATGTCGACTTTTAACATTTTAATGATTTAATTCAGCGGCTCGGATGAAGGGAATCTGTAAGTTTCCTCCCCCGTAAGAAACTTTTACCTCAACATTTAGTGGTTAAAGTATTTACTCGATGCCCTTTTTCATAAACGTAATTGTTTTAAAATGATATGTTTTTGTAGGAAACACACAGTCCAATGAAAACACCAAAGCCAGAATGCATTAGTCTGACTCTCAATAATAGTTCCCTGTCTGTGTCTCAGCCTCAAGCCATTTTTTTTTCTTAAAAAACAAGTCATAAATAGTCGAAATTTAAAATAAATACAATTCTAAAACAGGGCCCTGT
Source organism: Nibea coibor (assembly GCA_023373845.1). Classification (NCBI taxonomy): domain Eukaryota; kingdom Metazoa; phylum Chordata; class Actinopteri; family Sciaenidae; genus Nibea; species Nibea coibor. The sequence goes on along the minus strand of CM041716.1, from coordinate 7,742,840 downwards.
GGACATCGGTGTGGGACTCACCTGTATGTACGCGGTAGTGTGTTTCTAGCTGGTGTTTGAGGCTGAACCTCTTCCCGCAGCCGTTGCACTCATAAGGCTTCTCTCCTGTGTGGATGCGTTTATGGCCCCTCAGCGTGCCGTCGTCTCTGAAACAGCTCCCGCAGAATTCACACTCAAACGGGTGATCGCCTGAAAACACAGCCGTGTCACAACAGCAGCAGCGGCAGCAACAGCAGACACCACCACACAACACCAACGCAGCTTATTATCGTGCGATCACATTAAAGGCTAACTTTACCCTTGGCCTGGCGCGGTGTGGCGCATATGTAGCTGCATAGGTCAAACAGTCACGGAGCCCTTTCTGCACATGCATATCAAGCAGGGAAATAATGTGCTTTCAGACGTCGCTAATGTCATGACATGAGGACACTCCTTTTGGCTGTCTGCTAATAGCTAATAAAAGTCCTCCAGGCATGTGCTGCTCTGTTCTCTATACTGTAGTTAATCTATTTCTCTCCTAGGCTGAGGATTTGAGTCATCTCCAATGACCTATGTGCCTCATTATCTCAGTGTCCACAGCAACAGCCAAGTCAGAGGATACATTGCTCTCCTCATTACAGGCCGATTCTCCCCAATCCCCCACCCCACTGCGGAGCAGATGACATTTACAAAATGTTACTTCCAAGCAGAATGGCATACAAACAAGATACGCTGCCATGGCCAAAACTCCCTTCACTTCTGTCTCTTCACATCAATTATGTATTTCTCCTGTCTAGACATCAAGTCGTCGTGACAGCTGGGAGTGTTATTTAAGGTAAAAGAAGAAAGGGGGACATCTTTTCAGTAAATATCTCTCCGTCTCCTGCGGCACTAAGACTCACCCTCGGTAGAACACACAGACAAGTCATTTCCATTTGCTTTTCCTTCAATATTTATTTGGGTTTCCTCTATCATTTTGGGTGAACCACACTAGAACTGACAGCCATGAATTGCAGAAGCCCAAAGGCTGTCTAAGAACCCAAAATATAAACAGGATGAAATTGCCCAAAATATGCACCGGCCATAACGGTACAGTGCTGTCATCAGAGAGGTGAGTCATCTTATAGAGAGGGGGAAAAAGGAGGACGGGAGAGGATGCATGCAAATTGACTAAAACCTGAAAGCCAGTAACCTCAGGAAACTAACCCGTGTACAAAAATAAATGAAGCCGTCGCCGTGTCTTTAACACGTGCGTGCGCTCGGCTCCACGTCTGTTTTTACGATAACGCCGCCGATGACAGCGATGGCGCGAACGATCCGTCTCTTACCCGTGTGCGAGCGCAAGTGTCTCTTGAGGGTGGTGTGGCTGGGGAAGGGGCGCTCACAGTGGCTACAGATGTAGCTGTGCATGCCTGCATGGACCTCCATGTGCTGCTGCAGGGCCTTCTGGGTCTGGAAGCGCTTTGCACACAGCAGACAGAACAACGCCATGTCAGTCCCTGGAGAACGCACAAGACACAGACACAGTTATTTCAGTACCATACACAGACAGGGCCTTAAGTGGGGAAACTGGGTCACTTCAACTTTGTGTGAGTCCTCTGAGGGAAAAGCTTCTTTCAAAGAGCAAGTGCCTCTACCTAAACTAACTCCCCTAAAAGCCCAGAGGCACTTTCAACTGTGAGTCTTTATACGTTCTATTTTAAACCATGAAAGTCATTGTTTTCTTTAAGAATTTCCCACACAATGCACAGCATGCCAATCACACAATCAATGGCTCCTTCCTGGTGTGTTAGATGTGTAATTATTCTCTTCATTCCCCATCAGGAGTCAGCTCCAGCCTGTGAAGTCCTCTGTCTCTGTGCTCAAAGAGCGGCTGATAGTAGCTCCACCCTAAATGATGCCTACACTATGCGCTCTGTGCAGAATGTTAAGTAGTGATATCAAGCCATTAAAGGCAGGACTGCAGGAAAAAACACAATCCAGTTTAATCCTGTGTGTGACCTGGCATCTCTTTGGGGCTGCTTTCCTGTTGCACAGAGTGTGGAGAGGAATACAGATAGGGAGACGCTGGCAGGGTAGCTGAAGTCAAAATGGCTATGTGAAGAAGATCCATTGGCTGTCATACACTCAACACTTGATCTACAAGGCGGCGTACGCCGGCACTCAAATCCACCCTGGCATTCGTTAACAATGCAAATTCATATGTGTGGCAAGACGGAGGGGGACTGGTTAATCATCCGCATTGGACGTAACGCGCGTGTCCTGAAGAGCGAGGCTTTAATGTGAGATTATGAGGTCCTTATTTCTCTGTCTGCTCAGGTTGCAGATCATTTACAATGCTAGCAGGTCCCATTGCTCCTGACTCAGATTCAATCAGACATCTCCAGCGGAGGATCATTAGTAAACAGAGGACTGTGCCAGCACTTCATTGGAATTCAAGTGGGGTTGCTGTGTCGCATTTAAAATGCAGTCTGATGAGGTCCACTAAATCAAATCATTTGTTACTGTTATTGAAGTGCCTTGAGGCAACTGGCAATTAAATTGGAATTAACGCAGGGAAAGGGATACAGCACACTCATACTAAGAGGGAAGAGTGTCAGACACTTGCTTTAGGTTCTATCAAGTTAACAGACAAGCTCGTTCAAAGTGGAAAGAAAACGAAACAAATCAAGCAAATTCACATTTTCGGGGATAAATCAGAAACGTTCACTGTGTATTGTTTACTAATCCACGTATCACAATTTGCCCAAACAAAGCGAGGCTTCACATTTCACGGTTAAGTACAATTTGTCATAGAAGCACAAAGCCTCTTTTGAAATTACGGGGTTTCTGTTTTCAGCCCTAGTTTCAAAAATCACCCCCACCCACCCACCCACCCACCTCCCCAAAATGGCACTAATAGAAGTGATGATTCGTAATCATTAACAGAAAGAAGACAGGATGAAAGGCATTCCCTAATCTTAACAATCCTACAGGGAGGCGATCCAGTGGAATGAACTGCACCTGTTCAGAGGCTTTAGCCTGTGGACTTTTGCACAAAGGGCACAATGAGGTTCAGGCCCTCATTGACCAAGCCCATTAGTCATAGGCTCCTCACGCTCCTACTCCTACAATCCCTGTCTTTATGCTGTCGCCTAATGACCAAGGCCCTTTCTCACCCACGGATCACAATATTTTAGTTGGAGACGAAAGACCCTCCATTCTCAACGCCTCTGCGCCCTCCCCACTCCGCTTTTATGCGCTGACCATACAGGAAATCCTTTCACTGTCTAACCAGCTTCACTTTGTGCCTGAGTCATACCTACTAACTAAAGCCAGCTCGCTGTGTATTGTACCCCAGTAGGGTCTGGATAATGATCTATCTAAAAATGGCTAAAGACATTTCAGAGGCGCAAAATACAGCCTCTGCATGACCTGCGGCGTGGTCGCCTTGATCCACTTTAACCAGTTTCTCTTTCTCGTCTCGGTAATACTCGCTGCGGCCAGCAGGGGGAGTGCTTTCTGTACCAATGCGTCCAGGTTAGTTAAGCTGCAGGCAGAGCCCGAGCAGAGCCCTCAGCCAACTGGAGAACATATTATCCACCTTGTAGATACTCCACAGCTACTTTAATCAATCCTTTATCCACTCTGTCTTTATTAACAGTCATATATTTTAAGTGCTTGTTTCAGCGCAGCCTGCCTACTTTGTTGTCTCTGCTCTGAAAGTTTCGACATCCCGGTTTCTTTGCGGAGCTAAAGCGTTACTCCCTGACACACTTGCAGACTCTTACAGATGTATATCCTGATCCATCTGTCACCGACAATGCCGAAACTTGAGTAAAGACACATGACAAATATTCTGTCACAAGAATCTCACTCTTGATCTCAGGTTGACACACAGTGACAACAGCTCAGCAGTCAGTCGTTTTCGGTTTTTATCCCGCGCAGCCGACGCTGAAAATAAAAATAACAAATAATATCTTGAAGTGTAAACAAAAAACCTTCGGAAGCAGCGGAGTGTTTGCATGCGTTAGTGGTGGTATTCCGCCTCGCTGCGCTCTGTTAACTTTTCAAACAAAAAGGGATTTGCTGTTGTGGAGTTTTCCAGTAAGCTTTGGTAATAAGTGCAGAGGAGCTTCTTTATGAGAGAATAAGCCCTAAAGTTGGCTGTCATTGCCCCCTGCTTTCTCACCCTTAACCAGACAATGGGCTTGGGATTTGGGTTTTAAGGCACAGGATGACCCCTGACCCTTGGTCCTCAATGGGGTAAATACCATGTAATCAATGGTATTCCTCAAAGGCCGGAGAGTTGACTGAGCATTGTGTTTAGTGGGAGGGAGCCTTAAAAGTGGGAATAATGATTTACTTAAAGCAATGCTGCTATGAGGCCGAAAATAAAAACATCCACTGTGTGAATTTTAATACTGAGCTGCCTGTCTAACGCACGATTAAGTTGGTGATTCGGGACGGTTTGAGGTAGTCATGCCATTTCAGCATATCTCCACGAAGCCCATGTGTATGCTCATGTGATTTAACATGGTCTGCCTTCATACATCTGCCACTTATTCAGTCCAAGCGAGGTGGGAGCCAGCCACGCTCTCACGCTGCCTAAGAAACAAAACCATGTGTCTAGGCAACCAGATAGGATCATGGTCCTTGTTGGGGTGAAGTGTTCAAGCTAATCCCTTCATTCACAAATAAGCGCAGCCTGTTTCTTTTCAAGCGCCAAACAAAAGTTTTCCCACCCTGAGAATCTGGGAGTAAACCCACTGCAAATTGAACAAGAGATTGTATTCAGTGACGACCGCAAATCTGTATAATTTCTTCTGTGTTAATCTTAACTTCAGTGTCCGGAGCGCACCAATTAAACTGATTGATTTGTGAATAATTTGCCTTTTATTTATGGGAACAAAATCTATAATTTAACTGTAATTTAGCAACTCATTGGCATTATTTTAATTAATCTTTGCTATAATAAATGCCCTGCAGCTTTGCAAAGGAGCAGGATGTGACACAGTTTGTAACATTACATCATGGACGATCATGTCCACCAGCTAGAACATGCAGAGTGAAGTCACAATAAAGGTCCTGAGGCCCTGCTAAGCGTATATATACAGTCAGCGTGCTCTCTGCCTGCCGGCTCACTGATATGACTCGGTTAAACATACAGTCTCGCAGGCTGCATTATGTGCTGGACCTCACATGAACCCGTGCGTTCATGTTACTGTATGCGTTCACGCAGCCGGCTCCCCGGAGAAGGGAAGCTACAGAGGCACACAAACAAATGCTACAGTACCTTAAACAACCCCGGGCGCTCGTCAGTAGACTGCTAATCTACCCGAGTGAAGAACAACCGACTTAATAATTAATGCAACAAGAGATACGTTGCTCGTGTTTAACCACCATTCCATGGATCGGTTCATTGAGGTCATGCACGGTTTCATTCGCCTCGATTCCTAGAATCTTTACCCATATTTTCTCTGTCTACTATATTTTCGCATTACTCAAAATGACAGGCCATCCCAGGGCTTTGTGTATCATGACAGTAAGTGCAAATAAATAGCGGGGGCACAAATGGCCAAACAGAGCACAGGTCAATTCAGTTTAAGCCTTATATGAATTACAACTGGGTATTAACAGGAGGGTGCAGTATGATGACGGACGCGCAATTAGGCGAGCTAAAAGGTCTGCATTAAGAGGGCTGCATTATAAAGCCGAGCTGTATCTGAATGGACTACAGGACTGTTTAATTAGGGCTCAGACAGAAGGTAATATTATTCACTTGATGAAGCAGCCAGTAATGTGTGGAAACAGCGGCGGTGCAGCTGCTGTGAGTACACAAAGGCAGCACTCTTATGGCCTTTGCCTCGAAGGCAAGGTGGCAAAATGGTTGGCCAGCATGGTTCGAAGCGTATACAGTCAATTTCTGTGCGTGCTGTAGATAAGCAACAGTCTTGGGTTTTCCAAAAAATTGAAAGCTTGGTTGCCCCAGAGCCTTGACTTGCCCTGATGAAACAAACCCCTTTGTTGTGAGAGCAATTCGGAGACAGATCCATTCTTTTATTTTGGGCACTGACAAGTAGGTCAGAGGAGACTATGACAGTGCTGTGGTGAGGAGTAAACAGCAGCACATGATGTTGTTTTCCTCTCAGTCCTGGCATCCAACACTAGCAGCAATCCTCTTGCCCTCAGGAAGTCCTCACATACCCCCTACCCCCTTCCCTTCCCACAGTCCACTCCGCCCCCAGCTTCCCTCCCCCATCTCCCCTCTTTGATCTCCAACTTTAGCAACCCACGGCCGTTCACCTCTGACATATCAAAATGGTTAAAGAGACCTGCACTGTAGTCAGCATTGCCAAACTGCTTCAGAGCAAGGTCCCCCCAAAAGTAGTATTATTTCCCCTCCAGAGGAGGTGGACAGCATTGTTGCAGCTGCCGAGGTCTGACAAGTGTTAATCTGCTAAGAGGAAACTCATTTGGCTCACTGGTTATGCCACATGGCAAATTAAGGCCGGGGCTGTGCGGTCTGCGCTGTAGCACTGTGTTTTTAGGAGAAATTTAAAAGAAAAGAAAAAAATCCAGGTTGTAAATCTTGGGCGCAATGTCATAGTTTCCCCACATAACCTCACAGCAGATTAAATTACCTGTAGCTCATGTCAGTGTCAGCTGTGAGAGCTACAATAAGTGTCAGTAAAAAGGGTCATGCGTCACAGCAGGCAGAGCTGAGATCACGACAAAATGAGAGAGTAATGCCCTTCTGTACCCTGCTCTGGATACACTGCCAAGCTGAAACCGAGCTCTGGATGTTTACAACTCGGGGAGATGAGGGTAGAAACTTCTGGGCATCGTTAACACCCCTCCATGTCCACATCCATTAAGTATTCATACTGTGTGTGCCACCTGGAGTTACAGTTACATGCCAATGCTCCTGAGAGGGTTATCACCTTTCTCTGACAGTAACAGAAAAGGTGTGGATTCAGACACTGTCGGGCATATGTACTGACTGACAATAATACAGCTTCTCTTTTTTTTTTTTTTGTTCGCAGTTGGAGAAGTTTGAGTCAAAACACGTGCTGTTAAATCTTTCTCACTTCAAGCTAATGGGCTAATATTCAAGAGTTTAGTGCCGCTTCACTAAGTGGCGTCTTTAAAAAAGGCTTTAGAGGTTGTCAATAAACTCGTCTTCGAACCTTTAAAGAGCAGTGTTAAATTACGATACAGAACTCGGCCGATCATCTTGGTTTTTATCGGACGTTAGCATCACAAAGTGAAACTAGGTCATCTGTATTTTTTTGTCCACTTTAAAATCAGCAGCTGCAGCTTAACTCTTGTTTTCATCGTCGATTAGGTTCCCTTTTATTTTCTCTGATAATCCATTAAATGTTTGATCAAATCTGAAAAATGCCCACGCCTTCAAATCGCACCTTTTGTCCAACCAACGGTCCAAAAATCCAGATATTTAGTTTACAATCAAGCCAGAAGAAAACCAGCAAATATTGACATTTTAAAGCACGTTTATTTTATTTATAATTTTCCGTCAGTTGATTAAACGTATTGTTTCAGCTCCACTTAAACCAACCAGCCTCTGTCTGTGAATGACATTGTCACAGGTCATTAAAGGTTTTATTTACGTCTTTCAAAGCGAGCCATGTTGGTTTATTTATTTAGTTTCATAGATTATTACTGATGCACGTAGCTTAGACTGAGCCTGTAACGTTCTTTCATATGTTGATATTATGTTTTATTATATTTTATGTTTCCTCAGTTAAAGTCGTTGTGTTTTTATGCTTCACCAGGCAACATGACAAATGTCCCCTCAGTAATAAAGTTAAATAGATAATTTAATTATTTATTTACCATCAATCAGGTCATTTACTTCTAAACCATCGTAATCTAATATAACTCCAATAAAATCATTTTATAGGTTATAAACTTTGCATGTTTTTCTCTCTTCCTAAAAAAAAAAAACATGTTTTGAAAAATGCCATATAAGTAAAGTTTGTTTGCTTGCTACTAATAATACATAAGACTGGGAACGTGGGCATTAAAAATTGATTTAAAAGATGAAAACGACTTCAGCTCCCGAGGCAGGTTGTTCTAAACTATAGGAACCAAGATTGCACATAACAAGTCTCCGTCCAGGTTTGTGCACAACTTGGATTCATCCTGATGCTACCTGTTAATGCCAGACATTCAACGGACAGGAAGAAGGCTGTAATACAAAATGTTTTAAATTAGAGGTTATTGGAAAACAAAAGGTGTTCATCTTGTCGTCGAGAGCGTGTGTGTGTGTGTGTGCGTGCGTGTCTGTGTTTGTGTGCTTAAGTGTAAATAATTCCACCGGCTCTCTCAGGCAGGAGGTGAGGATTATATGTCTGTGAAACTGTAATGCCGGTGCTGTAAAGCTACAGCCGTGGCAAAGTGGCATGCAGTGGGTCTGGATGCCAAGAGATATTAGTGGGTGATATGTGAGAGGGCCTCCCACCTCCATGTTGATAAATTATGGAGCATCATGACAGGAACAGTTTAACCCAGCCAGCATGACAAGCAAGTTTAGACTCATGATCACAAGTCCTGTAGTCACGGCTTACTCGACGGCTCAATGCATGCTGCCCAGGTTAAACATAATATGCGTGTGTGTGTGTGTGTGTGTGGTGGGAGTGTTAGTGCATGCACACGTTTGTCAAGTACCTGTGTGTGTTTGCCTGTGGGCTTCCAGAGCATCCTCCGAGGAGAATGTTGCTCCACACTGATCACACACCAGCGCCTCGGCGGGAGCTGTAGATAAAATCAAATTCATAAGAAGGAATCTTGATCAGACAGTAAACAAATGTGTGTGTGTGTGTGTGTGTGTGTGTGTTTTGTAATTGCAGAGTAAGAGTCAGTTAATTTAGCATTTAAAGAGAACTGTGGCAAAAGCAACAAGAGAAGGAACAAAGGCGGCCCCCGTTTCAAAAGTCACCAAAGAGCCTCGCTTGTCACACACTTGCGCTTTTCAGGTGTTAACACAAGGAAGCAAATGCGCAGAGTACAATGGAGCAAAGGAAAGCGCCGTAAAAACACAACTCAGGACAAACAAAAGCACCAGACAGGGTGCAACGGCCCTTCTTCTTGACAAAAAAGAGCCGAGCTGAAGAGTTTTATTTACCGTGCCCTGTTATCAGTCTCTGAACAGTGAGCAGACTGTCTGCCTGAGAGGCCACAGAAGGACTGGGTGTTCTCTCTACAGCAGACGCTTCCCGCCTACGGCACATCCCTTTATCAAAAAAACAGTTCAGAGTCAACACCCCAAATCCCATCGCATACACTGTAACTACAGTTCCCAGTTCACCTTTGGAATGCCCTTGTCTATTGTGATGAAGACATGAAAGAGACAAGTATGCATAGCGCTTGCAGAAATGTTCAATCCTTGTTCTGCACTCACCTCACACCTGCACAGACAGACACATAGGACAGATATGCACACACACACACACACACACACACACATTCTCTTTCTCTCTCACACACACAAACACACACACACACACACACACAGCTGTTTGGATGTGGGTTGGCTCTCACAGAGATGTAAATCGGTTGCAGATCCATACTGGCCCAGGGCTCATTCACTGATCTATTTTCTGCTCAGCTGGCTTTAAATGAAGTTAAAATGACTCATTAAAACACCCACAAGCTTTGGGAACTCTGAGCGCTACAGCCTAAATGTGGTCCTCTTTCAACTCTTACGATGCCTCTATACGCAGACACTGTGCCACTATTCCCATTGCCGCGCACAAATAACAAAAAAGCCCCGATCTGTTCATTTCTAAAAACAACAATTTTTGAAAACAAACCGTTACTGTTTTGGAGCTGCGCGTTTTGTCGCGCGGAGCAAAAAATAAAAACTTGGTAAAGCGAGTAGTCTTGTATAGTAGCACCGCCAGAGCAACGTTGTAGATCCTGATGTTGTGTGACGCTGTCCAGTGCGGTGTGTTGTGTTATGTGAGATTGTGTGATAAGGGAAGAAGAGAACATAGTGCATTGTCTTGTGCAGTCAAAGGCACGGAGTGTGCTCTCATCCATAAACCATCAAACTGTCTCCAGACGCGGCTGCAATCGTCCTCCATCAAAACACTTTGTCTGGCATACCAAAATAAGAGCCAGCATCGAGCTGAATACCAAATCAGCCCATTAGAGCAGTGGAGCACTCGCTCCTTAGCAACCAGCGGGATCTAAGGCTGCTATACCGAAATACACAGCGACAAAGAAATGAGATCCACATCTCTCTCTCCCTCTCTTTTTTTTTGTAGTATTATGGGCTGACACATTGGGATGGGGAGAGTTTATGCAAAAATTCAAATTAGGTTAAAGGTGCCCCTGTCGCGGATGTCGCCGCGAATTGAAAATCAAAAGCGTGTTGTCGAGGTCTGAGAGTAATGCAAGACAATGCGCGTGCTTAGGGTTACGTGGAGGGTACTGAGGAGGGAAAAAAGGGACGAGTCAGGTGAAGTTTAAAAGGAGCAGATTCTCCCTCTCATCTGTCAGCAGTATGTCATTCCCCCGAACAATCCTCAGAGAGAAGGCGGAGGGGAGGACAGGGACCTCGCCGTGTCTACACACATATTCCGACTGAGGTTTCTGTTTTAGTTTCATTTTTAGTCCCCCTGATTTCCTCCACCACCACCACCACCACCACCCCACCCCCCCACCCCCAATCCCTCTGCTCCTCTTTCTCTATTTTGGATAAAGTAGCTGGGAGAGCAGTCAGGTCTGATTAAGTCTGCATTTGGGTACAGTGTGTTCCTGGACACACATCTGCGAGCGAGCCATCACACACGCTTCGGAACACTGGCAGAACACCCAGGCCTGCCGGCAGCTGATGATGTCATCACTCAGAAGGGGCAGAGCTGGCGAGCTGCCAGAGTCTCCGAAAAAACACAGAAACGATTCAAACGGAGAGAGAGAGAGACGAGAGAGAGAGACGAGAGAGAGAGGGAGAGAAAGAGAGAGAGGTACACAGACCTAAGCATGGAAAAGAAAGCATGATCCAAGTATTCGGAGCAGCACTAACTGGTAGGAGGAGGAGGATGAGGGGGGGGGGGGGGGGGGGGCTGTAGTATGAACAGGTGCATTTGAAAAGGCCGCACTATCAAGAGGCTTCATAAGCACTGAATACTCTGAGATGAGAGTGTGAGAGTTACTAAGTACCTGTGTGAGACAGCATGTGCATCCGTAGCCGCATGCTGTCCTGGAAGTGTTTGCCACAATATTCACAGCCGTGGCCCTTCTCCTCGTTATGCAGCCTCCTGTGGAAAGACAAACACTACTGTGAGCGCGCTAGCGCAAGAACAGGGCGAAAAACACACTTGTGATAATAAAAGTATCTCTTTTTTTTTTTTTTTGTTCCTGTAAGGTCTCCCAAACCCAGAAGCATCATTGTCCCCGTGTAACAAGAAGAGCATGTTTTAATTCCGGCAAGAATCCCTCGCTGAATGCAACATCATTAGTGTAAGAGGCCCTTGGAGTTGTGAATCACAACGCATGAATGCTAAAAGAACACAGACAATAGGATATCTGGCTAATTTCAGAGTGCAGACATACGCGTGCCTCCACCCGCCAGCACTGCAAGACACACGGCATGCACACACACACACACAAACACACACACACACTGAGTGCATGCACGCAAACTCGCATCCTAACATAATAAGCACGCACGCATTTCTCCTGTAACTGCAATGAATAGAAGAAAAGATGATTCGCTGAAGCTCCGCCGGCAGCAGAACCATCATATCATATCACACACATCCAAGCATGCAAGGCGTCTGTACTGTTATCCTTACATCACCCCTTCAACAGCAGGAAAAGACCGCGCCGTGATTAACAAACACTCTGTGGTCACACGTCAAGTCAACATTAACATATTAAGGTACAAAAATAATTCTCAGGCTCAGGGGAGATGATGTTTTTTTTTTTTCTTTTTTCTGACTTTTAAAGATAATTTACTCAAGGGTGCACGTGAGACCTGACAAGCTTCCTAATGATGCGCATATTTCCCTTCTTCTCGCCACACAAACTATTTACAGAATGGTCACGGGGTCACAAAGTTTGAGGTCAGCTGGAGATGATTGTTGAATTTAATTCCTGATCGCTCTCACCTAGTTCCTGTCTCCTTTCTACCAAAGTAAAGACAATAATAAGGACACCAAAAATGTTTTAAAAGGCAAAAATGTCATAGAAATATAATAATAAAGGCTGTAATTACATTAACACATTTTAATTTAAACATGAGTTAAATCTGAATGTAGGGATCTATAATTACTTTTGTTGGGACAAGTTTCAAAATTATTTAAAATGACATGAAGTGTAGTTTTAATTTTGCAAATAAAGACTTATTGTAGGTATCACCTTTTAAAAATATTTCTCATTTCAGAAGGCATTTCATCGAGTTTTTGTTTATTTATTCTACTGCGGGAAAAAAAAAATTTTCTTAGCTTTTGTGCCAGGAGATACTTCTGTAACAAGACTACAAAATGTCAGTCTGCAGAGCAGGTGTATGCTCAGTGACCTGGTTACAGACCTACAGCAACTTCATTACATCCTCAAGCAGTGCCACCAATGCAGCTCCTTCAACCTGCAGACATCCGCCTGTCTCCGTGAGTCAGAAACGCGCATCACTAAATATCCCATAGGATGCTCTGTTTCACCGGACGGTTTCAACACAACTCTAAAGTGGCACGAGGCTGAAATGTCAGCCACAGGCGCGGATAGAGAACGTCTGCGATCCTAATCACGGGTTAGCTGCATATCAGGACTTTTGGCTCACAGATTGTCTTGTTTCTAATGATTAGCGATGAGTCAAACCCTGCCAAAGCACGCACAATTATAAACATCTGCAATCAAGCCTAATGAGAGTTGTCATTGAGCTCGGTCGGTAACTTTTCCGCGTTCAATGACGAGATCCGAACTGACAAGCTCGTAAATAAAGGCGAAATAAACAAAAGACAACAGAGCGAGTCGTGAAGCAGAAGTTATCCATCATCTAGCTGAAGCGTCCAGCCCGGTCCCTGCTGAGAGGCTCCTCTCTGCTGATGCAAAGGAATGCATATCAAATAGCCTCGGAGACAGCCTGTTGTGTGAGGCACGCTTCTGCACAAATAATCAAACAGAATTTAGAAAATCAGGCTTTGTAAATAACAGCGTTATGCGACACCAAGGCCTCTTTATATCAAAATCCCTCACAAAGACCCGATTCAAAAACTTCCCGAGACGTCTCACTGTTAAGACATGAGTGCAGGTGTCCCTGAGAATAAATTAACATATTTGCTGTTGCTCCTTCCAGCTTTTAACTCTCATAGTATTTTAACATGATGCGGGGGAGGAGAAGGAGGGGAATCCTGAAGACCGAGAATTCAATTTACGAGACAGAGAGTCCAATGTCTCTAACTTAACTGCATAATCAAATGCTTGGCTGCCATTCATCACAGCGCACATGCACGTCCCTCACATCTTTTATTAGACGTAGCACGTTTGTCAGGGAAAATGCGGCGCAGTGAACGCAGAAGTGTTGATCTTACAACAAAATGTCACTCAGACCAAAACGATGCCATCCTTAAGAAGATTTTTCGTTTTTGGATGCCAACTGGGACGCACGTTTCATTTAAATGACTTAAATATATCACAATGCTTCAGGAAAGTGTGAAAAAAATGTTGTTTTGTGCATGTTACCTGTGCTGCTCCATCGCCTGCCGGCTGTGCAGCTGAAGCCCGCACTCGCCGCAACACTGCTGGCCTTGAGACTGGCTCTCGTGCCTCATCCCTGCTGCAAACTGGCCCAGCCTGCTGAGGAGCTCCCTGTGCAGCAAGCCTTGGTGCAGCAGGCCGCCGTAGGCCCTCGGATCCAGCGGCACGCCCAGTGATGGGGCAACTGAAACGGACACTGGCAGCATCCCCTCTCCTGTGTGGTTAGTGGGCACAGAGTATATGGAGGCCAGATGTTTCTCAGCCATCCCGGGGAAACAATCGAGAGAGTTCCCCACCACTTGCCCTCCATCTTCGGGGCTCGTGTGCAGCTCTCGAGCGCTGGTGATCACGCTGCCTCTCAGGGGCGTCCCCGGGCCCTCGTCTTTGGGCTGGTCTGACATGCAGCTTCCCTCCCCGGTGCTGGAGGACCGACCCTCGCAGCCGTTGGCATCATCCACCTGCATGTTCTCTGATTTTATACTTCTGGCAGGATCCAGGGTCAAGGCCTGGGATAACTCTGCACTGTGGCGCTCGGGCTGCTGGGAGCTCTCCATGTCGACCTCGGTGTCCGGCTGGGGGCTCGATTCAGGAGCCGCCTCGGGTTCTGGACCTGGAGAGCTCCTCTCCATGTGGTACAGCGCCAGGTGGTGTAGAGCGGTGGGAGTGGTGCGGTTGGGTCCATCCTGTATGGAATGCTTCTTGGACATCAACATGTGCCTCCAGTGCCTGGCCCGGCTGTGGTCACTGTGGTCTCCGGAGCTGTGATTCCTCACCGCCACCTCCTCGCTCTCCTCCGCCTGGATGGTCTCCAGCACCTTCAGGCACTGCTCCTCCAGGTACTCGATCTCCAGGATCTCGGCGGCGTACAGCAGGTCATCAAGGTCCTCGGCCGTGGCCTGGAGCGAGGCGGTGTAGGCGTACTCCAGGATCTGCTGGAAGGTCTTGGGGGACAGGAAGTCCAGGGCGTAGCGCAGGCTGCTGCGGTGGAACAAGATCTCGAACATCTTACTGGTGCAGGCCAGGACGGTGCGGTGCGCCGGGAACTCCTGGCCGTCCACGGTGATGATGACGTCGCACAAGGTGCCGGTCAGACGCATTTGATTGGCCCGCTGCAGAAGCGTGCTGGGGTGAGTGGGATTGTGGAGCTGGAGCACACCCATGTTTGTCAGACCCGTATCCACTCGGACCTTTGCTGAGCCCACGCATGAGGTGTGGCTGTCCTGCCTGCTTCGCTTGCCTTCAGTTGGTTGTAGGTCTGTAGTTTGGAGGTGGAGGTGGAGGTGGAGGGGGGAGGGAGGGAAGAGGATCATTAGTGGCTGTCTGGCTCACAGTGTGATGTAAAGACAGTTAATTACACTCCAGTTGCCCCTCTATGGTCAGTGAGTGGAAAATATCAAACAAAAAATATATTCTCTGAAATCCTAACACTCCTCTTGATCTCTTCAGGGGGGGTTATTTCATGCAGCAAACATGTTTATTTATTTTAATTAAGAAGCAAAGACAGACAACAGGTCGATAAGCGCAAAGCAACAGTTTCCATTGCAGGTGATTAGTCTGAGGTCTCGTTGAGAGCGGTCACGTCGCTGTAATAACGTCTGCATACTGAGAGGTGACGGTTCAATTTATCAAGCTCCTCACACACACACACACACACACACACACCCTCAACAGGTAGGACTGCTATTAACAAACGCCTCGGAGGGCTGATTAGTTAATTTAGGCTGCGCACGTGCGTGATTAGATGTGTTGAAGACAATTAAGCCTCTCAGCTAAAAAGCCCTAAATAAGTTATAAAACTATCAAACTGACGAAAGCACGAGAAGGAAGCTCGCCGCGCGCGCGCGCGGACGCATGTATGTTCACTACATTTTAAAAACGCACAGGTCACACACACACGCGCGCGCGCACACACACACACGGATGATCAGTGTTGTCGGACCACTCAGCTGCACCTCGGAGTGATGCTGACAGGCTGCATCCTCCAACTAACCGCAACATCAGAGCGCATCAGGTGCAACACGCACCAAAAATCCGACCTTTTTTTTATTCTCCAAACAGGTTGCGACAAACGGGGAGCCCTCCGTGCGCGCTTTCTTTATTTACTGCGCGCGGGCGTGTGTGTCTGTGTGTGTGTGTGCACGGTGTTGAACGCAACGCGTGCCTGTCTGACAATAAAAGAGGCGATTTATCCAAAACAGTCCACGGTGGAGCGGACAGTCTGCGATCCAGCCCGAGCTTGATCAAGTTTGTGAAATCCCCCCCCAAATCCAGCTGCGGACAAACTTGGGTCCGTCTCCACATGTGTGCCACGAGAGGATATTATCAGAAGCAGCCGGAAAGCTGGCGTTATTTCTCCTGTTAATTCTTCAAAAATGAGTGTGAGGCTGAAAAGTAGTTAATCGGAGCGTGCCCGGCAGGCTGAAATGATGCGCGCGCACAATAAACGTGAGAGTAATAACAGTGAGAATAAAAAGTGTCGGCTGTCACAGTTGCTCTTACCTCCTGTCTCCTAACGCGCTCCGCTGATTATCCAGGCAACATCATGGTTACACATTTCACAGTGCCCGCTCCAAACTCAGTCCTGCTCCAAGTAAGCAAATCATCACCCAGCCGCGACAGTCAAACCAGCAGGGGAAAGACGGCACTTCCGAGGGAGACTTTCAAAATAAGACCCGCCTTTCCAGAACCACGTGTTGGAGTCAGGTTAGAAGATGCACGGTGTGTGTCGTTTGGCAGAGAAATGGCAGAGAAGACGAAATGATCCGATTTTAATGTTGATCTGGAATGAATGTTGCAAGCAAAGTTAAGAATTTAGGGTGTTTCAAGCATTTCTGTTGTTTGCAACTTCATTTAATTCAGACTTTAAAGTCTAAACTGTGTTAAATTTTAACCCTGTTATTTAGCTCAAATTGTTTCTAGTGTTGTAAATATCAATATAAAAAGAAAATACAAAAAATTGGTTCAATAAATGCTGATTTTTAGCAACTGCAGTACAAATCGTAAAAGCTGCATTATGTTTGTTGTGTTGAAAGAGAGGATTTGCCTCAGTGGAGAGACCTTATCTTAAAAATGTTGCTTTTCAGTCTGAGTTTAGACTTTAAAGAAAATTTTAATGTAAAAAAGTTTATCAATAAAAAAAGAAAAACAGAAAAAATGCAGATTTGTAGCAGCTGCAGGATAAATTGTAAAAGATGTTTGTCACGTTGAAAAAGAGAAACTGCCTTGTTGGAAAGAGCTCATCTGAAATGTGTTGCATTTGGAGATGAAGTAAGAGTTGTTTAATAAAAGAAAAATAAAGTTGAACTCATGATAATTCAGCTTTAATGACGAGATGCCGTCCCTTCGCAGCGTCACAGACTCTCTTCAGAAAATACAGGCGATCGTCCTCCAGAAAAAATGTGCGAGAGTCTCTTTGGTGTGCAAACAATGCTGAGTCGGGGGATGGGAGGAAGACTGACATCTAAAACTCAAACTTGTTACTGGAGGATAGTGAAACCTGCCTTCCCTCCCACTGCACTCCACTGGACCGGAGAAAAGATCTCAGAAATAAAGAGGCTTGTGGCATCCCGGTCACTTCAGGGCTTTAAGGCGCTCACCATGTGGTCAGCTGAGGTCAAGAATCTCAGTCCACCCGGCGCTCCCCTCCCCCTCCAACATTGTTCAGTTATTGTTCTGTAACTGTTTTTCCTGACGTGAAGCTTTAAATGCTCTTTCAAAGCATTTTTCACACTGCCGGGAATCAAATCCCTTTTTTTTTTTTTTTTCTCCCTCCTCTTTAATGCTGACTTACAAGTAGGCCAGTGTAAATGTGCTGAGACTAAAAATGGAGGGACTGTGTGAGTTTTTAAAATGTACTGGTGAAATAAGCAGAGAGTAACTTTAATTTACTCAGTTTAACATCCTGTAGCTGTATTCACTCATCAGTTTGTAGGATGTTTTAAATATAAAAACACATGATGATCGCATGAAATAAAATTCCTTGCATGTAGATTAAACTACAGAACCTGACGTGAGAGTTAAAATTAGCTCCACCTGGACCAGCTGCAACGTTTAAATGTCCTTCACGTGTTACTGTATCAGTGATAATTAGAACAGTAACACTGGAACACTTGGAGTACATGCAGCTGATGATACTCGTTGTACTACATGGTACTACATGTTAGCTCGCAGCAGGACTTTTATAAGTAACAGTACCACAGTGCAGACATTTTTACTGAAGGTAAGTGTAAATGTTTTGGTGCTAATACTTTTAAAGTAGCAAAAAACTCACTGTGCAAAATGACCCATTTCAAAATAAGACAATAAGATGTTTGATCATTGAACGTTCATATTTAACCATTTTAATGCTGCAGCTGGTAAAGGTGGAGCTAATTCTAACTACTTCACTGCCAGGTAGCTTCATCTATGATCACACCCAGGAAAAAATGGCATGTGATCTCTGTGAATCTACTGTTCAGCAATTCAATTCTGTTGTAAGTCATTTACAGTGTCAGGAAAGTTGTCGAATAATGATATTATTGGCCAATTTCTCTGTTCAAGAAATTATATTATAATTATTGATATTTATTCAAATAAATATAATCAAACAAAAAACTACCTTTTTGTCTGAATTTAGGCTGGTGCAGTCACGTCATGATCTGATCCAAAGACCATCTGGTAGCATCACAAGGCGCCTGACTGACAGGGTCGTCATGCAATCCTGATAACGCCGTTCCCAGTCTGTGTGTGTATAGTTATTGTATATTTAATTAGTTAACATAAAATGAACACAAATCATTTCTCAAATCTTTAACTTCCAGGTCGAACCTCGACTCAAAGTCATCAAAACGGCGACTTGAGTTGACTCGGGTCCAAGTCACTGTGATTTAACTCTGCACTCTGGTAACTAGTGCAGTATTTCCCCTCTGTATGTATGAAGAAGTAGAAAAATGGAAATACTCAATAAGTACCTCAGAATGTGAAGTAATGAAATCACTGGTGATTGTTTGACTTTGTCCTGAAGTTAAACACATGCACGGTGATCTCAGTGGTATCTCTGTATAAAGTAATACAGCTGCTACCTTTTGCAACATTTTTTTTTTTTTTTTGCCCTTTACTTTGAAGGCCTCATCCCCTAACTTCCTGTATCACCATGGCTACCTGCTGCTGCCTTCACTGGCTGCAAATCATGACCGGGGAGACGTCACGGCTCTGAATGATCGCCCTCTGCTCCTCGGCTCTCCATCAAGGGCTGCAATCAGAGACATCTACAGGGCATCTGAACTACCGACAGCCCACCGGGTCGTGACCAGTTTGTTGTCCTGAAATTAAGAAGCACAAACTGGTTAATGTGACGCCGATAGAGATCAAAACAGGTCACCACGGAAGAAGAATAATATTGGGTAAGACGGGGGCCGGCCGGGCGGTGAGTGAAACCGGATCCCGGGTCAGTGCTGGCCGCTGCGGTTGTTGACACAGCACCGGTGTGTGTGTGCGGGCTCATGTCACGTTAGAGTCACCGGGGAGGGGAGGGGGGGATGCCACAGATGAAAATATCAAACCCACATCGGTACACAGCCTGGAAGTCTTAACTTTACTCCCGCACACGCGTGTGTTATGTAACAGGTGTGTGTTTGCTCCTCTGAGGCACGTCCAGCTCCAGCACTACCTGTTTGCACTGTAACCTCCGTGTGTGTCCATGACATGGCGAAAACACAAACGCAGGCGTTTGCTGACACCCTGCGTCTGAAAGCTGTCACTGCAAGCTGAGCATCACTGTTTTTTTTTTTTTATTAGTTCAAAATAATTGAAACTAATGACAAAATGGGCCAGGACAAAATTAGATTCGGAAACCATTTTTTTTTTATTATTTTGTAAATGGGTTAGCACTCAGACTGTACACAACAGAGATTTTCTGAGTTTGACCCAATAAAACCCAAAAAAGAAAAAGAAAGAAAAGAGCATCCAGAGGAGGGAGCGAGGTGGTCCGCTAACAGCAGGAGGGCGAGCAAAGCTGCTCTCCTCCTCCTCCTCCTCCTCTTACATACTTGACTCCTCTGTCTGTTTCTAAAGCTTGTTTCTTATTCTCCTCTTTGCTTTATAAAAGTTTGATCTCCCGTTTCAGGTGGGACCACCCTGCTCCCTGCCAGCGCTATCCTCCGCTTGTCAAGCAGTCGCTCTTGGTGAGTGATTTTTGTACAAAAAGACACAAACTGGAAAACAAACCAAAAGAGAGAGAGAGAGAGAGAAAGAGAGAGAGAGACCACATTACAGAACACTTGAATAACAACTGGGAGAGAAATAAAAAAAAACCAAAACAATGTGTAGTAATGCCAGAACAAGCCCCCAAAGGTAACACTCGTGAAATCAATGAGAACTACCCCCCCCCCCACACACCCCCACCCCCCAAACAAACACGGGCACGTCTGCCTTGTAGTTACACGTTATGAAGTACTGACAGATTTCATGCCAAGGCTCAAAAACACCTTCCTTCACTGGCAAATATATAGTGCTGTGACCAGAGACTGACAGTTTTATACACTACACGTGTTATAATGACCACATTAGTCCATTTATCATACTTTTCTTCTAATAATACGATATATTAAATAAAAAAAGAATAGGCTAAATCTCTCACGACAAAGCTATGCAGATTATCATAGAAACTGATGACGAGACGATCTATTGACACACAGGCACAGTGCACAAGCTTGCAGGCAGGAAATGGAAAAGAAATCTTTGTAGTTTTTAAATAGTACAAAATGTTTTTTTTTTGTTTTTTTTCTCCCCTTTATTATTATTTTTTTTTTGCTTCAACTCAAACTACGAATCCAGACCTTTGATCTGCTTCAACGTGAGGAAGAAACGAGAGCTATCGTAGTCGTCGCACCTCAAACACGTGGCGTATATTTAGCGCAAGATCAGAGGACGTTCGCTCGATTCGCGGTTCTTCAACCCCTCTGCTGGCTTTATTTTTTTTTGTGTGTGTTCAGTGAGTTGCCTTTTTTTTTCTTCTTCTTCTTCAAATCAAATTCAGTTTATTAATGAATATTTTTAACTCCCGCTGTGGTAAGGCAGTGACAGACTGAATACTTTAGATCATAAAATGAGCCAAATCGGATCTGATGGTGCACACTGGCGACGTGTCAGTCTCTTTCCCCCTGCAGCTGGCTGTGGGTTAATCCTGCATATATATTTTTTTAATTATTTATTTAATTAACAACCATAACAAATATGGTTATAATCCAGAGATTGAGCTCGGGCCTGTGTTTGATCGGTGCCAGCGTATCTGTGAGAGGTGACACATCCCTGTAACGGACAAAGTGAGAACATGAACCTTGTAAACAAAACTTTACAACCACTTGCAGGTCGGACATGCAGAACAAGCTATTTAATGAGACTAGCCCACAAATGAAGAGTCCAAACAAAAATAATAATTAAAAAAAAAAAGTTTCATATTTGAACAGTTGAACATGAAAATAAAAAAAATAATTTCTATATATTGTCAGGTTTTTTTTTTGTCTTTTTTTGTCTTTTTTCTTTTTACACTTCTCATAATTCAATACTTAAAATCGCAACGCGCAATTGCAATTCAAACTATAAGCACAATAGAAAGTAGAGTCTAATTTCATATATTTACCAAGCGATCAATATAATAAGAGGTTTGTTCTTAATAGTCCTGACTGGTTAAATAAAATAACAATAAAAAAATAAAATAAATCTCTTATGACCTAAAGATAAACTCCTCGGGTGTAGTAAACATTTCATGAATGGAACCAGAAATGAAGCACAGTCAACGTGCGCTCTAACCAATCGACTCGCGTGTGTTTTAAATATGTAGTTAAGGGCACTGGAAATCAAAACTCCTGCAGTGTTTCTCGCTTAATGCTGCTGCAAAAAATGTTTTCGAATCGAGCCGGGGCGGTTTCCCCCCCCGGCCCATCATGCTTTGCTCTCGGTGGTGTTTGTCTGTATGACACTGTTGTGTTCTGCAGCGATCTCCGTCAGGGCGTTTGATAATTCTGCCTCCTCCAGTTTGCCTTTCTCATCAGAGAAAATCTTCCTGCAAAGGGGGGAAAAAAAAAAACGAGAGAGCGCAAAATAAGAAATCTATTTATCTCTGCGAGAAGACATGAAACACTTCAGTCTAACACGGGTTTAAATATTTATTCACCCAATATGTAAAGAGACACTATATTAGAGGTCTTTTTACATATTTCTTCACCACCTCGACAACAGTCAGATAAAATGAAACACTGGTATAATTCATCCTGCCTCAGCTAGCCTCCCTGATCTAAAACAAACAGTGTTTAGCAAATATGATCAATTAATCAGTTTAGCTCTACTTCAAAGAGACTGTGGCACAGGAAAGAGCTCTGGGCTTGTGTTACGTGATAACCGTGTTCATCTTAAAGCGGTGAAGCACAGTATCTACATCCTGCCTGCAGCTCCTCTCCTCTGCAGTTCAGAGCAGGAAAACGCCGTCTAGCCTCTGCTCTCTTTAGCAGAGCCGCAGAGTTTGGTGAGGGCTTAGGCAACATTCAGGGGGGAGCACAGTTACTGCCTGAGACAAAACATTTAGTCGTGAAAGTGAAGCCCCTTTCAGACATGGAACATGTAACGTGGCAGCTTTGATGGCGTCCTATCACGCAGACACACGTAGGTGTTTGTTGCGGCTTTTATTCGCACATGACAGGACTGTTGTGGAAAGAGCCACGGAGCTTGTGCGATATTGCCATCTGGTGCACGAGAGGGAGTAGTGGCACAGCTGAGCCGGAGAGTAATGATATCAACAGGCTGCATCAGTCATTGATTCCCCCGTTGAACACTTTAGTAATGAGCACCGTGCGGAGGTGCAACCGACGACCATTATGTTTCTATTATTACTTAATCTGTCGATCATTTTCCACATTTACAGACGAGCTCAGAAGCGGTTGACGGTGACATCCACATCTCAAAGACGTTCAGTTTACAGAAACCAGAAAATATTCACATTTACGAAACTGAAATCAGAGAATCTGGACAAAAAAAGTCCAACTTTAATGATGATTATTGGCTTCAGAAAACAGTCGATTAATTCAACAGCTGACAACTAATTATTAATCCGTTGCAACTCTAGTTGGGACTCGTAATATCTGTTCAGACTGTTATTGTTTCGCCGTTTATTCTTAATTTCATCCATGCAGGTTGGTTTGCAGGGAGAAAGATTCAGTCTCCTCTACTTAAACATGCGGTGTTTCCTTGTTTATTAAAGTGACTCAAGTTTCTTTGTGC
Organism: Nibea coibor; assembly: GCA_023373845.1. NCBI lineage: Eukaryota > Metazoa > Chordata > Actinopteri > Sciaenidae > Nibea > Nibea coibor. The sequence continues at coordinate 7,719,905 of CM041716.1, read as the reverse complement.
AGCAGAGCTGATTATTAAATGACACTTTTGTTACGTGCCTGTAATTTCTGTCTGCATCTGTGTCGCTGCAGCTTTTACACCGAGGCCGGGTTAAGCTTGAAAATAACTAGATTGTAAGTCAGACGAAGGCGTGGTGAGGCTTCATGGAAGGCAGTGGGACACGTAAATGGGACAGTTGGTATAAATATGGGGCACAGTTTGAGACCGTCTCTCCTGGAGGATATTTATAGTGACGCGCACGTTTGTAAACACAGAAAGTGACAGAAATAGATGAACAGAGAGGAGAGAGCGAGCTTACTCCTTCACCTCCGCTCACCTGGGCGATCGGCGCTCAAAGCGGGCGTGAACGTCTGATTGTCGGTTACGATTAGTCCGTCGGAGAGTGGTGGCGGGACGGGAGGACGGGAGGGGGTTTCCAAAGCTGTTCGACAAGCTCTCCTGATGAAGCACACCGACAGCTTTAATCTAATTCAGACTCGTGTGGAAGTGTTGACCCACTTATACTGTCATCTGGACTTTTACACTAACGCTGACTGACGCGTCAGGTCTCCATCACCTTTATGTAACGAGGTGCATGTCTGAAAGGGGCTCAGCTAGCCTCGCGCTGAATGTTGCAGGAAGTGGAGACCCCACAGTGTCACACGCAGGCATGGAAAATAAAACAGAACCATCATGTCACTCCACTATCACAGTCCACAACGTCTCACTAGTAATCACCCCAGTGTCATTACCACAGTTTACCATTACAATATTTCATATTGTGTGGTCAATGGCAAGATGCGGTGGTGAATGAATGGGCATACAAGTTACACACTCGCACACACAAACACACAGATAAACCTCTAGAGGGAGCCGTACTCATCGTTGACAGGAGGAGCAGTCTTGGCCAGAGTCTCTGATGCCTCCAGAACTGGGCCTGAGAGGGGGAGGTCTGCTCCGTCTCCATTGGGCAGAGAGGGGGCAGAGGGCGGGCTCTCTAAGCTAATAAGGTCTGCGGGGGGCTCGGAGGATCTTTCTGTCCCGTTTGACAGCTCTAGCTCTAAATTAGTACTTTTGGGCCCCGCGTCTGGGGTTAGTAAGTCATATGTGTCTGACACTGATGCGAGGAAATCATTTGAGACCGGCGCCTCGAGACCAATGGGAGTAACGGGTAAAGGAGAGGGGACATCTGCAACTAGAGGAGCAGATTCTTCAGCGCCCGGGACTTTTAGAGCTGGCGGAGCGCTAGTGGTAGCTTCTTTGGCAGTGGGTATCTTATCGTCAACAGTGTGGTCGGCTGGTTTCTCGTGCGTGTCAAAGGCAGTAAGGCTAAACCCGCCGGGAGCTGGGGCGGTTGGATTTGAATCGGGGTCTGGTTTTGGAGGGGCAGTGGTCGAGAGGGCGGAGGCAGTTTGTGCTGGTGTCTCGGTGTCTAAGGCTACGGCGTGTGGCTGTTTGGGAAGCTTGCTCACCGGTGGACTCGGAGCTGGTTTCTTGCCTTCGAGAACGGGAGAGGACGCAGCCAGTGGAGATACAGGGGGGCTACCTTTAGCGTTCAGAGCGGCCAGTTTAGGAGAGTGCCTACGCTTCGGTGGTATCGGCGTCCCAGCCTTTTGAGCTCTAGTCCGTTCAGGCGTACAAGGCGGAGTCGTCTTTTTCTCCTGTTCTTCTACGACGTTACTCCCTCTTTGTTCTACTAACGGGGCCATTTTAGCCTCGACGGCGGAGGTGGTGATGACGGGAGTCGGCGGGGCGGTGTTTGACTCTGGCGTTGGGGCCGGGACGGGGGTGGGTGGTGGTTCTGAGGGGTCGTTGGCAGGGGTGGACAGGCTACAAGTGAGGGTAGTGGTCTCGCTAGAGGGGCTGTCCTGACCGGGGTCAATTGTTGCAGTGGCTGTGTCAGAGTTGGTGGCTACGGAGGAGAGGGTGTCCAGTGCCAGAGCAGCAGTGTAAGCCGCCAGCCTGAGAGAGCAGGGAGAGAACAGAGACACACAGACTAGACACCAGGGTGACTGTGACAGAGGAAGGGTGGCTCGGACGAGAGCATGCAGAGGGATTAGTCGGCTTTAGAAGTTCACACAAACATACACAAAGCAACTAAAAAACAGCAACTAGTAAGCCTAGTGAGAAAGAGAACCAAAGAAAAAGAAGGCGTCATGCTGTGAGTGGACATTAAAGGATACATCCCAGACACACACCGACATGGAGTACGCTGACTAGGAAAACTAATGTACTTTAAAAAGAGCACCAGTCTTCCTGCGGGAAACTACAGCGCCACGCAGAACCACCTGTACGGGTTAAACAGTACCAGCGACATCTCATACTGTGTCATCTAATTTCTCCCCAGCCTGCTGATGTGAGAGATGGGCTTGCTGAGGTTGTCAAATGGCTTCATGGGAGTTGACCACACTCGAGAGAGGACAAACGCCTTTCTGTGTCTTTAACTGGTATTGCTTCAACCTTGATACAATGAGACAGAAAATCTCCAGAGGCTGGAGAGGAAACACAAAGTGCAATAATCCCTCTCAAAGGGAATAAAAAACAGAAAAGCAACACGGCTCAGTGGACTCCACTCAAGAATGACCTCCACGTTTTTTTTTAATCATTTCAAGGGGTCGAATTTTTGTCCTGTTGAATAAGATAATTATTCTTTGAAGTGGAGTGCAGCGCACACTGGCTAAAAAAAAAGAGCGCTCACGAAGGCTGTGTGCTGCGTGTCGGGTGTTACTCACTCTGGCTCGGTGAGCGGCGTGGTTTCGTTGGGTTCTGTCGGCCCCGCTGCGTTATGATTGGCTGTGCACTCGTCCTCTGTTCTGACTTCTACTATTGGCTCTTTGGACTCGTCTTTCCTGCGGGACGGAGAGACAAAAACGGCAACAGATTATGTCACAGAAGAGTTATCATACCTAGAAATTCTGTGAAGTCATCTTTGGAGGAGGGTCAAATCTGAGGCGGCTGGACTTGGTTGCAGATGTTTACTCCATCCAAGAGCTTCTTCAGTTCTGACAAAGCTTCTTTTTACACTTTTTACTGAAGGAAATAAACGGTCCCGATTCCTCAAGATAAACTCAGATACTTACTGATGCTTATAATTCAAAAAATACTAAAGGACACTAAAATTATACAAGGGCTGCACCTAAGTGAATAAAAAGGCAGCTCACACACCAGAGTGAGATAGCTTCAAGTACGAGAAACGCAGTCTCCTTCTACTAACTCTCTGTTTCAGATTTCTGCTGGGAAATCTGATGTTTTTATTTGTTGCCCCCAAACAGAAATCCAAAATCACTGGATCGTAGCACTCCTGCTGGAGGTGTTGTGGATCGCTTTGGGCAGACCATGAGCTGACTCCAGAGGAACCTTCTTACTAACACAGTAAACTGAATGACTCTTCAGCTGTTGAAGGAGATGTAACAAATACTAGACATTCAACATGTTTGATTTTTTTATTGCTTTCTTTGCCATTTTACCGGTTGTGCTGAAAAGTATCAGATCTGTTCACACAAGAACTATAAATAAGTGTTTTTTTTCTATAAATACATAAATAAAAGCAGCAGATGGTGATTATGTGAACCTTTGTGTGATCTTTTCATGCAGTCGGCTGACTGGAGGAAAAACTACACGCGGCTGTTTTTAAGTGGGACTGCTCGTATGAAACGTGGACTGAATCGATGCACGATGCAACCTCCCACTCCAAATGATTCGAAGCAGCTTTATTGTGCACATGAGAATATTTGTTCAGCGCTTCACTTACAACTCAGCATCCTTTATATTTTCACTGAAGGAGAAAGCCACTCTGCAAACTTCATCTCAATTATGGACCCGTTTTATTGATTTGTGTATTTTTCCTGTTGCGGTGGAAACTGACTGAGAGCACCGCAATGTTGAAGCATGTTGATGCGACTCTTGCTCTGTTTTTCTTAATGGAAAACTCTTCCCCAGTTATCTCTTCCTTCATCAGCTTAAACATAACCTTCAGCTAAAACCCTTCATCATCCACAATCCTCATTAAAGGCCTTCTGGGAAATGTAGTCTTTAGAAGCAAAACACAAAAGATAAATTAGCAGGACGTGATGTTTGACATCAGATTGATAACACTGGAAAGAGCTACTTTTCTACATCTATCTATAAATATTCAATATCCAGATGTACTAAGAACAATATTTACTTCCTCTCAAAGCTCTGAGGGGAATATGTGCCTAAACGCTCCACTATGTTCACCGGCTAGTCGCTAACTTTCTCTGACTGCTGCCTGGTGCTGGACAGGTAGCGTTCAGTGTGTTCATCAGAGCTTGCTTGCTGAAAACAGCTGTCTGCTGTGACTGGAAACAACGCTGCTGACAGCAGACCGGCTGAAACAAAACTAAAAACAAATCAATCATCAGAAAGCTGAAGAAAAAAAAAGCTTCAAGTGAGCTGCGGAGTCGGCTGATACATCTTATTTTCCACTTCAAGTGCCACCTTACACACAGACGTGATCCCTTACTAATATAGAAATATTGATTAGAGCATCTTTAACAACATCTCTGTTGCCTGTTGGGGAAAATAAGATGCATATATGAAAGGTTTGAGAAGATTAAACCTGAACTGGATGTAACCGGTGTCGCTGACACTCACATGAACGCTGCCTTTCCCTCCTCCAAGTTGTGTCCTTTGGTCCCTGTGCCGGACTTGCCGCAGAGACACATGATGAGGCCGCATTTGTTGACAAAGTAACAGGTGACATCCACAGCCAGCAGCAGGAGCACAAATACTACAACAAGGATCCCTGCCCAGAGCATGATGCCCATGGAGAGCGCCGCTTCATCACCCAAATCTGCCAGACACGAGACAAGAGGAGGAGGGGTAAGTGCTGAATAACTGTAGCGTGGCACAGTTTTATAGAAACAGCCACAAACGGCTAAATAAAGTGCAGCTATGCTACTGTAAGCACAGATAGTTCCAGAAAACAGAAACGACTCACCTGCTATGAGCACCGACACGCTCAAGTTGCCTCGGCGTGCGTTTAGATGGAGTGTGATGTGTTTGTGAAGGCCGCTGTGTTCGATTATTGCATTAACTTCATTTTAAGTGTGAGGCGTGTCGAGGAATTAAAAAAGAAAAATATACGTTCAAAGCATTCCTTTGGTGATTAGAAGGATCGGACCAAAGCTCGGCGCCGCTAGTTAGCCGACATTTCCTACCAACACAAAAAGGCGATGACGTGTCTTCACCGTTTGTGTAAAGTCCGTTTTAATTATAGCTGAAGATTGCAGAAACAAAAGTCTTTAGACACCAATAATTAACAGGTCATCGACATCTGCTAGAATAAAACACGCTCCAATATAAATGTATAAAAACAGATATGTTTCCAGTGATATGATACACATTACATGCATGAGAAACATCTGAACACGGGTCAGTAATCAGCACAAAAACAAGTTTCCTTACGATAAATTCTGTGTACAGCTGGTCAAAGTCTGCCAATATTATTATTACAAACAGTTTGCAGTTAGGAGTTTCTGTCTTCACTCATGTAAACGTTAATGTTACAGACCTTTACAGTACATGTGCATCGTTGTGTGAGCGATTAAAGAATAGGATACAGTGTGGATGTAAACGGACAGGCCCAGCACAGCCTTCTTTCTGATCTAAGTGCTATGTTTTTTTTTTTTAATACAACCATTTCAATTCCACTAATTCATAACTGTAAACTGGCGCTCCTCTCTGTTGTCTAGTACTGATGACTAGCTGTGCTAATGCTGAGCAGAGTGAATCTGTAGGAGGCGGAGGGTTTCCGCTGCCTTCGGTTCGACGCGTCTGTCTGGTCTGTTCTGAAGCTACGCGGCACCCTTTTCTCACCCACAACCAGAGACGCGTCTGTCATGGACAAAAGTCTGTTTGAAGGGGTGAAAGCATCCGGAGAGACAGCCAGGCCAGAGAAAGGCAAACTCTCCTCTACAGTTATGGTGTGAATTTCACCCCCACCCACCCTCCCCCCCGCGAGAACTATGAGAGCAGGAGCACAGTGATGAGGGACAAGATGAGTGATACCAAAGTGCATGTCACAGATGAACAGCCCTGAGTGGCTGAGGGGGGAGGGGGTGGAGGAGGAGGGGGAGCAGCACAACCCCCCGAACACACCAAAATGCACACAGGTCGGGACGGAAATGTTCACGTGGTCCACCGCACCAATGTCCGGGACCAGGCAAGAGAGCAGGAACATTGAAAAAGAAAGAAAGAGAGAGAGAGAGAGAGGAGAATAAAGGAAGAGGAGGGCGGGGAAATGAAGGGAAACAAAGAGGAAAAAAAGAGAAGGGTGGGGAAAACAGAGGAAGAGAGAAAGTGAAAAATGTGTCAGGTCTGAAAACCAAAAGTGAAAAAAAAAAAAAGAAAGAAACTGATTTCTTGTATTGAGGGAGGGGAAAAAAATAAAACACAGCAACACATCGAAGCAAAAAAAGCAACAGCACAAACGGGGAAACTACACCATGTTGGCTCGATGGCGACTCGGTGGTGGGTGAGTGGGAAATGCTTTAGATTGGAAAATGAATTAGAAAAGAGGAGAGAGGAAGACGTAATGGTCTGCTGCGATGCTTCGGCAAAGCGCTCGGCAGTGTCTAACACCTAAAGGGAATCTGACAAGCTGCTTGGTTTTTGTACGCTTGGTAAAAAACCCTCAGCTGCAGTTAGGACCTCGAGGTGCAAGTTAATCAGCGGTTATCAAGGGTCAATTTAAAAAGGGGGGCCGCTTCCGCGAAGGGACAGACTATCCGCTCTAGCTGCTAGCTTAACAGTAAACAAAGCTAAAGAAAAACTACAGTTATTCAGAGGAAATCATTTCATCCTCTGTGGGAAGAGCCTGTCCCAGTTCTGCAGGCGCAAACTCAAGCTCATTTAGCACGGGCTGTCAAAACTTTAAAAGGCAGAAAATTCAGACGGAAAATCATTTCTGGCTCACCGCCATCCAGGAAATATACTTTTTTTTCCCCTGTAGATTTATTTAGCTGTCATTCAGATTTCAGTGCTAGAGAGTTAAAGATAGAAGGTGACGCTCTGCTTTCGAGCTTTGAGTTTGGCGCCGCAGTTTTCTGGCCGTTTAGTTTCAGTTTAGTGCGAGTGACCAGCGGGAGGGTACCTGGGATGGCGTCTGGCTCTGTGGACGTCCTGAAGGACATGGACGCTGGCTGCGATTTGCCCTTCTGATTCTCCGCCACCACGAACACGTTGTATTCGGTGTCCCACTCCAACCCGCTGAGAACAACGTAGTCGCTGCCGCTGGGCAGCCGGATTTCTTGTTTCCACTCTGTTGCCTGTAGCTACACACACACACACACACACAGATTTACAGGACAAACATTAAGGGCAACTGATTATTTTCATTACTTGTTCATCTGCAGGTTATTTCTTAAATAAATCAGATAATTATTTATAAAACATGATCAAATCAAATTAAATAATGCTCTTTCCTCAGTGTCTGCTCTCTCCTGTGATTGTGATCAGAATAGCTGCAGATTTGTTGTCTGTTGATCAATTTTTTTACATTTTAAATGATGTTCACGTGCAGAAAACCTAATACTCACTGGCTTATAGCGGACAAGATAATGTAAAATGGGCGAGCCGCCGTCATCCTGCTTGATCCAGCTGACTTTGAGGGAGTTGCCTTTGGGTTGGAGTGCCCCTAGCAGTTTAGGGGGATTGGGATTCCCTACAGGCACACACGAGAGCAGAGATGGAGGTTTATTTAAAGGCTTGTTTAAGAGATGCAGAGAACTGCAGGATTATTTTATTGAGGGAAGACTGTCAGTCCAACCGGCACCTTTTAAAAATGTAGAGCAACGACAACAACCCTGATCAGAAATAAAAATGAGTCGAGCTTGAATCTGGCCTCTTTGTTGTTGTCCTTTTAAAATCGCTCGCCCTTCCTTAATCGCTCACCTCAAGATAGCATGTCTAAAGATTAATTACCAAATGACACACAGCCACATGCTTATCTGATTCAGTTGCTGACTGACATTTCAGTCAATGAGAAATCAGCCTTCCTGCAGCCTGGTGTGACCCTGAGGGGATGTTTACGTGGGATTTGTTGAATGGGTTTGTGCTTGTAAAGATTACCACATGCCGTGCAGAACAACCTACTTGGAACGCTCTAAACGGTTTCCCTTTCTAAACTCATGAGACTGATTTCCATAATCAATGTTAAACACTTCACACATAACGCGCAGCAATGAAGTCAAATAGAAGTGTGTCAGATGGCAACAGTAAGACAACATTTATTTATATAATCGCTCTCTTTCATTCTTTGTACTGTTGCAGGCAAAGTGTCTTCAGGGCACACAGACTGCGGCCCGTCAGACTAATATAATTTGATAATATTTATGCGGTCCAGCTTTAATGTAAATGTGAAACTTTTAAAATCTGGCTACATTTTCTTAATATGACTAATTGCAGGCAGAAATCTGCAGGGTCACTTTTGATTCTCTATTGATCTTTGAGAAACATCTGATTCACTCCTGTTATATTTTAATTAAGAAACCTTGCCAAAGTACACCGCTTCTCCTTTCCAACAGTTTGATAAAAATGTCTATTGTGTTGCCTCCTCGAGTCTCGATTACAGTAATGCACCGTATTCTTCTTTAAGCCAAGAAGCTGTGGCACGTCTACAAGAAGTTTAAAATTCTGCTCATGATTAGCGCTACATTAGACGCTGGCTTCCTGTCACAATTAGGATAGAAATGACTCGTAAGGTGTTTGGCTCCATCACATGATCAGCGAGTTGCTGATCACAAAACGGGTTCGGTGTCACTCGAAGCTCACGGTGACCAAGCTCTCCCAAGTTTTGGTCTCCTTCCCAGGGTCACATCAGGAAGGTTTTATTTATTTTTACTTTTTAATATTTATTCTTTTTTTGTAACTTTAAGCCACTTTATAACCAAAAGAATAAATAAACAGACAACAATAAAGAGGTTCAAAAGCAGCCCGCTTTAGTTGATCTAGCCTTTGAAGCATGGGATTCAGCGTTAAGGCTAAACGTGATTAACAATATGGAGGAAACAATGCACGGGTTAGCTGCTGCTCTCAGCATGAATACTAAAAACTCTTGATTGAGAACCAGAGCCAACACAAAAGGAACATTTTCTGCAGGGAGGCTGGGCAGACATTGATTATGATTCTCCAGTGATTAGAGGAAACTGTTCATTACACACTTGATTTATAGCAACACATCCTTTAAGGAGGAGAGGTAACATCCCTTTAGGTAGCGGGCTATCAATACTATCCGAGTGATGCTGATATTAAACACTCCTGACTGTTATATATTACCGTGAAGACAGCTCTGGCTCTCTCTCATTTATCCTGCTGAGGCAAATGTCTACATGGTTTGATTAATAGGATTGAGGTAGACGACGTATTACATGATTGCATAGAAGCAGCTAATGTGTTGTTTAAACTGTGGGGATTCTGCAATTAAAGTTAGGGATCATGTGCGACAGTAAGTTACCTTCTGCAGGGTGGAGGGGGATCATCAGAACCATGCAAACAGTCACATGAAATGACACACGTGAGAGGTAGAAAAAGGAAGGACATAAAAAGACACAGATACAGGTAGGAGACAGAAATAATCACAACAAAGCAAACTGAGCACAGGCAGTCCTCTGTTTGGGAAGCGGGCGTCTAACGGCTTTATCCTTTTTGACTTTAGAGACTTTATAATATGCAAGGCAGCTAATTAATCAATGCTGATGGGCCTAATCCAAATGTAAACATCCCCAAATTACACCAAAGCTGGAGCCAGAGGGGAAATGTGCATGAGATCTGGCATTCATTCATAATGCTGTCATTAAGCCAATTAAATCACAAGCCATGAATCTAAATATTCATATTCATATTTGGATAAGACAGCTGTCAACTCAAGGAAGGAGTACAATCTACAGGTAACAGCCGCACAAGGTCACGGTCTCTAGAAAAAAAAACACATTTTGCTACAGAAGCAGCTAATCAGCCGGGATGAGAGGGTTATCCTGTGGGGAGAGAAACAGCTACAGCAGTAACGACTAATCATCTATTATCCTCCGCTACGGAACAAACCTGTGTCTTCAGAGAAAAAATTAAAAATGCCGTCTAGGGACATAAAAGAGAAAATATCAGGCAATCAGAATCAGTTGTCTGCACGAACGACTGGCTGAAATCTCTGTAATGACACTTCGCCGAAGAGTTTAGCAAGACTCATTTCTGACAGACTGCGGTGGGGAAAGAAGAGGAAACACAACAGTTTATATAATGACTGTCACATTTAAGGTTAGCACGAGAGAGAGAGAGAGAGAGAGAGAGAGAGGCAGCACACGTGAAACTGAAAGCCTGTTTTAAGACACCGCTACGAAGCTGGCATGATGGCAAAATCGTTCGAGTGGATTTCATGGAAATATTCCAGCAAAGTTACTGTAGTCTCAGTCTTTAATTCTTAAGTGCTATTACAAAATGAGAAGTAAAGATTTTCTGCTGTCTTTAGTAATAAAAAGGTCAATAAATGCAGGTTGTTATATTAAAAACAACAACATTTATTGATTTTGTCATAGCATTAAATTAAATCATGTACGAGATCATGTTGTGTTATCGATCCCTCTAACCAGTTAAGACGTGAAACGCTGAAACAGGCGACGGATGATTAATGAAAATGATTTTAATTGCAAAAAATATGTAATAGATGCTGATTTGAGTGGGATTAAATTAATGAGGGAAAAGCTATTTTTAATCAGTCTTTTTCCGGTTTAATACTGAACAGCATTTCAAAGCATCGAACACGTGGAAGATGAAAAATAAAATGAGAGCTTGAAGCACTTACTTTTGTAAGTGTGGCCTGATGGATACAAGACAGATGAGCAAAAGGATTAAAAAAAAAAAAAAAACATGATTAAATGATAAAATGAAGGTATGGGGAGGTGATCAGCATGCAGACAATAATGAATCATGTCCAAAATGATGAGTCAACAGGCACATTGAACGTGAAGCCAACAGGGAGGAGCGGTTTCTTCTTCCAAAAACAGGCACTGCCAACCAACAGAGGGGGCTAAAAACTAAATAATGAGTTCATGACTCGGAGATTCATAGGGGGCTCGTTGATTCATATTCTAATTCATCGTTTGCAGGCGCATAATTAGAAAAGGCACTGTAAATGTGTGCTAAATGGATCCAGGTGTGACCCGTGATGAAGTCAGTGTGGAATTTACTGTGTTAAATAGCGACGTCGTGTTAAAGCAGTCAGACCTAATGGCACAGATCTTTCCTTTATTTCCTAGATTTGAAGCTCCCTCCGTGGAAACTAAATAAACGAAACAATGAGGTCAGTCAGCGAGTCAGTTCCTGTTGTCAGTTTTAGTCCGTGACAAACTTGGAAGAGAACAGACTGAGACTGGAAAGACGCCGCTGGAAGCTTTTGTGAGACCGTCCAAAAAGCCTCAATGCTGACTTGTGTGTTGCTGTCCAGCAGCGTACAGACTCTTCTGTTCAATGAGTTTGGGGTGGACGAGCACAGAAAGGGCTTCTGGAAATATGTTTGTGGAGACACGGGTCAGGAAGGTCTGATAAAAGCTTTAAAGTGCGCTATAAACCACGCCACTTACGGACAGGCTCCGTCTTGAAGACCTCAGCGGGGCTGCTTTCACCTTCACCCTTCCCGTTGATCGCTGACAACTTCACTTCGTAGCCCGTCTCTGGCTTCAGGCCGGTGATAGTCACCTCGCCGGCGGAGCCTGTTACAATATATCAGAGGCAGTGCAAACCCTGGTGAGAACACCTTGATAACTTTGATTAGCGGGAAAACAAACACAGGCCCTGTTCAAACAATACATGCATGATTAATTCCGGCACAGGTAAACACTGATTAGCTCAACTCTCATTTCATTCCTACGATGTTTAAACAATAGATAAATCTATTTAGAGATGGTCCAAGAAGGCCTAAAACCAGAGACAGAAAGAACTGACAGCTGTTTTAAGGTCATCATTTTAGGATCACCTTCCACACTTCAGTAATCTTACTTATTTCATCTTAAAATAATATTTTTATTGTTTATTTACTTATTCATGTATTGCTGAATCACAGAGGGTATTTGCACGCTTACACAGACAGTAAATCTAATGCTTTTTAAGACCTCAGCAAAGAAATGTAATACCTTTTTCCACAGCTAAACTAATGCACATTAATGCTGGCTGATGTGTTTTAAATCACTCAAATTAATTATTTTATTTCTACAATGCTGGCGGCCGATCTCCATATGTCTAAAACAAAACCTTACACACTCGTTTTGTCGGGATTTGCGTGCAACTCAAAATCGAGTTACCATCTTGGACCTCGTAGATCCTCTGCACCCAGCTGCCCCTGGCATGAGTCCTCCACTCCGCTCTGTATTTCAGGACACGGACACCTCCAGTCGATTCGGGCTCCTCAAACTGGATGAGTGCTGTGGTGGAGAAGGGTCTCACCTCGCTGATGGAAGGAGCTGATGGCACCTCTGGTTAAGGGAGGAAACGCGGCGTGATTACAACAAAAAACTGGAAGATTGCAGCACGCCAACGCTGTCAGACTCCATTGTTCCATTACGCTAACAGACTGAGCTCGCAGCTCCTAATAGATCTAAATGCATCTCAAAGCTCCTTGAGCTTTGTAAGAAATCTATGATTTGTGACATGAATGCTGCTTCTCGGGCATTATCTGCTGCAAAGAAAAATAAAGGCAGGGAAAGCATCCAAAATGCTCCTGTGTTTCACGAACAGCCTTGAATGATGATAATTGCACAAAGACGCAGAAAATAGCGAGCTGCTCGTTTTGTTTTTGATAAACCTTTGAGCTGGAAGGAAAAGATTTCAGATGCATTCAAACACTTTGCAGTCAGTTAAGCTGACGTTTTAGAGGAGCAATGACGTGGCCAGAATCACAGTTCATGGGTGGACGAGGCGACAGCTACGCTGTTCTGTCAAGGTCTAGGTAGAGCGTGGCAGAGACATCTACTGAAATGAGTATGCTAAACAAGTACAAAGAGCTAGCTTCAGCCCATACTGTGTTGTAATACCATCTGGGCCCCTAGAGGAGACGGTGATTCACTCTAACACCTGGAGTCAGGCTGCAGTCTGCCGGTGGAAGGAGAGATCAAAGTTTTTATGTTTTAAACATTTGGGATTTAAAAAGTAGATTAATCATCAAATATCGCCTCCCAAAACTGTCTGCAGCAGCAGAGCTCTACGGTACGACTTCACATCTGTACAGAGACAAAAATGATGAAAGATGAGACTGTTTGGAGAGAAGTAAGAGACATTCCTCATCGTCTTGTGGACGGATCCGTCAAAGAATGGATTTATATTATGATGCAGTTATTTCATACCCTCCGTTTGATCCATTTATTGCAGAAATTTCAGCTAAATCTGTTTGTTTTGTGTTGCTGTGATTCATAATCACTCATTGTCTATTGAGAGTTTGAAAAGTTTGCTATGATCTCTTTAGGACGTGTGTCATCATCACAGTGACGGTGGTCGGATATCGCTCCGTATCGCTCCTTTAATGTGACGAATCGGAAAACGGCTGATATTTGAAACAATGCAAAGTTAAAATCAAAGACTTCTGAGACTATGAGAGCCTAAATTTTCGATTTGTGGAGAACGTGTCTACCTGTAATTAACCGACAATGCTTCATTAGTCACGTTTAATGATTAAAACAACCTAAGGCGCTCTCTATTCTAGAGAAAATGACAATATTTGAATGATTTAACCCGAAGAGATTGGCCATAACTACGTTCTGGTGACCGTGGGTGTGAGCAGAGTTCTGTATTGAAACACTTTGATCATGGAAATGAAAAGACACACTGTGATGACTGTGGTTCTCCATGTTCTGCCCTGAGGTAAGAATGCAGTGTTTTCATTCATTACTTCAGATTGTGTCTTCAGTCGGCAGCGCGGCCTTAACCCTCTCCGTTCCATTCGTCTAATCTGCTGGGGAACGCGCGGCCTGTTCTATCAGCTGGTGGCGAGTTGGCGTTGTAATGAAGTGTTGTAACTTTGATAAATTGCCTTTTAATTCATAATGCACGAAACCTCGGACGTGCACAATAATATATACTGTTCTACATTTCAAGTGAAATCCTCGGAGCCGTAAAACAACCAGAGGGAAGGAATGTAAATGAGCTGATGCTGGTTTCATCTACATGTATCATCTATCTGCACAAACAGCGCTCTGTGTAATCTCTCATTGTGGTAGATGTTTTGGTCTAATGTGTTTTGAATACGAGTGAAAAATCTGTTCCCGAAGCCCGAAGCCAAGACCGTTCCTCGCAATTCAATTTGTGCGCAACAATGAAATTTACGTTAACTACTGATTATTTATTTGTTCTCACTAAACTGAGACGATCCGAGCGGTTATAGAAAGCATGACGCCTGCACGTCGAGACGCCGTATCGTTCATCATGTTGCAAAATCAGACACAAATACGTGACAGCGTAGCGCTATGAATCATAACTGACCGGCCTGAATGAGCAGGAACTCCTTGGACTCTGTGCCCATCTCATTTGAAGCGGTGCAGTTATAGCTCCCAAAGTCATTTTCAGACTCAGGGGTTATCTGGAAGAAGAGAAAAAAGAGGCAAATAAATGAAGGGCAGTCTACCAAAACCGAAGAACAAAACTTGTGTGTCAAACACTCTGAAGGTGACCTTTTTGTTTGTCCATTAGAGTAGCCTATTTTTATTTGTTGCTGTGAGCTTTCCTGCTGCTGAATTATTCATCTGATTTTTTTTTCCCCCTACAATGGAGCTGAAAGAAAACCCTTCACTTCAGGTCTATGCTCATGAAAACTTGATGACATAAGAGGCATGTGTGTGCGTGCGTGCGTGTTTGTTTTATGGACTGTGAATCATGTATTTGTGTGTGTGTGTGTGTGTACCTGAAGGTAGCTGGATGAAGGAGTTCTGAAGATTTTAATGTTGGTGGTGTTTGAGTTGGGGAGCTGCAGTCCGTCTCTCAGCCACACAATAGATACATCACTGGGATGAGCTTTGACCTCGCAACTGATATTGACAGCGTTCCCCTCCCAGGTATACACAGCCACTGCTCCGTGGATCTTGGGAGCGTCTAGTGAAAAGAACACAGTTAATACAGTTTCTGCCAAAACATTTCAGGCTTTGTGGTTCCTGAATGAAGGAGTAAAAGTAGAGTTTATAAAGGTTTATTTTATTCAGTTAAAAAAGGTGGATGACTGGCAATCTTGTTGTAAAGTCATTTTTACAGGAGAGTACTCATTTTGTGGGCTTAAACACTCTCATTAATAGCGAAGGAAATACTCACAGCGGACTTCCAAATATGCCGCCTGAGCATCCTCTCCAATAGCACTGCGTGCCGTGCAGAGGTACTGCCCGGCGTCTGTGTACTTGACATACTTCAGAGTGAGGGAGGACACGCGAGCATCACTCCTCACCACCACATTGCCATCCAGACTCTAAATGAGAGCAGAGAATAGCTCGGTTTCAGGACAAAACAAAATCATTCCCATCGGTTATGTCCCATAGCCATATTTGCACATTTCTGCAGAAAGACGTATGACCTGAAGAAAGAAGAAAGACAAAGGAAGCCTTAGAAAGAAAAGCCTGCCTCTAATAAGCAGAGCAGACATTACATTAATGAAAAAGTCAGCACACTGCTCTGTGAAGATGTGGAAACATGAGGATGGAGTTGACAGTACAGGGGAGCTTATCAATAATTGATGACAGAAGGCACCAGAAACCATCTAGAGCTTTTCACACGGAGGGCTTAGCAACTCGTGAAATACGCTGATGCATGACGCCAGACAGCAGAGCATTACTTTACATGCCAGGCTTGCACTTTTATCTTGAAGACACTAGGGGCTTAGTGTCGTTGCAAACAACAGTTTTTTTTATAGTAAAACAACATCTTAAGTTAATCACTTGTGGTTATTTCTGGTCTGGCAGGTTGCAGGGCTCCCTGAACTCACATTCAGTACATGACCCAGTTTCAGTGATGAAGGGCACATGCCAAGTCACATAGCATTTGAAACCAGGGGGGGAAAAAACAGACTGCTGGCTAATGAGATGTGTAAATGACCTTCTTGGTCTAGAGATACCTGGTTTCATTCACTTGATATGTAGTGGTACAACTTCCGACCATAAGTGGCTTCCTGACCTTCAGGGTCAACAGCTCCTGTGTTGTTGTGGTTGCTGTTGCCATGTGACACTAAACGGTGGGTGTATAGTTTCAGACAGACCACATTTGTCTTTTTAGGGGAGACCTGGGTTCTGTTAATTAATGTATTATGCAGTCTGTACAAATAAAAAGAGATTTTTGCGTCACTGAAGATTTGGGCGAACTTCACCCTAACAGTTTATTAAAGCTGCTACGTGATTTCCTCTGATCACAGTAGATCTCGGATACTCGAGAGTAAACACGTACTCAAGTCTCAGACTTTTCATGGATTTGAGACATGCAAGTGTTTTTTCTTTATGTATAAAAGTATTATTTTACACAGAGAGCTTCGGTGTCTGTGTGAATCGTTCCTTTTACAAGGTGCTGCAGAACTGAGTATCTAAGTCCTCCCTATTGGTTGCTTTCATGGCTTCGATCCAAGCTGCAGACAAAACAATGGCACGGATGCTTTTACACATATTGAGTTAGGGCCCAGTCTGGGCAGCCATGTAAGAGAAACCCTCGTTAGTTTGTATTCAAATTCAACAGACAAAGCATGTCTGGGGCATTCATTATGCATAACGGGTAGCAGGACCAGGGAGACACTTACATAACACACTACCCTTTTATTCTGACCCCTGTGCAGAAATCATTTCTCCCTCGACCCCTGAGGTACTGCTTCTGACTCCTGCATCTGTGCAACGCGCCACATGTTCGACCGTGTGAGTCAGTATGCTTCAGCACTGAGCCCTCTTTCATTTCATGCTTTCGGAGAATGCAGTAAGAACAACGTAAAGACAGTCTTCTCAGAGCCGCACATCCTCTGTATGAAGCTCATCGTGAATGTATAGCAGAGGAAAAATGATGTACTGCACTTTAATATCACGATTCATTAATGTTTTATAAGTATGGATTCTCAGTATGAATGCATAATGTGCCAGTGGTTGTCTGTTGGAAACATTTTGGATCATTATTTGTTGCCTTTAAGACACAGATACATGTCTGCGTGACAACCTGGTGTGAGAAAATAAAGACAGAAGCGGCTCTAATAAATCAGACCAAACTGACAGCACAGCTCCGACAGCTTCTTCAGCTTTACCGGCAGACGAGCAGCGAGACACTGCTGGAACATCAGAGCATAAAATAAGAGAATACACCGAGGACATGTTAAACTCATGTCTCACCAAATCTTAGCTGGTCCAGCATACAAATGTACTTTCCCCCCTGAATGTACTTTCCCTTCCGCCGCCTTCTCAAATGAACACTCAGCTGCCTACGCATTTGCAACAAACATGCTCAGCATGCTTATACACCTCCTCTGTGCGGTTTGTAATGGGATCGCTTGCTGAGACAGACTGATCAATTCAGAGTGCAGGTAGACATTAAAAACCATATCATTATGGCTGAAAGCGAAAATTATTATTGCACGACCCAATAATATAAAGCGATGCACTCACGCCCTGAAACCGCAGATGTGCTGCAAATATGCCCCTATGGATAAAATCTGAGAGACAGTTAACTAAAGCGTGTTCTGGTTTTTACAGAACAGTAGCGCTTGTTTTGGATTATCTTCATCCTTCGTGAAAAACTGAGCAGCTTAGCCAACAAAGATAGATTTCATACAGTTTGGGCTTTTGGCTCGTGTCTGTACAGCCGATCACTCACTCACTTTACAGTTAAGACTGGATAGCAAGCCAAAAAAAAGATAATAAAGCCAACCAGCAACAAAAGAAAATGTCCGGTGCCACTCAGTTCTACAGCTTAATACTGCTGATGCACAAAAATGTAAGCGCCGCCATATGTAAATCAGTTTAACACAAACCTAGTAATTACTGTCAGCATGTGCTTGATGAGAAAGGCTCTTCCTCACCTCCTGTAGTGAGCTAGGTCTGATAAGTTTTTCTTATTCTAAACACTTTATAAATGCATGTCAATATGGAGTGATGGTGGGAAAGTGTAAATGTTAAAAAAAAAAAAAAATCACAGGGAGGAGTCAAAGGAAAAGACCAAAACCTGCTGGATGTGCAGAGCTCCCTGCTGTTTAAAAATAAGATCGAAGGTCTATTTGGGGAACCGAATGGTCTAAAAATATGGATTTATTTCCTGTAAGATGTCAAAAAAAAGAAGTATAAATAGTAATGGCAACCCTAACATCTGATCCTGCACCTGAAGCGGTGATGCGCTGATCGTCGGCGACACTCTTTTTGCGAGCACAATTTGCTGTTCATTTGGAAACCGAAAAGAAGAATCTGTACCAGCTCTGTCCTGTAACAGGGTGCACTCAGCACTCATATTGAAGATGACAAACTGATATTTCTCACCAATTTTCTCACATATGTAAAACACATATTCGATAGTGCAGAAAGTTGAAGGAAAGCTTATGTGGGCAGCTCTTTCCTTTGCCAATTTCCACTTTCTTTCAGAAACACTCCCTGGCTCTGATACTCTGGGCTGTTGCACAAAGACATCTTTCATGTTCTCATACATATTCATTCATCTCCCGTCCAATAAATTAAGACTATACATGCAGTATGTCAAAAATACATTTGAAGCTATAATCAAGAATTGGCTGAGTGAGGTGTGGGGACGTGGGTGGGAGTGTTTTAACTTAACAAAATAAGTTTGAGAGAAAACAGGCTGGGAAAAAAAAATAAACACAGCTTGGAACTGAATTATCATAAAATCTATAAATGATCAAAAACAAGCAATTAAAAAAATCATATCCGAGCATGCAAATGTCTTATATTGACTTATCTTCTTGCAGGCTAAAGATCTGATTAAAAAACAGAGTGAAGTAGGATTCTGAATGTTAAGTTTATATGGAAACCAAACAAGTAAAAACAAAGACAGACAGAGCTGCTGTTTGCCGGCCTGTTTGGTTTCAGCACCTATCTCAGGGTTGATACTCTCCCCCGACCCTTATTTGATCGCGAGTTCTGATCTGCATCTATCCACAACTGAATTAGACTCCCCTGACATGAAAGATGGATGGGTTGTAGGAAGAAAGTCATGCATTTAGAATACCTTGTGCTGCTCGGGTCGAGTCCATGATGCCTGTAGAGGACAGAGACACAACAACAAACAGAAGGCAGAGCAATTCTTAGAAGGTAACTCTTATCCAGGCGAAGCTGGGATGCTGCATATTGCATTCAAGTATTAAGTGTCTGGTTTATTTTCCGTACATTGACAGTCCCTGAGTGTCTTGTGTTTTGCTAAAAGTCTGCAGATAAAATAAGAAGTATGTTTTAGATTTCCTTTCCGGAGAAGCCTATAATGTAAATATATATTTCTGGGCGAGTTTTTATTATTTTTTCTGTACTGCACACCGGAACAGCACTGCTTCTAGCCCCAAAATAAGTAACTCTATTGGCATCATGATAGCACAAATGCCTTCAGATAAGAAGGTTATTGGTTTATCGGGAAGAGGTGACTCCATTACAGTGCAACAAAAAAAAAAGATACGTCGGCCTGTTGGCCAAAGTGGAACGGCAATTATCGACTCACAATCCATTTTTGAGACTTGAAGCAATAATGAGAATATAAAACCCAATAAAGCTGAATTTACTCTAGCACTTATTCTGTCTGTCTGACATCAAGAAACAACAGTAAGCGCCCGAGTCATCAAGCCGCTGAACAACACTTGCTGTGTTGCTCAATAAGCAATGAGGGGTATAAAAGAAACAATTTCGCTGCAGCCCTTTCCTGCGCCCCATGTGAAATCTAGAAACAAATCTTTGTCTACAGGTGTCCCGCATTATGTTGAGTCATTTCGCAAGACAGATGTTCGACTCTGAATGTTAACTAGTACTTATACCAGAGTTTCAAATGTAGTGTCCCCCCCCCCATTGTTATGCTCTGATTGTATTTCAAGGATGAAATAGACAGAAATGTGATTTGCATAAATTCAGAACTTCGAGTTCTTTGACAAATAAAAGAAATGAGAGCACCTCTTCCTGTCAGAGGTTATTTATAAATCTAGACACCTTAGCTTTAAAAATATTCCTTCTGCTGTTTGAAGAACGGATGCACTAAAGATTAACCTCTGAAAACTGTATTATTATCGCCATGCAGAGAGCAAACTCTCCTATCGAGGCATCACACTTCACTTCTCATGTCTAATTAGTGAATTTACAGTTGCACATGCTGCCTGTCTTTATGAAACTATAGCAAGTGGTGTTATAGTATGCCACTAGCATAAACTAAAGGGACGCTTGACTCATTTTGTTCCTGAGCTAACAAAATTGCATCTATCATCTCGTGATGATGTTGTTTGTGTACTTCCTCTACTGAACACAGAATTATTTAACAGCAGGACAGATGAATCAAACCTCCGCACAACAAACAAATAACTGTAATAGAAAACATGTCAAGTTAAATCACAGTGAAACTGAAAAAGCCCAACTCGACAAGACAAAAAAAGCTTTTTTTTTTGGAGAGCATGCTCGATGGATTTGATGACGCTGAGGAGGAAAATGTTAAGCATGACAACGGGATGAGATGACCCACATAGTGAAGAAGTGCTGAAGCGGAACAGGCAAAATGATAAACAGCTATTTCATCAGGTGCGGCAGCAAGAAAATGTCAAGTAAATGAATGCAATCTGCTGGAATAATTGAAGGGCCAAACAGGGAAACAAACCATCAGTGAATTCACATCTGAAATCGCCACTTATTATCCTCTGATAATCAATGCAGGTAGCTTGGTAAGTAACACAAAGACCATATGGTCTCCTCGATTCAAGCAGCTTATATCAGCCTGATTCACCGTTTACTATGACAACAAGCACAAAGAGGAGACAATCAAACACTTATTGTGTCATATCATCTGCTAAGCTTTAATGTAATTTCACTATGTTCCTAAGAGCCTTGTAAATCCTCCCAGTAGAAACGCACTGTGCACCGTACATCATTACAAACAGCAGTCGGCTGTGTGTCACCGCAGTGCTAAGAAAGAGCGGTAGCCCAATTAAAACAGGCAACCTAATAGTCTGGAACATCACCACGTCATCCGCACACACTCATCTTCGGAGCTGCTTTTGCATTAAGTGAGCTGACAAGTATCGCTGTCATATCTGAGGCGGCGAACAACAGCAGATGCGAGCGTGCAAAACGGGAGACGCCAAAGCGCACAATCGCTTCCCAGGGCGAACGCGCAGAACAATGTGGTGCCGGTTCCCTTGGGACTTCTCATTTTTCCAGCCCATTGTTATTCCCTTCCACAGAGAATTATCCTTGCTCTTTCTTCTGACATGAATTGGAATGTCAGCGCGAAGGGGGCGACGCGGCGAGAGGAGGGAGAGCAGACGCACTGAAACAAATACACTAAACACATAAATGTACAGAACCCTGGCAGTGTTTCATTCAGTGGTGACGCCTGACTTAAAGTGATGATTATGCATACTGTCATCGTCCTGTGTCATTAACTGCTGAGCCTCAGAACCTCTGCCAGCACATCACAGACAACTGACTCGTATTTTAGTCAAGGAACACTTGCATCACCCCGGTACTGAGCTAGCAGGCGTGCTGTTGTAAATGAGTAGCCTTTTGTGTTTGGAGAAGACAACGCTCGCTCTCAATTAAAGCACGGCTCTGTTTCATATGCCCTGCCCAAACTGTTGCCTCACAACATTAATCAGACCTTTTTCATTAAGCAGGTTATTATTCATAAAACAATTAGGGATTTATTTTAATTCTAATTGTGGATGTGGATGTTAGAGTCGGCCCCAAAAGCAGATTTTTAGTCCTGAAACGTCTTGATTACAGACATCGAATCCCATCAGCGAATCAACTATAAACTTTAATTTGCTTTTAAGTTTTATAATTAGTCCTCCTTCGCTACAACTTCCGTCTGTATGGTTCAAAACAGTCCAAGATAATTGCCGTTTGGAAACTCTGTGCATCAAGCAGAATGTTTAATATGTATTCAAATAAGCAAAACATTCATTATGTAGATAATGTACAAAGCATGGATAAATACTTCATTTACATTTTCAGTTATTAAAAGAGACACTTATCTGGAGTGACTCGCTGCGAATGCATTCAAAGGCCTGAAACGACCGAATGCCACACGCAAAGTTGATGAAAGTTTCAAAATAAATATATAAACACTTAACTTTAATAGCCGTATAAACAAAACTACGACTATTCCCGGATAAATACCAATTTGAATTTGAATCATAACCCTCAGCAGGCACACGCCGACGAGACAGCAACCGTTTGTCAACATACAGCCGCTTTTGTATTGTACGATACGGTAATCTCCCTCAATCCTCACAGAGTGCACCCCTTTCCTCAGCCTGCAGACAATGCCTTTGTCTGCAGACACTGAAGATTATGTGTAGGAGGTTATTCAGAATGAATTTGTTTCTCCCCGCGTTACCCTTTTAACACCCAAGACCACAGTAAAAAAAAAGAGAGACCAAGCCAGACAGGATTTCCTTGAGCATCAAACAGACAATGCAGACAGTGAGCGGCTAATCTGTCACAGGATATCAACTCTAACGTAGACCGTCATGCTTTCTTACATGATCAAAACGCAGCGTCTCAAACTTTTCTCTAATCCTTATCTTTCTGCTCAAACATTGTACAGTCCTGACATCCCGTACAAAGGCTGAGGCTCCTCTATCTGCTGTCTTCCTGACCTGCGAAGATGACATAATCAAAACCTTAAGCTAGCTATTCTTTTGATTTACATGTGTGACGGGAACTTACTGGGAGGTTAAAAAGTACAGGAGGTGTAAACTTGAGCTTAAAGGTACCCTGTGGAGGTTTTTACACAGTGTTTCCACATGTGGGTCCACATTCTGTCGTCACATGCACACGGGGCTGTGGGTGGGAGATGCGATACACACTCCAGCTAATAGTTTCACGCTGTTCCACTGATCTACAGGTGGCGGCGACGCAGCGGCAACTGCAGGGGAGAAGAAGACCGCAAGCAAATAAACATGGGTGTAAACAACTGCAGGTATGAAACTTGAGGAAAAATAGGCTTTCTCAAATCTTTTATGAGGAGGGGCAATACATGTTAAACATCTGTTACACCTCGAGGATTGACACGATGTGTTTCGGTGAGTGACGGCGAATGTAAACAAAAAGTTTTATTTATAGTCCACAGGGCACCTTTAATAAATTCTAAACAGATGTTTGTTTCAGGGTTGCTCCGTCTTTGTAACTTTGAAGATGGAAGCGAACCAAAATAATACAAACGTGTGCAAACGCTTCCTGATGCTTTGCTTCGTTCCAAGCTGGTATCTGTCTTATGATATTTGGACTAAGAACTGAACCGAGAAAATCTGTGCTGGCCGTTCTCGAATACATCAGATTACTCATTTTACTGTTTTACTCACTGAGCAGAATCAACAGAAAGGAAAAGAGCAAAACTTTGATTAATAATATCAACGCTCTTCTCTTATGCCACTGAACAAAACACAACTGCTGTGTGATAAATTACTGTATAAGAATAAAATCTTTTTTTTTTATGATCACAGGGTTCTCCGTGAAAACAGTGTGTGTGCTCGATGCACAGTACTATTCAAACAAAAAATGAAGGCAGCTAATCAACCGGGGAGCCAAACAACACATTCAAATATACTGCTAATTAATTCTATCTATTCATCCTCACCACACATCTAAAATGGCACAGTGCAGATCTGTACTGGCTCTGACCAATACAAAGATCTCACATCGATACGTTAACGAGAACACATTGCGCTTGACTTCCTTTTAAAGTTTTGAACGGTGTGTTAACAGCTGTATTGTTTTTTTCTTCAATTCACCATGTCCACCCCAAACGAATGTTGTTTCTTTTGTCACACCCATCCTGGATGAAATTCAGCTGTTATGATGATTACAGACAGCGTGACATGACGGACATCAGACGAACAAACAGAGCAAGACAATGAAACAATTAGCAGCCATTCATTAGAGCCCCCGCCGTGGAAATGATTTCCCTTTGCTGATAAGCAGAACTATGAAGGAAAAATCTACGCAATCTGCCTCTACTCTTCCTAAACTCTATGGCCATTCGAGTCGGGCTGCTAATCATTTCTTGGACGACAGCTGTGAACAGAGATGACACAGATCACGAAGAATACTGCAGACTAAAGTGCAAAACACGCTGCCGCCACAGCGCACAGCTGTTCGTCACATGGCATCTGCCGCATGACATGCCATGTTGCGGTTTGTCAGCAGGACGACGAGGTGCAGAAAGTGGTCGGGTAATGGATTTTGTAGTTGCTAGTATTCTTGATAATAACACAAAGCCTGTCTGTGTGCTATTCATACACTCAGCAGTCAGCCCTCACGCCTATAATATCGCTGGGCCAGGTAAAGCTTTCTGTGACACGTCATGGTGTGAGGGATGTAAGAGGTCTGAGTGACTCTAGCCTTCCGATGAGTCTCCTCACCCATTATGACAGCTTCAAGACCACAAAGGAAGATAATCTGTCACTGACAGGAAGTCGAAGTACAGCAGCTGGGAGGTCTGTTGTGCAGAAAATGCTGTTTCTCAGGGGACACCTACGCCGGATAACAGGACGGAGGTGTAAACGGTTACTGTGCAATGCCGGCGTCAGCGTGTGTCGGCAGCGTGGGTTTACGAAGAAAAGCAAAAAAAATCACGGCGTGCGTCATGTGGCGGTAGTGTGTTTTGCACGTGACGTAAAGCTCCACTCAGAACCTATTTTTGAGTATCATACACTCAGCCCTGCAGGCCTGACAGGTGGCTGTGAAAATCAATTCAGTCGCAATGGATTTCAAGAGAGATCAGTTTTCACAGTTTGAAAAATATCCATTAAACCTCTCCTTCCTACATCTCCACTGGCCACCTCTACGATCAGTATGTTCCAAACACTCTGATTCACATATCTGTCTGCGGGGGGGCGAGGGTTTGACACTCAAAAGACAGACTTTAAGTGGAGCAATTTACCCTCAGTTTACTGACATAAATGTTAGACAGTCTACAGAACTATGGAGATGACAGACAGACGGAGCTGGGCTTGAATCCAGGCAACCTCATGCTGTGATGGAAAGTTTGAAATGATCAGGCAACAGCGACACAGAAATGGCATTTCCATTTTATTACATTACTAACAACATATTCATCTGATCTCATGAGGAAAGCTACACACGCTTTCGTATCACAAGATCAGTGAAGTTTGCAGGCTATATTTGGGAAGCATGCAACAGTCGAATCAATTTCATGAACTCTGATGAGATCATTCCTTGGGGTTTTCAAGAAACAGCTGGGAAATTTCCAATAAAAAGGGGATTACTTGATTTCAGTTGGGGTTTTTGTCAAATCTGGAGGCATATTTTGCAACAGTGCATTTCTGTGCCACGCGGATTTCATACCTGATAGATCCTGTTTAGATGTGCCTGTAGGAAGAAAATGTAGCGCATGTAATGGACTGGCTCCAGAATTCCTCCATGAGCTACAGTATCTTTCTAAAGCATTTCCCCCCCCATTAACTCTCAACTGTAGCAAGACATCAAGACCTTGAAGAACCAGGCCATGTGGGCAATAGATGTACGGGAATACCAATCAGGTATTCATTGCTTTTGATGGTTTGCACTTGTAATATTGTAAAAGACATTACCACGGAAATAGGATCAAGGCCGGAAGTGAAATACTAGCTCTGAACCAGTGCAGCATCAAAAGAAAGTTAAAAGATGGTAGCAGCATATTGATAAATGTTAGAAATTATAACATTTTAATAGAAAAACTTTTCAATCACCAGCATGAGCAGAATAATGATAACGGTGATTGAAAACGCTAAACAAACACTTGATCGTTCAAGTGCTCATTCTAGCAAACACCGTACAATAAGAAGCAGACAAAGTTTAATTATTGCCTCAAATTGCATGCTTATTTTTGGGAATGTTATAATTGGGTTTTCTGAGGCAGATTTTCTTGACATTTGGGAGAACTTGAGTCAAATCTGAGTGTACTCCATGAGTTTCGCTGAGCTAATTACACGAGATCCGCTGGGCCATCTCAGAGGAGCTGCTAATTTAGGGGAAATAATCAGCGGCGCATAAAACTTGTTGAGGATGTTGCGCCACGTAAGCGCGGAAGAAGAACCCACACCTGCACATGATCGATATTCCTCCTGAATTTAGGTTAAAGGTATTCAATTCGTCTCCTTGAGACAGCTGGCGTCCTGCTGGTTTGCCTTCCTCCCTGGTGGTTACTAGTCAGTGTGCCCCAATTCTACATCACACACTAATGCATTATAGAGCATGCTATAAAAACTGTACAAGACATGTACCATTTTATTTTGTACATACAGGAACTGATGCATTAGATTCACTGATATCACTCCATTAGAAATGTAGAAAAACCATCAATCTGCGAATTATAAAATAAATGTTTTCATGGCTTATAGTAATTTTTTAAATCAGAGATAATAAATAAATGTATTTTTAGCATCATTGTAGGATGCCATTTTCTCAGTGCATATTAGCTAGAATTTATGTACAGTATGCATCTGGGACATCAGCCTGCTTTGCACCTGGGGTGGTTCATTAACTCCAGCAGGAAAAAACGCTTACAAGACACAGAGTCTCGTGCACCTAAGATTTTTAGCTTCCATGTCACCCATACTCTTTATCATTTTTACCTGCTCTCCTTCCACGAAGACGCGTTCACCGTAGCTCCAGCTGATGGTGGGAGTTGGATCGCCTGATGCTTCGCAGGTCAGAGTTACCTGCTCCTCCATCTCCGAACTGCTCTGGTTCACCATGTACGTGATCTTAGGTTTGACTGCAAACACAGAGGCAGAGTCATCAGGACGGCACTCGCAGAACAAGACAGCCAAGTGGTTTGGTAGCTCAGGAACAATACGTAAAAGAGCAACTCTGTGGATTTGGGATGAGTTCAAAAGGAGGATGAGGATCACCGGCTTGACAGGTGAGTGGGATTCTCGTGGCAACAGAAAAGCATTTAAGCTTTTCCAAACCTAGCAGCAGTGGCAAAGTTGTGATAACTGTATGTTGAGCCACAGATAATTCATGTAATAATTTATTTAGCCTATCTCAAAGGAGCCGGTCTTCATTTTTGTTTATATTTGAAAGAACTGTCGCGGCGTTACAGCACGCTTAATCTAACCTGAAAGCGCAGCAGGGTGCCGCAGCTGCGACACGAGCAGAGGAAAGCAAAATGAAGGGCTAACTCTGAAGTTGAGCATTACCCTGCGCCTTCATATTTCTCGATCCACTCCATTAAGAGTGAACACGTGGATCAAGCAACACACTATATGTAAATCTGCTTAATATACTCCGTACAGACGGGTGAATAATGGAAAAACCTGGATTAATGAGTGGAAGAACAGTGACTGCAAATGGCATCCAGGGCGCAAGGGGTCACTGATTGGTTTGATGAGTATAAAAATGATGTAATCAGATGCTACGGCCAATCACAGTCATTAAATTTCCACCCACGTGAACACCTCTGGGAGATATTGGTCCAACATGTCTGTCAAATGACGAATGGTCCTCCAGTTACACAACGCTTTACTAAGACACGTTCCTTATTGTGTTGGTTTTTCCTTTTTATCCGTCACCAGTCTGTATAATTTACAGTTTTTAGCACAATGCCACAGTTGCAGCCTTGTTGGAATCTTAACCATTCATTTTCAAATAAACAAAGCAGCCATAATTTAAAGTATTTTAACAGACTGCTGCACAGTTTGTATTAACAGCCAGGGATCCATTTTCTGATCCTTTCTTATCGTTAGAGCGCTGGAACCATTTTCCAGGACATAGCATTATGAGCGCTAGGTCCAGAGAAAGGGCACAAACAAATGAACAGTGTCCAGCAGTTTCACACTGAAGCCATGTGTCAGCAGGTGAAGAGAGCAGAGCAGCTCTGAGTATTTCACAGGTGTACAAGGCCTCTGAAAAAGCTTCTGCTGCCGTCTGACAGCTGAATTTAAACGTCAGTATTCTGTTCAGGCTGGAGAGAGAGAGAGAGATGAGAGAAAGAAATCCTGCATAAACCGTGCTGCCTCTACGGCTCACACAGATATTGATGCAGAATACATTTTCTGAGGTCAGGTATTGAGTCTTGCTTTACTAATTTCAGTGTAGCACCTATTCGAGGACTGAAAATCTATCTTCCTAATCAGACTGATTCACAACACAACATTGTCTCCTACATGAATGGTTATTTCACAGGACAGACTTCTGTTTTTGTTCTGTCCAGGCTCCCCTCGCTGGTTTAAAGTGAGTTAATCAGTCGGAGAAAAGTGTTATCGCATCACATTGTCAATCAAATTGACCATAACAGAGCCACAAAATGAAGTGGTAAAGAAGTTGGCTTTTCTGTGTTCTCTCTTCACAAATAAGACCTAAAAGCTCTCATGGATGGGTACTCAGTAATTTAACACATTGTTCCAGACAGCATTATTGGATGTATTCTGCAGGATGCAGCTACAAAAGGAAGTCAAATGCTTCCTCAGTGGGGTGTGGATGGAGAACATACTGCATCAGGCGAATTTCAGACTCAGTCATCATAACACACAGAAACATATTGATATCATACAATGCAACGTACAATTTCCAAGGATATTATCATCGGAGAGAGCTATTGTGAATAAAATCCATATATCCACTGGAAAGCAGAAGAAAAAAAAAACATTTCAGATCTTGCATGAGAAGTTTCCTTCAAAGGCTCAAAGATGACACCAGTACCAGTACCAGCGGACGTTAAACAGCTATTACAGAGTAATTTTTTTATATTGGTTCCCAAACAGGTCTGTAATTTGTATGTTGGCGTTAGCATGTGTCTATCTATCCGATTAGCAAAAGCATTTTTTTATTTCAGGTGAAACTCACATTTCACACTGAGCTGATAAAAAAAAAAAAAAAAAAAAAAAAATCAACCTCCACTTTAAAATGCAAAGATGATATTCTGCATTCAAATTACAGAGGGGGCCACTAAGTTCCCTGAAAGATAGCAGGTAATTGCGGCTGTAATTATTACTGGGGCTGGGTTAGAGCTGAAAAATGATCTGCATATGCACCTCACCATCCCCGGAGAAGCCAGTCTGAATGTGGCCTTTTTTTCTGAACATCACGTTTAATTGTTGCCTGATTATCGAATATTTATTTTCAGGGGCTGTTCAGAGCTGTAATATTTAAGAAAATATAAATATAGAAAAACAGTCTGGGTATCAAAAGGTACTCAATATTTAACTCCAATCAGGGTCAGGGGAAAAAAACACGGCCAGGAAAACACATTTACACAGCTTTCATATGCAGGAGTGGGAAGGAAACGCATGATTGCAGCTTTTCCCATATTGATGTAACGAGAGCAAAGCTTTGTGAGTGCGAGAAAATCTTCAAGATAATGAGGTAAATCTTGCTAAAGAGGTAAACAATGTGCTTTGAAAGCCTTCTTCAGTAAATTTTATGGTAATTGTTTACCCGTTGAGCTCTGAAGATCCGGGCCCCGGCATCTCAGTTGTTTAGGAAAATGAACTGCGCCAATTCATTTATTGTATATTTGAATAGAAAGACTGCATGAACTCATATTGTGATTGGAAAGCTGGTCATCTTGACGTGACGAAATAAAGACAACAACATAGTAGTGGGCAAAAGTGAAAGAGAACAGAAAAAGGATTTCAAAGAGTTCAGCTGAGCTCTTCCCACTTGGCCAGTTTTCTAAATCCTTAAGCTTCAGCCGTACATGAAACAACCACTACCCACACTCAAACAACACTTCGCCTTGTATCCCTTACAAAACACACACATAACCATACTATTGTTCTCCTCCCACCTACACACCCCTATACCTCATTCCCACACGCTTGGAATCATTTTATTTGTCATTTTAGTTCATGTATGTTTGGATGCGTGCATGTATGTACGTACGCATACACAACGTTCTGCCTTACCGAACACTCTCAGACTGAGCTCCTGCTCACTTTCACCAGCCTTGTTCTTGGCGATGCAGGTGTACTCTCCTTCATCCAGCTTGGTCACATCCATTATAGTCATTTCTGAGCCATCTTCATTAAAGCTGTACTTCTCTCCTGCCTCCAGAAGTACGTCGTTCCTGCCGAAAACAGAGCGCGGACCATGAAATTCATCATTTCGCGTTAAGGTTTTCTTAAGGAGAACTGTTGCTAGTCGTGATCCTTGGGTCTTTAGAAACTAAGCTGCGTGGAAAGGTCAAGTGATGAAGTAGAAGTGTAGTGAGGTAAAAAGAAACGAGGTGAAAGCTGAAAATCTGCAGGCATAAAATGTTTTCAGAAATTGACAGTGATGATGTTTTTTTCCCCCTGTGAGCCTTTTGACATTTGGTGTTAAGAATCAATTTTAACAAAAGTGACTCGTGTATTTTCATCTTGTCCACGTGGAGTATAAATTGTTTGTCACCGTTGGCAGCCATGTAAAAGAGATAATGATCTCTGGCCTCTGTCTGTGTACAGCTCTCAACAAGTTGCAGGTGCTGTCTTACTGCACAAATATAAAAAAAAATATTCCAAGGGCAACAAAACACACACACACAAAAACAAGGCCAAGAGTAGCTCCTGGGTTTGCATCCCCCCGATCTAAGGCGTCTACACGGCTAACTGCTGCTGTCTTGGAAACAAGATAAACAGGAACAGTTTAACAAAGCGGGAGTCTGTCAATGGCTGTATTCAGATACACAGCATAATGTGGCTATTGATGACACCGCAGTCTTCAGGTTTCACTGTTTACATGCACCTCTGATACTCTGTGATTAAGTGTCCTGTTGCAATGAATAAACCGGTTAGGAGAATATCTCAGAGTCTCTGGCATACACTCAGGTTGATGGAAGTAAACTGGTGCAGTGGGCCAATACCTTTCCAGAATAAGAGCCCTAAAGGCCAACAAGCAAACA
The DNA here is from genome assembly GCA_023373845.1 of Nibea coibor. NCBI lineage: Eukaryota > Metazoa > Chordata > Actinopteri > Sciaenidae > Nibea > Nibea coibor. The sequence continues at coordinate 7,688,906 of CM041716.1, read as the reverse complement.
AACCTCATCCCCTTTATTTTGACAAGCTCTGGATAGGATGCTCACATAGGGCTGTTACACATACAACCCACACAGCTTATTTCTAATTACCCACATCCCCTTAGTCCGCTGCTTTTACCGATGTAACGATATGATAACCCGAATCTATACCCTGTGCTATGACAGTAAAGTTGAATCTTATCGGATATAATCTACTGACGCTATGAGCCAACGACCATCTGCACTCTTTGCAACAGCTGGCACTGCCACTATTAAACACACATTTCTAACCACACTAGAAGCATGAACGTTCCACGGATGGCGATGTCAGTCTGTCTGTTGATGTGTCACATGTCTGTAGCACCTCTCAGATGGACTACCACGATATTAGGTGCAGATATTCATGAGCCATAGAGGATGAATGGCACTGACTTTGGTGGTCTCTGACTTTTACTCGAGTGCCACCAGCAAGCTGACATTTTTAGTTCAGAATAAAATGTCTGATGATCACAGGATGGACGGCCATGAAATGAGGTTCAGACACTCACGTCCCTCAGGAAGAACTGTAATAACTTCCTTCAACTTTCACCTTCGCTACATTAAGGCCGAATATACAGAACGAATCCAACATCGGCTCAGCTGGGCTTTATATTTATTTTATTTGAATTTTTAGTTTTTTTTGTAAATTTGCAAATGTTAACACGTTTTTAGACTGACATAATGATGAATATGAAAATTCTTTATAAGCCATAACATCCTAATTCTTTAGCTTTTTTATAGACTATGTTTAGTCCAGTCTGCAGGACAGTAATTCTACAAACTGACAGATACATCAGATTCATAACGGGCAGTTTAAATTGTTTGGGTGATGTGCAGGGATCTGACAAGTGCTGCTGCAAATGTTGAAAGCATTTGTCTCCCCAGTTGCTTGCAGAGTTTTACCTTGTCCAGGTCACCATGGGTTCAGGATAGCCATCAACAGCACAAGTCAACATGGCAGGCTGCCCGACATCTGCTGTGGCATTCACCTCTGACTGCCATACCCTGATGGTCGGGAGCACTGAGACACAGAGAAATAAATAATGCAACAGATGGAAAGAAAAAAATAAATTGGTACATACATACTTCCATAGGCAAATAGTCACATAGACACATAGGAGGGAAAAAAACAGAGACAGACGCAGTGACAAATTCAGAGCACTTATTTTAAGCACACTCATTTGCTAGGCTCAGAAGTTGCAGGAAACAGACTTCATTAGCATGGAACATCTTTGATGCGCGGTTGCTCTGGGCAACTGTTTCCACATTGATGCTGAGCCTGGTCGCCTCTGAGGATTTACAGCTTATTTGAGCGTCATGGGACACCTGCTGCACAAAAACACGCACGCAGGAACAAAAAGCAAAGCGGGAATAAAGTGTGAGGGCGAGAGGGCTGCTAACCGTTCACGACGACCTTGATGACCCGCAGATCAATCTCGCCGCGGGCCATGAGGCGACCCTCGCAGGTATACAAGCCCTCATCGGTCTTCTTTATGCCACGGATCTGGAGGTGATTGTTTCCCAGCACCTTAAAGCGCACTGAAAAGAAGCAGAAGACGAATGCACTGTCAGGTGTGATAGATATTTGACATTATTATATCATATTTAGGTACAAGTCACTTAAGTTTTTTTTATGATAAGCAGCTGCTGTTGTGCTAACAAAGCGGTTACATACCATACATAAAGAAAACTGTGTGAATTAGTCAACCATGTTAAATATTCAGTTTGATATATCTGGCTGACAACGTATCACTTTAACACTCATGTCTGATTTAGTCACAAATATCTCTGCGTTATTAGCATTACAAACATAATGTTGAATTTATGCATTTCCTTCAAGCTCCATTAGTCCAAGGAATACATAATATTTCTCTTTTATGTTTTATATTTTATCTGGAGTCTACTGTTTCATAAAAATACAACTCTGTTTTGGACACATATCGTGTGTAGTTTTCCACTTTGTCATATTCACATCAGGGAGCGCGCCCTTCACTCTTTCCACAAGCTCCAGAAAGACAGAAATGTGGCCAAAGCCCATAAGAACCCCCTCAGTTTTTTTAGATGAGATGTGAACCGAATAAAATTTAATCATGTAGTAATTCGAAATACGATTGCAACCCACACATGAGCTTGTGTTATTATTTTTCCACGGCGCAATATCAACAATACCATACGCATTATGACACCGCTCAGTGTGAGTAACAGAGGATGAACTGTATTTTCAGATTCAAAAACCAAATTAATTTTTCCTTTCAAAGCGCAGGATAAACCCAGGAGAGGGACGGCAACAGAAGCATCAATGATTTCATGTGTGTGGTAATCCTCTGTGCCTGTGGTTGTATTTCTGACTGTGTAGTCTGGTAGTGTGTGGTAGGATGTCTGTTTCACTTACAATCGATCGGTCACATTTCGGTTTTAGCTTAATTTGTTGGTGTTGATTTCATGTTGGTTGTCATGAGAGTTTACACAAAAATCATGACTCATCACGTTAAAATGAGTAGTTATACTTCCCTGATCAATAAACAAAAGATAGAAACTTTCATTTTTGAAAGCATTGAAGCAACACATCACAAGGTTTTCTTTAAAACAAGAAAGAGACATTATGCAAATAACTGTGCAAACTAGACCGTGCAAATGGAATATGAAACAATATTTAAGGCTATTCATATTCATTAGTTGATGTCAAAGAGTTGGAGTTGAACCAAACATTAAGAACTCAGGAATATTAAGAATGTGCCAAATGAAAACAAATGATAGGTGAAATAGAAATGTGATCCCGGTGCCGCTCAGAGAACTCTTACCGTCTTTTTCCAGCTGGATTTTTGCTCCTTTATATTTCCAGAAGATGCTGGGCGGAGGCGAGCTGATGACGTCACAGATAATGTTGGCGTTGTCTCCCTCGGTAAACTCTTGGGGTGAGGGTGCATTGGTGAAGGTGATTTTTTCTGGAATATAAAACGCAGAAAAGTTTTTACTCGTTGATATTTAAGTATGAATCTCGTCTTCAGGAGGAATACGCTTTTATTTACGGGTAGAAACGTTTGTTAAGTGTTCCTTATAAATAAAAGAAAGTTTTCACACACACAACAGGACTACTTCAAAAATCACACTAGCAATTTCCTTTCAATCCCCCTACAATTTTCCTGAAGAATGACGGTAAAACTGGAAGAGTGCCTGGCAATTTTACCAATCACCACACTTTTATACAGCCGAAGAAATCCAATTCTCCTCAACACCGCCATCTTCTCTGAAACTACGATGAAGAGGACCTTCTTTCCTTCATACTTGCTTCATCGGGCCTTGTGTTACCTCAAGCTTGTTATTTCTTATTAAGACTGAATCATAATTTGGTTTTAAGTTGCCAGAACCAACAAACAGTGTGTAAGATTTAGGGGGCTCTACTCACAGGCTCTTTAACTGAATTTGCTGAGAGCTACACAGGGCATGGACTGAAGCACCGACGTCACCTCACAGTGTCAACTCAGGGCAACCATTACAGTAACATCCAGCTCATTTCTTGAAACGTGCAAAAACTTTTAAAGCAGAACACTGAAACACACATACGGCTGTAAAATGCATTGACTGCAGAGGGCACAGGGGATAAAATTGCAGCAGCTGTTATTTTCTTTGACATTAAATCTTCAAACAGCTGCTGCTGTCATACTTTCCTTTCCTATAGACGGCAGAGGGTGAGCTTTACAACAATGGCAGAAGCTTAGTTAACGTGAATGGGAGTTGTCTACAAACAACATCGACAAATAGTTAAATGTCGCACACAACTTGTCAATGTTCTTAACGTTCAGCCAAGAGGAATGTTCATCGAACAGAACAAATTAAAAAAATAAATCTTTAATTTTGTTATTGACGCCGTATATTGATTTTAGTATGCCATGTCAATGTAAAGACTTGTAATAATGACCTAAAACAGGAAGTGAAATAAAAGGAAAAGTTGTGTTTGGAAAAGGATTTCATCACTGATGGACATTTGCTGATGCTTGGCATTCATGGAAAATAAAAGCCATTACTCACAAGAACTGCACAACAGACAGGATCATTAAGCAGCCCTCTAATGGTCTTCCGACCGTTTATTGAACTGATGAAAAATCCATCCTCACTTGAAAAGAAAAAGAGTAATGTGTTGCCCTTGAGCAGTCAATAAAATACTGAGTTCAATAAACGGGATTTTTTTTTTCCCTTTCTATATTCATACCACTCGATAATTTGGAAAACGAGAGAGAAAAAAAAAAAAAAAAAAACTTACGAAAGATTTTCACTTTGACGGTTGACTCCGCTTGCTCGTCTCCACTGGTGGCTACACACTTGTATGTCCCCGCATTTTCGGTCCCGGCTTTATACAGCGTGAGGGTGGAAGACGACTCATCGTTACGGGTTACTGTTATGTCTGGTCTGTTCGGTTCTATCCTGTCCCCACGTGGTCCAAACCAGTCTATATGCTTGGCACCACCTACAACTGAGAGCACAGTAAAGAGCAGTATGTTAGAAAGAAGTCATCGAAAATGTACGCATTTATTCAACACCAGTAAAGCTCACCATTGTCCACAGACTGAATATCATAGATTGTTAATACAACAATACAATACAGCATTGTTGAAGCAACAACAACGCGATGAAATATCAGGTTGTTTTAAAGATTTTATATCATGTTTTCCTTTGGACAGATGAGGAGGGCAACAGGAAGCACAGCACATTAAAGGAGGTGTCATGCAACAAAGGTCAGTCATTGATTAGATTGATGACCAGGACATTTTAGCCATATGGCCATACATGGGTGCACCCTAGACCTCTAAATCACAAGAGTTTTAGAAGACTGCTGGGAAAGTAATCTGGCTTTACACTTTAATCTTGCTAAGCAGGGCTGCATTGTTGATAATGTGGAGTAGTATTTTTATTATTTGTATTTTGGTATCAGCTATCAATAACATGCAATGTTTTCATGAGTCTTTTTTCTATATGGAATATGAGCACAGGTGTCGGTCTCTCAGGACTCTTCTCTGACTGGAGGTAAAAGATGAAATTTGCCAGGTTGTTTACAGGTTTGACAGATTAAAAAGAAAAGTCCACAGTCGAGACAGTTTGGTGAACTTACCTTCACACATGAAGAATTTGGACTCTCCAAGACTAATCTCACCCTGACTCGGTGTGATCAGCACTTCCAGAGAAACTGGGGAAAAAAAAGAAGCACAGAATACATAATCAGAAAACTTGGTAACATAATGCATGAAGCACTGTTGTAGAAAGCTTCAGGAGATACAAGTACTGAAACAAACAAACAAAAAAAAACTCATTACCATTTAGAACAATTAAATACAAAAACAGTTAAAAACGCTGCAGGTGGCTCAAATTACTGCAGCTACTATTTACAATCCCTGTAGGTGGCGTCTCAACGTATCTGCACATACATCAATAGTGTTACTGTGTCTGAGCGGCAGTAGCTACGGGAAATCGGTGGAAAATGTTACACATGCACACCATCAACAAGACATACACTATGCCAGTTTTGGCTCTAGCAGTCTGACTGCCAACAACAGGAAATTTCCTGTTCCTCTCTTGCCTGCGAGTCTTCCTGTCCTTTACAAGAGATACAGCATCCAGCCAACGCTGCAATTATTCAGTTAACATTCAGCAGTTAGTAAGAACCAATGCTGTGCTGCCAGTGTACCTCGAGAGAAATTATATTTGAGATGCCTTAAAAAAACTTTTTTTAAAATCTCGCTGTCTGTCTAGGAAGATAAATGCAGCGAGTCGCACACTGTACTTAATCAAAGGCCGGATGAAAAAGACAGATTTGTGTTGTTTGACAGACAGAAGTATGGCCTCAAACACTTCTGTGCTTAATTAGAACAAAGCTTCACTTGTTTCCCACAGAAATCACCCAAGGGGGCAGTCAAGGGTTCCTGTGGTTGACTAAGAAGTGTGACTAAATAGCCCCAAAAAATTCAGCTCTATATTATGCATGACCAAGTCTGTGTGAATGTGTATGTAGCATCATCAGTGTGAGCGCACACACACACACACACACACACACTGGAGGCCAGGACAAGAGTGTGAACGCTGTGCTGTCAAGGGACAGAGGAATATGAGACGATGATGTGTTATGAGGGTGGAGTAGGCTGAATGATATCTGTGATGCCAACACATGGAGGCGATGACGAATTAATTTCGGTCACGTCTGTTTCAACAAAAGCTTTCCCACGAATGTGAAAATGTAAAGATAATTCAGCAGATTAATATTCTGTTCCTTTCACATTCGGTTAGGTTCAAACCTCTGGAAATGTGGCCTGAAATGGTAAAAATTCACACGTGATATCAAAGCGGAGAGTCTCGTTAAGCGTCCACAGAAACTAAACCTTCATAACCGTGAGAAAACCTCGTTTAAAAACAGCTCATTTTAATGTTCAGACCATTTCACCAGACTGCGGAGGCATGGCAGATCATGTTTTGATTGACAGCTCCCTCATGGGCGCTGGCACGGAGGCTCGGATATGTGCCGCTGTGGACGGGGAGCCGCAAAACTATTTTAGCCACCTTAAAGAATCAATATCAGTTTATGTACGCGCTATATTTACAATATAATCATCGGCTTGTCGTCAGATAGCCCTTTCCAATGGGGAACTAAGGACATTATCTATGCTCTTTTCAAAGCCACCAGGGTCCCTTTTACAAAAACAGCAATTTTACCAGAATAGTTACACATCAGTCTGCGAACTGAGAAATTATATCGACCAAATCAGAGCTGGTGATTGTTGGAACAGTGAGAAGACTAACCAAGGACGGATTTGGTGAGTTTTATTCTGTTTCTGTCATGTTGGAATAATGTGTGTGTAACATGGCGATTAAGCTCATGTTGAATTCACGGTGTGTGTACGGTTGTATTTTTTCAGTTTAATAATAAAAACAGGACTAACATTTATTTATTATACAAATATAACAAAGGAGGAAAGATTTGTGGAAATCAAATCCACAGTTACTGTTGTTCGTGTGATTGAACTCATGACGGCTTCTTTTTTAGATATATTTATAATATTCATATCAAGGCAAGTATCCAGTATGTGGCTGAGTTCAAACTCTGAAAAACATCTTCAGTGTGCCTGAATTCATCCACCAAACACTGTCCTCCAGAGAGTGATGGGTAGGCGTGTAGAGTATGATCCTTCATCTCATCAGAACAGCGGTGTTAGTACAAACTGGATGTAGGCAATGAAAATCACTGCAGTTTGGACAGTAGCTGTCAGATTATCCTCTTTTTAGTCAACGTACAGTAGTACAAAGCACACTCGCTGTAATTGATTGCAGGCATGACACTGAGGTTCAAATGAGACAAATAATTATTTTATTCTGTCAGCAGGATTTGATGTTCAAAGTAAAGGCACATGAAAACTAGGCATCAACCCCCCCCCCCACTCATTTTCATATGAACCGCTAACTGAAACAATGCAATGCAAATTTTATGGATAAAGATTTTATTTTAATTGGGCCGAGGGAAAAAGAGTACGGTTAATATTCATTTAGTCAAACAAAACAAGCTACGCATCTGCAGAGGAGGCACGATGACGACGATGATGATGATGATTAGTAAAGTCAAGCAAAGTTTATTTGTAAAGCCCATTATCACGCTCGGTGTTACATCAGCAGTGGTTTCCAACCCAGCCAAAGCAGACGAGGAAATCCTCGAAAACACGCTGGGCTCATAGAACAGTGCAACGGGAACTGACACACAAAATGCGATGATCAGCAATCAGTAATACTAACAGTTATGTGTTAAACTCATTTTAAGAACTCAAATTAGCCCACATACTTTCCACTTCCAAGGGTGCAGGTAAGTGGAGTGGCAATTAGTGAGAAAGGTGAGCTGTGGGGCAGGTGATGAGTCAGTGTGTAGTAGTAGTAGTGCTAAGCATATTGACGGGCATAGCTGGGTTCTCCGCATTGGGAGTAAGGAAAGCTGAAGCTAATTCCCCTTGACATTTCTGCTGGGAAGATCCACAGACAGCGGAGTCAAAATGACTGGCGAGATGAGGATTTACCGTAGCTCCTGTAACAAGACTGAAAGTGCAGGGGTTGCAGAATCATGCTGAAATATACTAAATGCTTACCGTGGCACTGTGTTTGAGGAGCAAATTAAATGTAAAAGTTAAGAATTCTGGTTTTAAAATAACACTACGCATACGGAAATATGTGTTTGGTACACTGAGCTAAAACTAATGCAGTCTAATAAAGCAGCACTGAAATAAATCTCACCTGTGCCACCCCATTTTAAATAAAGGGAGCTCTCAGTATAACATATTTCAATTCAACAGAATCATGAACTACAGCCTTCACACTGATCATGACGTTACAGCAAGACTGAACATTTATAAACCTTCATGAAAGTATGATTTATTACAAGATTGCTGTATTAGACTGCATTAGTCTATCTCATTAACTTGCAAATGAGTCCACAGTATATTGGCTAAATAATGGGAGTAACAGGTACTATAAATTCATAACTGATCAAAAACTTTCATCTAACGGGATCGGATGTGTGCATTAAATTAATGTCACGAAGTCAGAAAGCAGCGAGTCAAATCGTAAAACCTGTCAGTGTACTTCACAACACAGCCTTTCCTATATTAAAACCAACAATGCAAAACCGTTCTCATATCCTCCAAGCAAGCTGACATTCAGAGGGATGAAAAACCGACAGGGAATTTCCATCACATGATCCTCCATCCTCTATCCTCTTCACCCTCTGTCACTAAGTGGTTTTCTTCCTATTTCCTATTCCGTAGAATATGAAAGTACAAAAAACAAGACACCTGCACAGGCTGGGAGATTTTCCAAAATAAACTATCCTGTAGCCCAGGCACTAATTGCTTTTCTCAGATCGAAGGTAGAGCCATGGCTTCTCCTCACAGATAGTTATGAGCAAGACAGGGTAATTGCTCTCTGACCAACAGCTCACTTTTCATATATTTAGGAGGCTAACAAGCAACTGGAGCTCAAGCCATGTTAAAAGGGCAGAACAAGGGGTGGCAAAAATACAAGAAGCAACTGTGTGTCCAAGAAATTTAATCTGCATGTGAATCCCCACTGACAAATCCACTTTAAACCCAGGTAGCGCTCTAACTGCATGGAGATCTCCATATTATAGAAGTAGCAGGAGGAGAAGGAGCATGGACTCTGGATAAGAAAACACATCAAATGAAGAATCATTAATTCATTAGGTGTCTGCAAAAGGCAATTTTGGGCTGCATCACAAATTTCATTACATGGTTTACTGATAAATATAATATTTACTTCAGCTGCCAATTAAAACAACTCACAGCATGTTTTTTTTAGAGATGACAAGGTCATCTTACGACACTGGTCAAGGCTGAAATATTTTCCCATAATAACCATTGGGTAGATGGTTATTGAGATTGGTTTAGACGTTCATGGTCCACAGAGGATGAATCCTGCTGTAGTTCTACTCACTAGCAGGGTTTTTTGTTTAAATGCTATGAATGTTCTCAGACGATGTATCTTCGTGATACATGATGCTAGCATGACTGTAGACTCTTAAGGCCCATTCATACTTGCAGCGTAAGTTACGTGAGCCGCTCATGTCTGCACAGACTGCTATGCCAACATCCATGCAAAGACCAAAAGGTGGCACCACGCAAACAGTATGGGTATCGCACACACAGTGACAACATGAAACAACATTTACTGATATAAAAAGCTGTAGATAGATATAAATGCTTGTTCTTTCCTGCAACAGTGAAAACCCTGTTGTTAAACTCCAGTTATTTCTGTGAGCTAATCACTGAGCACAAGCTCTCAAACCTACTGCAAACTTACCTTCCGCCTCGAGTTCATATTCCATGAAGAAAGATTCAAAGCATGAGTGTTCATTAAACTGGAACAAAGACTTAAAAATAAGTAGAAAGGAAGCTGGCCCCAAGAGCATCAGAAGGTGCTATGTACCACTAATTGGCAAACCAAACCTCAGGCTCATAAAACTTACATGCAAAACAAGAGTGCATACCCAAAACTGTCCTAAGTTTCTTAGTTTTTAAGGCCTTCAGACTGTAGAGAGACCGACAGAGAAATAAACAATTCAAGCAGATAAGATTGACCTAGTTTGGGTAAACATGCAATCTCCCTGCAGTAAAACTTGCCATTTCATATGAAAATGTCTGGCTTTTAATCCAAAACATCCCTTACAAAAAAATGAACCAAGATTTAAAAAATCTTCTCAATGCCCTCTCCATTAATATCAACCTCTATCGACCAGTTGTGTAATACAATAAATGAAACCAGGAACATCAAGTTAAAATGCAAAAGCCTCTTTCAAGAATTTCTGAGACATGGACGAAATACCAAATGTAATTTTTCCATCAACAAACGAGTGTCAGGATACTGACCGCAAACATTTAGAGACGAGATATGACTCTACCTCTGAGTAGCTTTGGATCCCATTTCACATGAATGATTTCACTTATGAGATTGAAGAAGGATATACTGACAAACCAAGGGAGATAATTAGATTTAATAAACTCTGCCTTCGAGACATTGCCATTTATGGAAGCAGAATACGGCTGGAACCCCAAGATCGGCTGCCAACAAATGGATAAAGAATGCCGATCTGTCCCAAAATCTGAGCAGCAATTTTGAGTCTTATTTACAATCGCACCATGTGTTTAATTTGACAAATGACATATGAGCAGAGAATCATGGTCTGCCTAAATTTTTAACCACAGTACCGAGACAAATACCAAGAAAACACCAGCTATAAATCTACTCCTTGGTCTATTTTTCCAGCATCAAAACAGGAAGGCACAAGGCGAATTTGAATTCAACACAGGAACTGTGGCTCTGACATTAGCAGTTCATTTGTGATGTAACATTTACAAAGGCTGAGGGCAATGTCAAACTTGGATGCAGGCTGATCATGACTATAGGAGACAGCTTGCAGTGTCAATAATTCATGTCTCCGTAGGTAATCAACAAAGCATTAATGCTGCAAGTCTTAGGGCAATCTCATTAAATTTATAGGAACATGGAGTAAAAATACTACATTATTCGTGGTAGCGTATTATCAGTTACAGAGTTTATTTCTCTGCTGCCTCTTAATGCAGGTCGCAGCATGATGCAGCAAAATGGGAAGTATTTTTGGGCATTTATCTGAATACAGAGAGAGAAAAGAGTTCTTCATTCCCAGGTCAAACCACTTGAGTGTTCCTATTTAAGGGTTATGTTCATGCTTCCTTCAGTACAGCGTACAGCAGTGTCTTTCTGTAGTGGAAGGTGGTTAGTTCATGAATGGAAATGATGTACGTTGATGTCGTTGGGCCACAATAATCAGCGGCTGCTGTTTGAGATCCTTAAATAGCCTCGTGTAGTCTAAACCCAGCCTGTCTGGCTATCAGAAATTTAACTCCCCCGCTGGGGATACACCGACTCTACCACAGTTATGTTGGAAGTAAGTGATAAGATATGAAGAGCAAGGACACCATATAGAGAATTTATGCAGAGCTTGGCCTCTTTCCTTAAAGCTCTGTAGTTATCTTGAAACAACACCTCCGGGGCTACTGCCAGTGCTATTGGATGTTGTAGTAAGCCTCGACCCAAGCCATGACTCGCTTCACTTGCCTTGCGGGATTATGCTCATTACCTATTCTGCCAGCATAAGACACACACACACAGACAGACACACACACACAGGAACTTTGGGCCTGCCAAATTGACAGTCACAACTACAAACCTTTGCTCAACTATCTGCAATCTAAAATAAACAAAAGAATCCGAGCTGTCCTTTATATTAACAATGTATGCTTGTCAATAAGGCTGGGAATGACTAATCCCTATTTATATTTTGCCCAAGGTAATCCAGCAGTATATAACACACAGGAGATGTGTGATACAGCACAAACCTATCTGTGTAAGCAAACAGTATATAACTTGCAGTGGCGCTATAACCACACTATTTATTTACTGCTTTAAACTCTTTCAGTTTTACATACTGTTACAGACTGCTGAGATGAAAATGTTTGTGCCAAAATGAATGAAAGCTGAGCCTTTTAAGCACACACACACACACCCCAACACAAACCTGTTTACCACTATTTCAATGTCAAATGGCCTTTAGCTGGTAGCGTCTGAACAGCAAATCAGTTTAGACTTCAAATATCTGCAGGAATGAAATGCCTCTGCATCAGTAATGGTGCCAGTGTGTTTATAATATATTGCAAGAGACTGACTCAATATCTCACGATATATCAAAATGTTATTTGTCCGACAGGCTCTAGTTAAGAAAAACTGCTTAACAACTCACCCGCTTACACCAATCTGTTGTGTTGATTTATCGTTATAAACCCACAACTGGACTCGACTAAACATATTCCTCACTGCAGGATTACACCTTTGCCTATTACAACAATTTAATTACAATAAAATAAAGAGACGTGTGACTCACAGAAGCTTTACAGATTATAATTCTCCATGAAGAGTAAAAAAAACAAAAACAAATTAGTAGAAATTATCCTGAGAGCATTTAATTTAGAACAAACACAGCACTGAGATCCCAGTCTTAAAGGGACAATGCGTACCCGAGGTGGTCGCATTCAGGACTCACTACTTTTAAAGGAACAAGTGAGTATTTGCTTGCTGCTCATGCCTCTCAACCACAGTTATACTCACTTCTACCAGTTGCTATGGAAACGTGTTTCCCAGCTCCCCTCTCCCCATATTTTGACATCACTGCTCTCTCTCCCTCTCTCCCTCTCTCCCTCTCTCTGGTCGTTTGATTGGATGCAGCAGTACAGCCTCAGAGGAGCGACTATTTACATGGAAGAGCTTGTCAAAACACGGCGCACAACTTCAACTGATCACCATGATTGCCTTCACTGGCTGGGCCATTTGTGGTATAATGCTCCAACGTCTGCACCAGTTATCAACACACTGTTCATATATGCTATAGATGAACTCAGCCGTGCGTGCAGTATTACTCAGGGAAAGCACGTCATGTCTAAAGAGCAAATTTTAACAATTCATTTGACGCTCAGCTGGTGCTTCCCTTATTACAGCCCCAAGCTGAGGCATCGATATCTGCCAGGCTTTAAACACTTGGGGCATTTTATTTGTGTATTGCTTTTTCAAACATGATAAGACGGCAGATGGCCGGAAGCTTGCAGTAAATCTCTGTGCATTAGGTTTTAAAAGAAATAGTAATGTGCCAACCCAAGAGGAACCACTAGTACAGAGAAAACTGCCTAGGTCTATATCTATTTCAGTCTGTTTCAGTCCTCTTAACCCTTGTAAAGCCTAACTCTTAATCACAAATCGTCTTTCCATGGCATCTGCAGTACTTAAAGAGTCTTACACTTTGATTCATATGTACTGAAATCCTTCTTATACATTATAAATGATTCATTATATTTGAAAATTAACATTCTGCCATCACAGTCAGCAGATAACAGGATTTGTTTAGTGGCGTTGGAATGTTACATGTTTAAAAAACGAGGGCGTAAAATATCACTTGAAATACTGACGTAACGGTCATATTTATGCGTTACATAATAGGGCAGCTCACATTAGAATAAGAGGCCGAGGCAGCAGAAGCTGAGCTGCCACAGTTGAGATGATTCAGACTCTTATCTGTGGCTGAAAAGTGGCCGTTTGAAAGGTGTTCAGCTGTGATATTCAAGTACCATAAAACATGTCATATTTTATGCCATATCACTGCTATCATTTTGTCATGAGCCAAAAACGATAGTTTTAGTCCCACGTGTAGTGCAGCGTGATGTGCATCGCTAAAAGATCTCACTATATTTAAATCCAGAACACTTCATTCTTTGAAAACATATCATCCACATTATTGCTATTTTGTGAATCCGTGACCTTCTTCACACTGATCTCTGCAACATTAAGAGGTCAACTGGAAAAATGGCCGTTAATCTGAATTAGCCTTTACAAAACTTGACATTTAAACTTAGAGGCGTGCCATTTCAGTGTGCTTTTGAAATTCATTAATATTGTCTAAGAATATCTGCAGATTATTTAGTCTATAAAAATGTTGGAATATTCATCTCAGTATGTTTAAAGTCTGTGTAAAAGCAATTCTGAGATTTCTTTCAAAATACATTAAATGTTGGAAAATAGTTGTGCTGGTGGCTCGATGACACGCTGAGGCCACCTTGAGCCCTGCATACCCCTGCACTAATTCATTGCGCTCAGTGCTTCAAAATGTCATTTTCTGAACTCATCTGACACGTTTCAGTCACTTCAAAATGGCTGCTTGACTGCTCCCATGAGTGGGTGTGGCTTCAGCGCTTTCCGCAGACACGCCCCCGCAGTCCCGAAGCTGAGAATACTGATATTTTTACCTGATTTTGACACCTAATTTCATAAACCTGTCTGTATTTTTAACCACTCAAATTTGGTCAGAATCTCAGGACACATTTATTCTTACTTCACATGGACTTTAAGTTGAAGGCAATGTCTTTTAAAAATCAGTATCTAGGAATTACTGGCATCTAGTTGCTGATTGCAACCGCCTCACCTCACCCTCTCCTTTCTTCAGGAAGGAGAATCTATGATGGCCACAAGGACCTGCTGTGTCTGTAGATATAAAAGGCTCATTCTGAGGTAATGAAAACACAATGTCAGGTGTTTATACACTAACAGAAATGCAGCTATGAATATTATGTTCCACTATATTCCAGAATATTCCATATTCTGTAAATAGAGGGCCTTAAATGTTACACACTGGACCTTCAAATGTCCATATTTAAAGGGCTGAAAACACAATTTTCTCACATCTATGCATAAGAAATTAAGATTAAGATAGATGGTGACTGTTTTTTCTGTTAATCAATGCTGATTCTCTACATCCTCACAATTTACTGGTGGTCTGTTCAGTTTGTAGCAGTTAAGCAGCTGTTGCAAAAGAAAATTGTATTCACAAGCTCAGATTAGGGAAGATATTTTCCAGTCTATGCAGTCAAACATGAATGCACCATTCTCCCAGACTTGGCACTCACAATTGCATTTCCACGGACTGAAAAGAAAAAAAAAAAGTTATGAACACAAAAAACACAAACAATTTTGCGCCTTGCCCATTTGGTTGCGTCGCCTGAATACATTCGGTATGGAAAACGCTGCTGTGGGGAACATAACATCCTTTAAGTAACTTCAGTATTCAAACTGGAGAAAATATGAGTTAAGGTAAACACTCTCTAATGGCTAGATGCCTCTCAGGGCTACATTCCTCTTCCTCTGTGTGCTGAAGATAATCTGTGACTCAATGAGCTACGGTGCACTCCACTTCAGTGGCCAACAGAATTCGCCCTCATTCAGGCAATTTAGTGTGAGTGCCCCTCAGCATCTGCCTCAGCTGTGCACCGCACAACAAAAGCCGAGGGAGGAGGGGAGGGTGAGCGTCTGTGGTCCATCATGCCATGCTGTGTCCTCCTGTAATGAGTCAGTGTTTAGGAGGCTGAAAATGCAGCTATTGTGCTGGCAGTGGCAGAGACAGTTCAAATATAAGGAAGAGAAATCTACTGGAAAATTACAAGAAAGAGATTAATAGTCACTTATTAGATTATTCCGACAATTCCGTGAGCACAAGCCAAAGCCAGCGCAATTCAGGATAAACATGTTTTGTAGGTGACGACAACAGATATAGGATGCTGTGAAATAATAATTATGCCAAAAATCCCAGTTTGATTTTGATCCAGCTCAGGGCTCCAGTAGAGCTGTACAACCTGTGCAACGACTGAGAGAGAGCGCCGTCTGTCACCATGTCTAAAAAAGACATAGACATGATGCATAATCGGTGAAATGGAAAGACTCTTGGAGGCTGGATTCCGGGAACTGTGCAAAGATTTTTCAGTTTCGGCTCGAATCCTGTGTAGATAGGACATACAAGGGAGTCTGTGTGGCATGAACAATGACTGAAATGGTAACATCTCTGCGAACACAATGAATCACCACAGACGGTTGCAAAATAACACTCTTTCTTCCAGATTAATCATAACAGTGGTTCTCCAGTGGCTTCCCTGTTAGTGCTAGTCACGACACACTCCCATGGAAAAGCCCACAGAGAAACTGCCTACTTGCTACAAGTAAGAAAGCCATTAAGATTCTGTGGGTTATACTGTAGCGTGCTAAGGCTGCGCAGGATTTCATGCATCTCCAATAATTACTGTAACGTCAAAGAGGCAAAAAGGGGGACTGGGAGGGCAGGAGGGCAAGAGGGAGGGAGCCACAATGACCACTCAGCCACAAGCTGCCTGAGACTACACAGAACCCCGAAGCCTGGCACATGCACACAGCTCTCTCTGTGTGTCCATTCAGAAGGCAGACAAGCTGGGACGAGCCGGATAAGCCTGCCTGTGACTCCACCAGGAAGAGGATCAATAAGAGGGAATGCACCATTTCAGATACAGCCAGACAGAGCCAGGGGCAGGGCGGAGAGGCAGAGCAGCACTTGAGTACTCATTATGTTGTGTAGGATGACAGAGTGTGTGCAGCCGCTTCTGGAGTCGTCTATGAATGCAGGGAGACGACGCAGACCTATTAGAGATTAGGGCAGACCACACGCTAATTGGATTAATGCGCTAATGAAAATAAAAACTGGCATGAGCGTGTCTCCGCCAAGGTTACAGAGCTGAGAAAAAGAACCGTGCAAACACGTTTGTAGCAGGTAGAGAAAGCGGTCGCCAGAAGCACAGACCGATCCTATGACAGGAGAAGCGTTGAACAATGTTCGCCGCGGCCATCTCTTTCCCTTTTCGCTGGCTGGCATGGAAGCAGTTGGCTGCAGCTGAGCATTTGGACATCATCCACCAGCAGTCAATCACATACGTATGTCCCGCCTCCCGTACTAACACAGTCTGAAGTGAACACCTGCCAAGTCTCAAATGCCAGTAAAATTCGTCTTTGCCAGTAAATAAACAAGGGTCACCCACCACAGTGTCCAAGATGATGATGCCTCAGCTGGTCTTTTCCTGCCCACAGATTATGTCCCCGCTGACCACTGTACACTCTCTCTAAATGTAAGCCAATGAAATCAAAGCAAAAACAGTGGCGGTGCATCAAGCTTCCAACGCTTCTGGCTCTACAAGAAATTGTTAAACTGTTATTTCCCATTTGACTGAAAAGCTGATAAAACAAACACGGCAAACAGCGAGTACAACAAAAAGATCTATTGTACAATTGAGTTGGAAATCAGAGCCTCTGTCTGCTCCTCACTTTACTGAAGTGTTCCTGACTTAACACAGAACATTAAAGCAGCAAATAAGCACGTCGCTGTCACAGAGTCAGTAAAAGACGTCAACGCATCAGACATTTTTCAAAAACGCTTTGACACAATTTAAACGTTTCCTTGTTTTGCAGATGCTGGACCTGAACTTAATCGGCTACACACACGACCGCCCTAAGTGTGTATTGACTCTACGTTAATCAATTGTAATTTCAAACACCAAAATAATAACTCCGTGTTAATGGTCTACAAGTGGGCAGCCTCTTGCAAAAAATAACCCACTAATTTGACCTCACGGGCTGAGGAATGTGCAGCATTTCTGCTAGAGAGAGAGAATCTATAGGCACTTCTAACTAACCAGAACGACTGCCACCATCACATGCCTTCAGTTCAATTCATCTTGCCGATATGCATGTGCAGTGCATCTCCCTGCTGGAAAATAAAACCCTTTGATGGCAACACAAGAGTCATCTGTGCTTCCCTAAGAAGCTCATTCTTATCCTGTTTAAAATTAGTTATACTTTATAAGTCCCAGTGCGTAAATGTGTCCCCTTCTAACTATTTATGAATGTGGGGTAGCCACGATGCCGCGCCTGGGGACCAGCTGCAGCTCTGAGGCCAGCGACTTCGTGAGGGGCAACAGCAGGAGCATCCTAATAATGTAATTTACTAATCCAATATAATGTGCAATAATGTGAATGTCTTCAGGCTTGGAAATGAGAGCACCAAGATGAAAATCCAATCGCAAGCAGGGAGAGCATGAAAACTTCACACTGTTTACTGTGTGAGGCAGAAACACTTGACACATTCACATAAAGAAAAGTCGAGCAGAGAGTATGCGGCCGACTGAGATAAGCTTTGTGATCTTACAGTGTTGATTTAAAGTTTTACTTCTATTCTAAATGCATCACTTCAGCGGCGTACTTACGCTCAGGGTCACGGTCTAAATACTCATCTCAGTCTCTAAAACTTCCACAGAAGAACGCCAGACTTCTTTGATGAGCGGGAAATGCTTCTCTAACTCTCCCCGCAAGGGCGTGCTTGGTACTCTGGAAGCATGTTGCTGTTACTCAAGGCCATCCCTGATGTCCCTCATTAATCCATGCCACATCTAATTGTGCTAAGCCATAACAGCAGGTCATTTGCATTCTTAAACAACAGCACTGTGCTCTTCCGCGATTTTTCCACTTGTTGTAGACTAATTGGAGATGCTACTGACAGGCAGGATGAGAATGGGTAACATTAGTCAAGCTTTTTAGACAAAGTTGTGCTGGCTCAGTTGTGGCCTCTGCGGAGCATATCAAAAATAAAGTTGCGCTATTCAGACTGACACTTATCTGACAAGTATTGGATGCTTTTGAAGAGTGAACAGTATTGTTGTTTGCAACTGTGGCTGAATTTTTTTCCGCCCCGGTACGAAGTGGCAATGCAGTAGCAAGTAAGAAGCCTTTCTCGACATGGGCTTGGACAGGTGCAGCTTTATTAATGTGCTAGCAGACAGGTACACAGTCAGAGTTTCCAATTTTTGGTTTGTGGAGAGAGAATCCACTGCACCGAAAGGAGACGGTGGGCTGCTTACGAGTTTAAAACATCCCATACACTGGATGTGCAGCATGAGGAGCAAAAAGTCTATTCAGAATGGCATTTTTTGGCCAGTCATCCCGAAGAAGTATGCCGTTTTGTGTCATCTTTTAGTCAGCTAAATGTCGTGATTCCATCATTTAGCACTTTTGGTGAGACAAATCCATGCTCTGACCAGACAAGCGATGACTCATAAACAACCTGTTACTACACCTGCTATGGAAATCTGTTCATGTTTACATGTTCGATATCAGGTGTTGCTTTCTCTACAAATCCGATGCACGTTCGAGAAATACAGAACATCAAAATCCAACGCGCTCGATCACAAATATAGTTATCTGCTTGAAAGAACAACAGAAAAAAAAAGCAAGACTGTTGTACACGAGCAGCGTGCTTTGTTTTGGGTTTGATCAAAAGCGTTAATTGGGAAGCTGGATCCTGTATTCCCCTCATCTTCCTGATGAAGCCGTCAGTACAAAAGAGCAAGGAAAGCCCAAGGTTGTGTTTTGCATTCTTTGAGACAGACTGACTAGGCGTGGTCCGTCATCGCAACGGCTCCACTGAGGGCGACAGATGGCACAGAGGCACCTTATGACACAACATGAGCCTCCACACACACACACACACACACACACACACACACACTCACACGCACCTTGCTGGCCAATCAGATACTGGACTGTAAAAATAGACACTGGGATGGAGCTAGCCTCCAGAGAGTTGGCTACTCTGTCCCTCGGGGTTAAGAATCTCTAGAGACATCTACAGAGAGCGAAGACTATCACCATTAATCTCAGCACTTAAAAACGGGGTTGTGATGAATTAGTGTGGGGTAATGCCTTTTTCTGATTTTATGGCTGCTCATTATACATGTAATATGAGGTGCTGCTTTCAGCTAAGTGGCCTGGACTAATTTCATTACCAGTGGACATACATGAATTTAGGGGTCATATTTACCTTCATTGGTTTTCCCAGGTATTTTATTGATGGATCTCGCTGGTTTGACCTTCAGATAATAATAAGCAGTCGAGCCGGCTGATTGCTACATAGTCACCAGCCTTCAGATTCTTTGGATTCAGTCGGAGGTAGATCCAATGAAGGATACACTGCTCGTTTGAGCTGCAATCCATTTATGTTACAAATCCTGTGAGCTCCACTACAGGAATAAATTTATCACGAGCAAAAAAAAAAAAAGGAGTCAGAAATTCAATTCATCTGAGAAACTCGATTTAAGTTATTTCTGAGAAATGTAAGTTTTTAAACTGGAAGAATGAACTCAGTGGGGGACTGCGTTCAGTGGAAGTTTTCATATACGCATGTGTCATCTGTGCACAAGGTATAAAACTGTAATTTACCAAAGGGCTGATGCCAAAAGCAGCACAAGGATACCACAACAGGAGACAGTGCATTACACAGATCAAACACAATAGAGACATTAAAAACAGAGATGCACCAGTCAATTGAATGGTGACAGGTATCTTCATCCATCTTCATCAGCCATGACCGGTGACATAGCATGCACACACACTAAAACAACAACAAAAACACCCGTCTTCCACACGTGGCTCACCTGCTGTTCTGAAAACGCAATCGCAGGTGAAAAAAAAAAATCCACAAAGCTTCTTGTGTTTTTTTATAAATCGTACTGCTGGCGACAAGGACGGAAAGTAGACGGTGCAGACACTTGGAGGACATGGGAAGAGGTGGGGCGGGGCAAGCCGGCGTGTGTCTAGAGGTGTGGGTGTGTGCATGTGTGTGAGAAACAGATCTGAAGGAGTAAGCAAAGGTAAAGTGTAAAAACACAAAGATATGGTGGAGCTGGGACATTAACTGATATTTAATCATGGAGAGAAAACTGGAATCGACAGGTCAGATCTGAATTGGTTAAGAAAATTACAGTCAATGCATATGTAATTAAAAACATGTTTTAAACACAGGCTGAATGTCAGTCTGCTCGATTCTAGTTTGTCAGAGCTGACTTTTGAACAAAAAATGTAAAACTTCAGCTACACTTTCAGTTCTCGCTTCAATCTCTCAGGGACACGGAAACTTCTACCACAAGTAAAAACCTAAGAAGTCACAGGAAATTAGGAATCAGTCTGCATGAAAAGTATCAAAAGTATAACCAGTGTTCCAAAACTACTCGTTTTTCTGAAGTCTCCTTTAGGGATGGTGCAGTACTCCTACTCAGGTAGCCAGTGGCTCCACTTTTTTCATGCGTACCGCTCTGGATTTGGACGGTGCTCTGCAGGTATTAGTCTACTGATGGAAACACAGACGCACCGCCGCAGACTATCAAAAGGTTGACGCAAACAGACTCACTTGAAAAGACTGCAGCTCAACCATAGTAAACACAGCATGGATTTCACCTCGATGCTCTGACCACTTGTTTAGAGTAGCAATCCTCCTCTGGTTATTTGCACAAGGCCCCTTTGAGAAGCTAACCATAGTGGCCTCAGCCCACAGCATACTAGCTTTGTGGGATTCACCCTATAAGTGAATAAATATCCTGGACTGAGGGCAATACAGCAGCTCAAAGATGGAGCCCTCCAATCATGACAAAAAAAAAAAAAATCAACAATGCATTCCTCTGAGCTAATTAGAGAAAATTAGCGTGAAAACAGAGATGAATATTTTCACCACATCACAATGTCGTGATTTGGACAGATACTGCGGATACCACGGTGAAATTAACATGCTCATTTTGTACAACCCAGATGTGATGGTAGACCTGCTATGTTCAATTTGTGGACCAGATCTCTGATCTAATGAGGGCACTCCCTTAGAGTACTTGCACGTAGGTGTTGGGACTGTCTACATACAGCACATTTAATCACGTTCATTTCAAACAGCCAGAGCTTTCGCTAATAGAGACGGACAACATGCACAAAATCAATATGAATAACTAAAGCCGAGCCAGCGCGCTGCTTGCTTTCCACCTAATTACCTAACAGAAAAGAGAACCACGTATGTAAACAGTGATACAATATCATGACCGTGCACTCTCGACAACCAACACTGCATTTAAATGTAGACCAAACTGAAAGGGATAGAGAGGAATCTGACTAAACTAACAGCTGTCATAAAGGAGATCGTTTATTTTTAAACACTCGGAAAAGTGTCCAAGTATTGATATTTTTGACAACCCTAGTTAAGACCACACAAAGAGAAAGAGACATATCAACATCCAGAAGCACTGCTGATGGGCCCGAGCTTCTCCGAGATGGACTGACAAAGTGGAAAAGTTTGCTCCGGTCTGACAAATCCACATTTAAAATTGATTGTGAAAATCATGGATGTCATGTCCTCCGGGCTAAAGAGTAAAAAAAAAAAAAAACATCCAGATTGTTACCAGCACATAGTTTGAAAGGCAGCGTCCGTGACAGTGTCGGAGTTGTGTTAGTCCCCGTGGCACAGGTAACTTTCACACCTGTGTAGGCATCATTAACACTGAAAGGTACATTCAATAAGACAATGCCAGGCCACATTCTGCACGTGTTACAACGGTGTGGCTTTGTAGTCAAAGAGTGCAGGTCCGCCTGCAGTCCAGACATGTCTCCCCATTGAAACTGTGCGCTGTGTCATGAAGCGTGAAACACAACAATGGAGTTCTGGAGCAATTGAAGTCGAACAGCGAACAAGAATGGGAAACAATCTCGCTTTCTCACCAACAATTAGTGTCTTCGGTTTCCAAACTCTTAGAGAGTTTTTGTTCAAATAAAAGGTGATGTAACAGAGTGGAAAACATGCCGCTGTCCTCATTTTTAGCAACATCATGTAGGCGTCAAGTATATGTGGATATTAACAAAAAAAGCAACAAAGGTTATCAGTTTGATCATTAAATATCTTGTATTTGTACTCCATTCAACCGAATATGTTAAAATGATTGGATAATTCTTTGTTTTTGCTTCAGTGTATCAGAAACACTTTCTCCAGCAGGGCGCAATAAGACCGGCAAATGATCCAAGTGTCACATCAGCTGATGTCAAACGTCTCTGAACATTCCCATCCACTGGTGAAAGCGTGCACTGACCCTGTTAAGTCAAAATGTGTTGTAACTGTGGGTTACTGTAGCCACTCAATAGAGCGCAGCTATGTGCTGTCACACGGCAGAGGACAGCCCATCACGGGCATATCACCTCTCCACACTAATGGCGGTTGTTGGGAAGCAATATCCAGTGGGAGCAGGCATGCAAGCCGTACGCCGCTGAGAATACGGTGACTGATTACTGCATACATGCTGCACGGTCACCTATCTTTTTAGATGAAAACACACTACAGGATGTAAGCAATGCTTTATAAAATGTGTTTTGCTTTTCATAAAACCTTCCTATGCTTTAAAATGTCTTCAAGCTTGAGTAAGATTATACCCAAGCTGTGTAAGCTTTAAGGAATATGGTGTAAGGACCATAAAAGCTTCAAAGTCAGGGTTTGGGAAAATTATAAATACTAGCTTACCACAATGTGAGCATTGTGACCTCAGCCATGATCATGAATCTACTTGAACGGCTTCAAATTGCAGCTCTGTAATCAAGTAAATACTACCTACAGCGAAGGTAACAATGGAGGTAATTGCAGTGGTTCTCATTGATGGTTCTTCTAGATGTTGTGCTAGCACGTCGAACAGTTTCTACACTGGCTGGTGATGTGAGGTAGCTCCATTTGCTTCAGAGGGCCTGTCATCTGTTTTTTGCACTCTATGACATCTATGGAAAAGATGCACAATGGGGTTCATGACACATCCGGCTTCTGCTGGCAAAGAGAGCAGGACGGCTTTCAAGCAGTGGAAGTCAGCGAGTCATACTGAGAGGAGGTCCTTCAGGGAGGAGCGTGAGAGACATGGTAAAAAGAAAGACAGACAAGATGCCAAACATACAGAGTAGACAAAAAAGAAAAAAAAAGTTGGATTCAAAAAGATGGCACTGCATTTTAAGTTTTGTTTGGATATTGTATTTTCAATCTGCTCCTTGCAAGACAACCAATACGTGTTGGGCTGAGTGTGTGCTTCACTGAGCTTAAAATACAACCATTATGGCTTTTTTTGCACGTCTCCTCTTCTCCTCATCATCTCACTCTCCATTGTACACTTAGACGAGAAACAGATATTGGAGATTTTAGAGATCAATATTTAAAAGGCAGCGCTGGTATCAATACCAACACCAATGTCAATACAGCCTCTAAATACTGAAATCCAGAGAACAATTTGTAACAAATTACGGTCTCTTAAGTTAATTAAAGTTCAGTGAATTAAATCTTAAAAGTTTTAAGAGCTGGTTATTCAATTAAATATAGGATTTGTCATATCAATTATCCCAGAGGGGAAAAATGAGTATCCAACTTGGTTTTTACAGGGAATAGCTTTTACCTGTATTAAGCTGCTGAGTTCATGCAGATTGGGTTCATGATATTTAGCAATTCTGTAGTTCATAACTGTAATGACAAATCTAATGAGGTGAACCCTTTTTAGCCAGTAACTATCTCTCCTGTTGAACCATTACCGTTAATGAGCTATTACAGAAATGTTTTTATGAGTTATGCGTCATGACAATCAACATTATTCTCACTGACGTCTAAAAAAATAACAAAAAATTGTGAAAATAATCTTTTTCTGTTTGCAGCGTCTAAAACAAATATGAAGCACAGGACACATCTAGGAGTGCAGCATCTCTAAGACAGTAGCAGCTCTCTCGTTTTGTTTTAGTGCAGCCACAAGGGCACTGGACAAACACTTGATAATTTATGATAGTCTTCTGTTCAGTCAGGCAAACAAGGCACACGGAGGTCTGCACATGTATGAAACTGAAATCTAGAAGAATATACACCAGTGTTTTGGTGCAAGGATTTAGAAAATGAATGAAAGAATCTCCCCTGTTTTCTACTAATTCATGTGCATCGATGGTAGGGCATGATGCTGAGGAGTTTTCCCTCCCAGTTCCACCTCCACGACCAACCAGTAGGAGCTACTAGTGCCGTGACAGGGATGAAAATCCTCCACCTGTGAACACGCAACAGCTTGAACGTTGTAGGAGGTTTGTGCTTATACTTAGTTACTGTAACCACGTTGGGCAACAAATTTGGAACTGAGGGGGGGTTAACCATGAATGTGTGACAGCCTGAGGGATCTGTCGAACAAAGCTATTAAGTCTATTAAGTCATTATATCACACGGAGTGAGACAGCCGCCCTGCAGAGAACCTTCGTCTTTGGATCAATACCTTTATATCTTCTAACCATTGGTGCGACGTGACCAGCAAACGGCTGAGTTTTGTGACGTTGAACTTCCACCGTGCCGCCGTCACCAAACACTGTACCTCCCGATCCTGCCCATAAATACCATACACAGTAAAGGCGACAAGTCGACCCTCGTCAGAGTCCAACAGTGCTTGGGTTTATGCCAAGAATCAAACGGAGCTCGAGGTTACAGGAAATGAATGACTTCAAACAGACCCACACACTATATATATATAAACACAGGAAACATTGCTTTAAGCCTTTGCCTCAATAATCTGTCTCTGGGTTAAAAGCCGGCCAACTGTTCCACAGAAAGGTGAACCTGAGGTTTAGCAACTGGCTTATATACACACGTTATAATTCCTAGCACCTTGGTTGGTATAAGGTTTCAAAAGGAAGTAAACAGTACAGCGCTTCTCAGTAGTCGACCTAAGGGACACACTGTACAGTAGTTGGAAAACACCCCAGAAATGGGGACGTGATGGTGTACTGGTCCAAGCGCGCTGTAACCGAGCCAAACAGAACAATCACATCAATCATCGGGACAAATCTTGTCCACACCCGGCACCACTAAGGAGTTAACTGTAGCGCTCCAGTGACCTCTGACTCAGAGATGGACTCTAATCCCCTCGAATCCTCCAGCTACACCTCCTGTCCAGTGGGTGTGTTCGCTGAAATTCTGATAAGTGCGCCGCTTAATTCGCGATGACAACGCCTGTTAATGTTAGCAATCCAGTGCCCTCAATGAAAACACCTTAAAAATGATCATTTATAGCCTCTCATAATTCCTTCCACATTCGAGCTTCAGCGGTCGCGTCTGATTGGTTGGGGTGTGTGTGAAGAGATGTGGTCTGTGGTAGATAGTGTGAATCTCTCTGCGTTACACCCTCCCGGTGAAGCTACTCTCTGCTGCAAAAAAGAAAAAGAAAAAAGGTAGTCGTGACTCTTTGTGTATTAGAGAAAACACATGACTAAATACATTCCTGTTAGCAGTTGCAGACTGCGCAGTCTGAAGAGAACTGGCTGGCAAGATGGAACAAAAAGACATGTAAAAATATGAATGTCACAGTGCCATCTGTCACTGTCCATTAACAACAGCCCCCCCCCACGTACTGCAAAGGCAAATGTCGGCAGTGTAATGGTGTAATGTCCTTACAATTACTTATTCATTTGGATCAATCACCACGGGCCGGCATGTGCTGCCCAAATAAAAAAGGTCAAAGTGGATGTTCAGATCTCAGATTGCACCACGTCTTAATTATCCCCTCGTATAAAGTTCAACTTTTAATGAACAGATCTAAACAGCTTAGGGGATTCGGGATGGCTGAGCTAATCTGAGCTAACTATGCCGACGACAGATCGAAAATGTGCGAGAACAAACAAAAGCCAGAGACTACCTCGTATTGAGTTGCTATTGTTGTCGCGAGCTTCAATGCAGAAGATAACACTGCTCGAGTTGTCTATTGCTGAGAACAGCTATTGGGATCAACAACAAGAACAACAAACCAATTTGTTCAGTGTCTAACGAGCCAGCTGCGACAATATTAGGCTCTATAATCAATAAATAATTAATAGTCTGCAATAATTGTGCCCAGATTAAAAAGAGAAAAGATTAGCATCCTATGTAAAATGATGCATGCACTTCAGGAGCTGCATAGTTTTGCTACAAAACGAAAAAGATGTGCCATGTAGGTTTCTTTCTATCTTTGGACATTTCTATTACATAATTTTAGATTACTCTGCATGAATGAGGATGAAATGAGGTTAATTCCTATCCCCAGTGATATCACTTTCTTTTCTTTCTGGTCCTCTCTAAAAATCCTAATACTGAGACCTATAAAATATGATCAACTTGAGAATAATGTGAGACTTAAGTGATCCCCGTAGCTGTAAGCTAATAGACTTATAAAGAGGCGATTATTGTACATTATCTTTGCATGAGTAGGCAAATGTCCTCTGAATGAGTGTTTGGATAAAGAGTTTGGTTTGTATGCAAAGGGAGAGGGTCAAAAGTGCGGGACTACTCATAAAATACTCGAAATCCTCTGCTTTAGACACACATTTTCACGTGTCACATTGTTAAACAGGCTAAAATATACACCTGAGTGAGGAGCGTTAAAATACCTCCGCAGGCTGCCCAAATATAGCCCATCTGTGGGGATCATTGACATCATTTCAAAGTGGATCCTGCACGTTGGATCAGAAAACGCTACAGCAGCTTTGGCTCCCCTGGAGACAGTGCACTTCCTTCTTTGTGTGATCTAATTAGAGATTAAAAATAATTTTTTTTTTAATTTTTTTTTTTTTTTTTTTGCTGAATGAGATTTTTTTTTCCAGAATAATATTAACGCGTGTCATGACTTTGTACGACAAATAGGTATCTCTAAGTTGCCAGCGAATGACTAAGCCTGTAGAGAAGTATAATGTTAGAGAGTGTGACACTATGCTGACTGCATAAAAAGAAAGCCTGGGGCAAAGCAATCCAAATTCTCCCTGCTCTGTGCATGGTAATGCATCCTATAGTGTTTCAATAATGAATGCACCATGATGTGCATGGATGCATGAGGACACACACACACTGCTTCCCTTCACACCACATAAAAGAAGTTGAGAGCCAAATCCTAGCCGGCAGCATATTGCTTTATTACGGTAAGATGAGACATGGGCTCATTTTCTAAAAATCAGACATACTGAAGCAGGCTTGCTGTTAGGAGTTTCATTTGCAAGGACTCATCTGGATTTCTTGTAAATTGGTTCCCAGTTCCTTCCAGCATGGACAGTGGTATGATTGTAAGCTCATTTCCTCTTTCGGGGGGCTACATCGGCCACAGACAAGGCCGTGATGACTTAGTTTGGATCACAGGAGTCCAGTCTTTGCCTGTTTGTCCCAAATAAGACACACAAGAAAGGGAAGAAAGGGAGCCAGGAGGTGCTCTCAGTTCATAACAGCCTAAGCGAAAGGGGAAATCAGTCTTTATTTGCAAGTGAATAGCCTGGTGAGAAAAGGTGATACATTTTGCCAAGTGCACCAAGCATTTACATGGCTGAAAGTGACTGTTCGGGGGAAAACAGCCACGTGGAATGGCTTAAAGTTGTTCTCACCACTGTCAGGAGGAGACTGCGGCTTAAACTAGAGACCAAACGCCAAAATATTTTAGTCTAAGTAAATGATATTTATAAGATCTCCTGCTGCTTAAAGCATGACTTGGGTGCTTAAGATGTACAATCAGAGTGTCAAGTGGTGTCGCCCCTACGTAACAGACAATTAAGGCGAAGTCTGCAACACCCCCGTCTTTTGTCAGGTTCCGTTTGACCCACACAGGAAATGCTCCAAAAGAGGCGAAAAGCCTCGCATAATGCCTGAAGGTTCGCCAATCTAGGGTTACATGTCCACAGGGATCCTGTGCTCGCAGCGTTGGCCTCTTTTTTCTTTTTAATTTGAATGACAAGGACATACTGTTCTAATTTCCTGATAGCTCTGAGATCTTAGCATGTTCCTACTGTCGTATGAAGTCAGTGGATTGTAATCTGCAGATAAAAAGCTACGTGTCTGAAGCAGGCTCTTGTCCGGTCGTCGCACAAGATGTACACAATAAGCCTGTCTCCCGGGCCGCTCTGTCTCTCTCAGCATTGCGTTTAATCTGTTTCGTATTCTTAAATTAAACTGGATTAATATTAATCCCCAACATAAAACTCAACCCCCACAGGAATGGCATAAGGATGCTACCGCCACAGAGGCTAATCAATGGAAAAAAACAAGTACTAAACCCACAGCAGTTGCCTCTTCTGTGAGCAAACCCTTAGGAGAGGCTGTTTATGGGCCTCTCACAGAGCTTCACTGGGTCACGTGCACGTGTAATGTCATCTTTTTAGCATCCTTAGGCAATGCATCTCCTCTCAACTCTCTCAGACCTGGATCTGTCTCATCCACTCCCCATCAGTAAAGAGTCAAGTAGTCCTAGCTGGAGCAAAATAACAGCCTCTCCCTCCTGCTTCTGCTCCCTAATACTGGATAAAAACCTGAGCGTCTGGGAGATTTCTTTTTTTAAAAATGATGCGGGGGAGCTTTAAAACTCTGCAAAGATCACACAGTGTGATTTAAACAGAATGGGGTATTTCGCAGTTTCACAGTTAAGATTTGTTGAAAATACGGGTCAGAATAGACAAGAATAGACTTAAAACATGCACGGCTGACAGTTGTTTCCGAGAAGGATTGTCTTCCAACCCAGTGGTTGTCTTTTCCCATCATCAGCTCCATTCTGAAACAAATTCTGCTTCAGTAAACATCCTCGAAAGCTTAGCAGTGACCTGTCAGTCGATACTCCGTTCTTGGTGGGTTTAGTTATTTGATAAGAAGAAACAAAAATCACAGAAAATGGAGGTGAAAAGATACGCTGGGCCTTTACCTAATGGACCCTTCTCCAAATGCGCCGGTGTCTGTCTCACTTTAATACGATTTCGCAGAGGACTGCTACTTCACTTGACAGCACCATCACCGGTGCGGCTTTGATAAGAGATTACTGCTGGTTCCCACACCAAAACACTTCATGGCTCTCTCGCTATAAATGCTAAAATATGTTGTGTCGGTGTGAAGGAGCTCGGTTTAAGCAGCTCCGTGGCATCGGTTAATGGTTTGAGGCAGTGGTTAAGTGCCAAAGGAATCATACACGTCAGCTTCTCAAACATTTGATGTTTTTTCTGTTTCACGTGATTGAAGACCTTGTCAAAAAAGAAACAATTTGAAGGAATCGACTTGTGCAAAGAGAAACTGTGTGCAGGCATGTTTCACTATTTTCTGTCATTTTAGAGACTAAATGATCAATCAACCAATCAAATAAATAATTAGAGATTGAAAGTAAACATCAGGAGCAGCCTGAATATTGTATTTCCACTTTCCACTGTGTCATTAAGCCAGAAACATATTGTGAGGGTCTCTGCACTTAATCGAGTGTTGTAATTGTACAAATTGATCAGCTATGGTCATGCAGGCGACTAAAGAGAAGGTGTCATATATTAAAAAGACTTGACATTTCCTTACAGGGAGGGAACTGTATTTTGCTGGACCTCCCAAATAAACTCTAAATATGGGAGACACTGCTTGCAGCACATGATGATCTGAAATAATCATTTAATCAAGTTGGAGCTGTTTATCTGGCAGCCATCGCTGTTGGCGGTGTAGGTTTCCATCCTCGTGAAGCTAACTCAGACAGAAAGAAGTCTGCAGTCACAGCCACGCTTCCATCTTGCTTTGTAAATGGAGCAGCAAGGAGCTACGTCATCGCTCCCACGTGATCTGACTGATGATGTAACACAGGCGATGTGAAACAATCCTTATGTATACCAGAGAGAGACAGGCAGAGGGAGGCAGAGAGAGGGAGGAAGAGACTTTGCTGTTCGAGGGAGCCATATGGCGAGATGCAGAGTTGCAATTCATTCATCAATCTCACAGGTTGAGGAGAACTCATCTCTTATCTTGCCCAAGTTTTGCTTCATTTCTCTCACTCTGATTTCTGGAGGCCATATTTCATTTTCTGTCAGAGATGCAGCCTTGAAATTCTTCCGCATTCCAGTTATCAGTTTGAGGAGAATCAATTAATAATTATGTCAAGAGGCTCAACAGGCCCATAGAGCGTGCAGCCAGAGCCAGAGAGGAAAAGGGAAGCTGGTTAATCCCTCCACAATCTCACCTCAGTCAAAAATACTGCAACTGTTCCACATAATCATCTCTTAGAGGATTACTATTTTCTTTTGGTTTACATTCACCTACAAAAGTGGCACATAAAAGGACTGCTTCTGACATTTGTGCAGAGCGCTGCAAACACTACAAATGTAGATTCAATGAGAGGAAATACAAAACAAACACTGTCATTTTGGCTTCAGCGCTGGCGTGTGTGGAAGAAGAAGTCAGTTTATTAAAAAAGGGAGGAAAGCTCACAAAGGGGGTGATGCAAACTCAACAACACGAGAATCATCCAGGCATAGCTCCGTTACATCCATATTCAGCACAACTGTGTTACGGTTAACTCATCTTTGTCCACTTTCTTTTGCATCTTACATTTAAGTTAATGCCCGTTAGGGTATCACGATCCAGACCACACTCCAAAAATCCTCTAATTAAAGCACGTCGAGTTAAATCGTCTGGACAGGGTTATCGACCAGAATTAGCTTAATGCAGATAAGGTCGAGAAGAAACAAGAAACCAGTGCACGGAAATGCCAAAGACACGTCTGAGAACATTTAGAAAGTTTATTTTTCCAGCTACAAAATGTCCAGTTTGGGAAATATCCACAATTAAACAAACAATTAAAGAATTCTTTAACGGGTAAATCAATTCAGCTTTCTCAAACATCAATATCAGCCTCTGAAATCCAATATGAACGGCCAAATGACACGACAGTTACCGAGATCCTTCGTTTAGAGAGCTTTATGACTGTAAAAGAAATTACCACAGAATAGAGTATCTTCAGAGGTCGCAGCTGCTCAATTTATTCTCCACCATTTTTTTATTTTTTAGATCTCATCTAATGCTTCCATTAAATTAACAGGTTTTCTCAAAATGTTCACAAGTAGCCCATAATTTACCACGCCGTATTACAACACGGAGCGTTCTGGGGAGGAAAACTGGAGGAAGATATGTCACCAAGTGTGCACGCGTCAAATGTATTAGATTTGGTTAAATTAAATTACGGCACAAAGGACGAGTGAATCCAGCTGGAAATGTTCATTTCGACGTAAAATGTTTCAATAAACCCACGAGAGAGTGCATTACCATTACAATGCAGCGAGGGCTCCACTCCCCCCCCGCGTTCTCCTACGCCGCCTGAGGAACACCCCTGCACATATTGGATTGTACATGAAGGATTAAAAGGGCTATCCCACGAAAACCCTGATCCTGAGTGTAGCTCAGAGTACCGGTCCAGCGATAAGCGCCCCACACATGCCAAATTACAGATTTTAATCTAAAAAATAAATAAATAAAAATAAAATAAAAGCTATTTTGACACAATTAGACTTACATAATGATACATTTCACCAACATAGAGGATCTAGCGTTACAAAGCCTTTATCGTGGCATCTGATTACATAACAGATGATTCAGAGTAGAAGTTGTGCTGGCTGTGCATCTGTGTGCCAGAGAACAAATAAAAGCACAACAACAACAACAATCCCTGGAAGAGACTCCTGATGCACTGCATGCAAGCAGGCACCCAGTGTGATGGCTTTACACCTGTGCACGCGGACAGGTGCATTTTTTTTAATTTATTTATTTATTTTTTTTTTTGCACAATGTACCTTTAACTGAGAGACCGTGACTCAACCCAGAAGGCGGTGTATGCATGTGTGTGTGTGTGTGTGTGTGTACAAATACAAGGAGCACCATCATCATCATCATCATCATCACCCCCCCTTCCTCCATCAACAACAAACACGTCCCATCCAAGCTGAGACCAACACCACTATAAATAGACTAACACATTTCCATTCACAAATCTACACATTAAAAGCACGTCCTTCGTGGGGAGGGGCGAGAGAGAGAGAGAGGGGTGGGTGGGGGTGTCATGTTTTATTTAATGCACAATAACGCCAAGTCAGCGCGCGCACAGGCTGTGTTTAAGTGTGTGTGTGTGTGTGTGTGTGTGTCCAGAGAAAATGGTACCCAAACACATTAGCAGCAGCAGCAGCAGCAGCAGGCTGTCTTTACTTAAAAAACACATCCCCCCTGGTCGCCACCAAGCTAATTAGCAGCAGTCGCAGTACCGTTACCGTTGCACCTGCTACACACAGCGGCTTGCCTGCCTGCCTGCGGGCGGAGGGAGGGAGAGGGTCGACCGGGAAGGCGAGTGAATGCCTTCGGTTCACGACCGCCGTTAAAGGGTGAGGGTGAGGATGAGAAAACATTTCTAAGCTCAAAGAGTGATCAATTTAAAAGAGAGTCCCCCTTACCTGTGCAGCCCACAAGAAGCAAGGCTAGGAAAATATCCCTCAACTGGACCATCGCAACTCCCCGAGTAACGTGAACGTTAAACGGCGCAGCTAACGTTTTAAATCTCCGCTCGCTCTCCCCTGTAGGTGTTGCCCTCGGGTGTCCTGCCTGTCTTAGCAACTGTTCATCCTAATCTGTCGGTATTTCTGAGCTGGTCGGTGATAAACTGTCAGCGGCAGCGGCAAGCAACCGTCGTTGATGACAAGCGAGCGGACAGAGATTAGCGGTGATGAGCGCCAGTGCTCCGTTCAAAGTCTGACTGACAAGCGGAGCCTGCTCACACGCGGCGATCAATCCGCGCGGGCGGAGTAAGAGCGGATGGCGTTAAGTAGTGCGCGGGGGTTTCAAAGGAGAGCAGTGTCCCCGAGGGGAAACCCCCATTCATGAATCACTGAATAAATAAAATGAAAATAAAAAAGTGTATTACATCGCACCACATAAGGTAAATTAGAATAATATATGTACATACATATATACATATGTACACATGTATTATGGCTCCACCTGTTTCTGTATGTACAGTATGTTTATTGCCTGTTATATACATGCACACATACCAACATGTATGTATTTCACTACCTCTCTACAAGCTGTTAAAATATGTATGTGCATCTTGTGTCTATATCTTGTTCTACAGTATAACCAGCTCTCTATAAGCACATACATTTACTGCATTACTGCACAACCTGTCTATGTACAGCTGATTCATTTTATCACCACTGTATTATATTTCATTTCTTTTCTTTTTCCGTATACATCATGCTACATTTTAACGGCTGCACTATTTTGTCTTCTGTCTTGTCTCAGTGTTTCAATTTTATTCGAGTTCTTGCTTGTGTTAGTCTTTTTGCGTGAGCGCTGTTGCATTGTTGAAGAGAACAAACGATTTCAGTGACTCCTTTGCTGTTATTGTTGTGCATATGACAAAAGGCAAAAAAAAAAAAGAGAAATTTTATAAAGGGTTTATGAGCAGTGGCTGAAAAAGTATTCACATATTTTACTGAAGCAGAAGAGGCAATACACAGTGTAGAAATATGTTGTTACAAGTAAAAGTTATGCATTCATCAGAATGCTGCTTCAGAATCATATATGTCATATATAATATATTATAACATTGTAGTTATTAATTCACTAATATGTACTTTAATATTGCAGCTTTTATGTTGCCTGGCAGTTTATCTTTATGCATTACAGCAAATCATATTTTATTTGTTGCTTATATTGTGTATTATATGAATATGAAAAGTATATTTTCAGTCTGAGTAAGTTATACCACATTAATAAGAACCAGGTCTGGGTTGCCAGGAAACAATTAGTCAGTTAGTCAAAACAGATCAAATCAACAGAAAAAAAAATACTTTAAAAAACTATTTTAAGTAATAAGAATAATTCTTTGTTGTAGCCTGTGTCTGTTTGTGGCAAATAACACTGTCACCTTAGCCAAACATTTATTAATTCAAAGTAAAGCATTCGTTCACCAACATAGAAAGGACAAAACCGAGGCAATGGGATTTTATTATTTTTAAACTGGCAACCACACATGTTCATATTAATAGTTTATAAGTGATCCAGAAAGCTTTAGTAAATTATTCATTATTAATTGAGTGGTACTATATAACTGCTGTCACCAATAACAATCAGGGCCATGGCCAGGATTTTAAAAAATACTGAGGTCATGAGTCTTTATTCTTCCAAGCAGCACATCAATAATTACATATTTTAAATTGTGTACCAAAAGAAGCTTGTGATCATATTTTCATTAATACTTTTTACAGGTCGAGTTTGAAAATATTCAAATCACCGTGGAAAACTCGACATGGGCAGTTTCATTATAACTGTAGAATAGAATGGGACAGTGGGACATGACCTCTGTGTCCTCGGTGGTATCTACAGTCCTGATCATAATGATAGAAGCTATTCACTATGAAAGTAATTTTACAATCAGGAATTGTCAGGTACCAATTTAAATCTGTAATTGCATTTATCAAAATACTTCATATTGAGAACAATGCTGTGTTTTTATCAAAATACTGTAAAAGAGTGTGTAACAGAATGGACCTGCAAAAATGAATAAAAAAACCAAGCATGCAGAAAAACCACAGCTATCGCCTCTTCATACTTTTATAAAGCACCGCTGTGAGTCAAATACCCCCTCCCGACCCCCCTTGACCTCACCAATGACCAAAGGGAGCCTTACGCAACACACTTTTATTCAGGCTGTAAAGTGAATGGTACCTCAGAGAACAGAGATGCAAAGGAAGAGAATGCTGTTTGCTTGCACAGCAGGGAGGGACCGCAGCATTTGGCACCCTAAGAGGGCGGTTTGCCTTTGATTTGCACTGTTGGCCAGGAGTGAGATGCAGTGAGCCAAAATTTAATAAACTCAAATCAATCTGTGGGCTGGCTAAAAATGTATTGTGGTCAAATCTTGCACATTTTGCCGCAACCCATCCTTCTACAGCAATTCCCCCCAAGCATACCACTGCAGGGAGTGCGGCCCCAAAAATGTTCACATGACACTCTTTTCCTCTTTTAACCACCCATCCACTAAAAACTGACTCCGGGAAGCATGAGGGAGAAGGGGAGCGGGGAGGTAAGCAGGGTGGGTTTAGGGCACCATGGAGGGAAGTTTGACAGGCGTTTGTGCCTTAGCATCACAGATAGGAAAAGTATGACTCAGCTGATGACTCATATAAATGCCCTCCGAAATATTATGTAGTGTTTTATTCAGTGTGCGCTGAAGTTGAAAAGCTGATGTAGCTTGATTTTATTTTTGGCTTATCTTAGTTAATGTAGCCACGTACTAACATTTGGATTTCCAAGAAATTTTCAAGTGGTTTCTTGAGGAGGAAAACGAGGATAAGTGTATAAATCCCTCTGCTCAAGTAATTATTTATGGTTATTAAATCTCACAGGTCCCGTCAGCCAAATTTCTTGCTGTTAATTAATAAGAGGCTTAACTAGAGACATCATTTTCAATTAGTGTGTGGAAATCTCACAATTATATCTTAAAAATCTGCAGTTTAAGAGAGTTGTACACTCTTCTGTGTCTTGAATCTTCTGTCTGGGGTGCGTCTTCATAAAAAAAACTAACTTTGCAAAGAGAAATCCATGAGCCATCAACTCCATTTTGCTTAAACTGATGCTATCCACTTGTGGTAAAGCACACGTAACACCACCTCCTTGAATCACTCAGAATCCCTCTCAAATCTTTGCCAAGATCAATTTTGG
This sequence comes from Nibea coibor, assembly GCA_023373845.1. Classification (NCBI taxonomy): domain Eukaryota; kingdom Metazoa; phylum Chordata; class Actinopteri; family Sciaenidae; genus Nibea; species Nibea coibor. The sequence continues at coordinate 7,652,617 of CM041716.1, read as the reverse complement.
CTTTAATCTCCGTGTTCAGACACATGCAGTAGTAATAGTACTACTAGTAGTAGTAGACTGGTAAATATAAACGCTGTTTATTTCAGTCTCCTTAGCTTGGTACAGGGAGGCACCGTGAGTATACAGTCATTTCAAAAACAACCCTGTGAAACTTCAAACGCTCGTTTCATTACCCACCAGGCTGCCTGGAGTTATTTTGTGCTCTCCTTTCCTCTATTTCTCTCCGTACAGTACATCTCCCCCTCTTTCTGCCTCCTCTCATCCTCTTTTCACCCATTAGAGTCATGACCGCACATGCATACTCTCTTGAGCTCACGCCTACATGCACACGCGCACGTGCAGTCCATTTACATCTCCTTTTGTCAGTGTTAATTACCCCTACTACTACAGAGCATGTTGTCTCTCTTAAAGTCTGGCCCTGTCTCTCTGTCATTTGACGTGTTTACACCGGCCACGGAGCATATTTCCAGGAGAGGATACATGTGAACATCCTCCACTGTGGGAGGTTTTAAAATAGCTTCTCTTAACTCGTCCTCTACTGTAACTGAGGGCAGCATACCAAGCTGGTATGAACATTGGTTTCCGGGCCACAGGAGAAAAGTAGAGGTCAGTTGTGCAGCGATATGCATACTACATGTGTTCAGCAAATAACGGTGTGACTAAAGAGCAAAACGGGGCATGCATAAAGGCCGTTTAGCGCTGTTTTGAGAATGCACTCTCCCTGTCTTGCAGTGTATATCACATAATCAATTTCCAATCAGGGGAAAGAAAATCGCATAAAAACACACTGTGGAGTTATTTATAGATCAGCGGGCTGATATAAATGCAGCTTCATGGCCTAGCAAAACAGTAGACGTGAACCAAGCTCCATTGTTTTATTGCTGGATATGTATTTCTTTTTCAAAAAAACAAAGACCTCTTATTTAAACTTAGAAAATAGCCTACCACAGTCCAAAAGCGTCACAGCCGTAGGTGACTCTAATTCAATGTTCTGCAGCCGAGATGAATGAGCTGGTGAAAAGCTTTGAGAAAGCTTGCAGCATGACTCCATCATTCAATTATCACCTTTAGTGCAGAAAGACTGAGCTTCCTATAATCTCAGGACTAAGGGGGTCCGTATCAGTTAGCTTGAGTGGGAGATGGTGTTGTCAGACAGTGGATTCATTGTCCTGAGAGTCTGTCCTGCAAGGCACACAGGGCCCCTTTGTGGACCGCAGATATTAATCTGCGTGAGCAGAGATCTGGAGGAGTCTGACTAAGCTCACATACAACCACACACATCAGTACACACAGAGACACACAGACTCGGCCATATGCATATTCATTATATAACAGCAGAAAGAGAGGATGCAGTGTCCAATCCCATGCAGCCCTGTCCCGTCATAGAGATGCCATTCTTTTGAGATGATTTACACAATGCACTCCGATATGCAAGCTTGTCGTCAACACCGTAGACGTAAGGTGCCATTGCCAGATGTCATCGCGCTGCTCATCATCTCCAGTACAAAGGAGGCTTATTTTCACTGATAGTTCAGCGTTTCACTGCCAGACCAGTGACGACACTTCACCTCTGCCTCATTAACACCACCCAGAATACACGCACGGTGAGTCAGCATTCAATTAGGAATAATACCCTGAATAAATACTAAACCGAGTCACTGAGTGGACAAAGACTTATTCAGAAAATATTCTTCTTGTGTAGCCAAACACAGTTTTAGGACTAAACTATGATTGCTGCATGAATAATACAATACAAGAACACTGCAGACCAGAGCAGAATCACAAATCAGGGTGGAATCAACACCCTTCTCTCAATACAATTAAACAATGTGCGCTTCGTAAATCAGTTTTCTCACAACAACATAAGATAAGACAAGATAAACACAACTGAATTTCAGATCTGAACATGTTCAACTTTCAAATAAATAAGAGTCAAACCAAAACCAACCAAAAAGATGTGACTGTAAATTGGATATCTGCTGCCACCTAGAGATATAAAAGCATCACAGCACGAGAATGGAGCCACAGATGAGATGACAACATATTCTCAAGCAGCACTTTGCATGTAATGTGGCCTTTGTGACGTGTGGGGGCAGCATGTTTCTTCTCTAACAGACCCTCTCCACAGATTTTCTTCCTGCTTTCATAATTCATGCATGGACAGTGTACAAATGCAATTAAGAATTAATGAGGACTAATGTTGACCACTTCTCTACTGTAAAAGTGCCGTAATTTGGAAAATAGAAGATAATGGATTTTCATCATGTGCCCGTGGTGTCTCGCCCCAACCTCATTGTTTGACTCTGACCCAACACTCCAGCTGGATGGGCGGCTTAACACACAGGCCAAGGCAACAACTGCAGTGATATTTATTGAATTTGGTGTGGCTGTTGTTGTTGTTTTTGTCTTATTTTTGTTTTTAGGCAAATGTTTCCCCTTGGTTATTTTTAAAATCCGTACCTTCACAGCTTTTCACTGATTTTTTTTCTTCAGGGTTTATTTTGTGATATTTTCACACATTTTTTCACACGTCATTTTTACACCTATGGTTTCTCACTGTGCAGACATGTTTAATTAATTCTAAACTGGCAGTAATGTGGGACTGTTTACATACTTACAAATATATCACAGGTAATGTAGACTATATCAAATAAAAGGAGCAGTCTGACCCCAGTCTTTAGATAGATAGTCTTTAGTTTCTAATTACATTACATACATATTTCTTCCTGATGTATTAGTAAAATAATATATTTATACATTTATGAAAACATTAAAATAAAATGCTCACTACTTTTCCCAGCAGAGGAGTCAAACTCATTTAAATTCATCAGTCAAATAGGTGGCCCAGATCAAGAAATCCATTGCACAGTAACCTATAAAGAACAACACCTTGTTATCTCTCTCTTTGTGTAAAGAAGTGCAAGTACATTCTGAGAGCATTCATAATGAATGACCCGTATTCACAAAACAGATGATGAAGAGCCCGAGATGTCTTGAGAAAAATAACTGTATTTCAATCTGTGCAATTCAAAGATCAGCGGATCTACAAAAAGTTACAACAAGATAGTTTTAAATGATGTATTTCTTTGTGAAGAGGACAAATCAGGAATAGGAGAATAATCTAAAAAAATAATGAGTTCTCTGCAATTTTCACACTGTGTGAAATCATCCACTGGGCTGGCTTGGACCCATTGGCAGGTGAGCTCTGGCCCGCGGGCTGTGTTTGACACCCCTGCGCCGCGCTGTTTTTTATGTTTTAATGACATCTGATAACTGTATCAGTGAGTTAAAATTCACTCTGTTCTTTGTACCTTGGTAGTAATGTCATATGCTCTAAAAACCGCCATCGTTTTCATCACCATCCCTGCGCACAGACACCTTGCCTCATTTACACACCACAGTGACAGTCAAATCATCAAAAATATAACTGCAGCCTGATAATGACTTGAAATCACTTCAGTACAGATGTTTCATCTAAGCAGGTTTCAAAGAGCTGGGTAAAGTTTTCAGATCCAAAAGACGCACAAACAGCCTCCCCTCTGAACACACGTGTCATTATTAGTAACAGAGGGCATTCACAATTAGAGTAACGGACTCATTTTCAGACTTTTGCTGCACACTAGTCAAACATCCTGTAAACCGTGCTTAGCATGCACCGGCTCCTGTAATGTGCAGTGACAGTTCGCATCAGATCCTCGGTCTTTCAAGAAGCCTGTCACTTTGGATTTCGTTCAAGATGTATGACAAGCCTCTAACATCCTCAAACCCCATCTCAAACCCCGGGCTATGCAGAACACAGCTCTCAGTCATCAAACTGCCTTCAAGATGCTCTCTGCAATACTGAAGCACGAGAGAACGTTTAAGCGAAGAGATGAGAGGCGCATGAAATGTGTGACTGATCAAAATGGTAATGTTTTACACGTTACAGTATGAGATCAACAAAATGAAAACACAATCTATGGTATGCATCAGTCAGAATAGTCAAATAAAATATCTGATTTGAACTAAAGCAGGTCGTTGTTTGGCGTCTGTGTGCACCATGAATACAAGCGCGAGACTTCAGAAGCGATGTGTTATTTTCACCTTATCGCTACTTTATATCTATTGGTGTTATTATGTGCCCAGTAGGAGCCCACGTATAAGAGCTGGGCGCAGTGTGTTTGTTCATTCAGTCTCCCTTCAACAGGTTTTTTTTTTTCCCAGCGTGCAGTGTTTATGTGAATAATGTTATGGCCTCGAGTCCAGCGGGGCTGTTATCCTGCAGGCCAACCAGGAAGTTAACTCTGCCATGGTTCGTTGGCTGCAGTCCTCAGTACGACTTCAGTGGGGGGTTTCAAATGTGCCCTTAGATTGATGCTGAAAATAAGGTGTGTGTTAAACACGGGCTGACAACAGAGGTTGCATTTGTGTGACCAGCACTCAAAGAATAACAACAGTGTGCAAGCTTAATATCATAAAACAAAATATACAAATTTGGATTTGAATAGATTTGAAAAGGTCAGAGGATTTTATAGCTGTAAGATCTCTAAAACTCTATTTGTAAGAAGCTTGCATTATTCAGATATATTTCAAATCCTGCATTTAGACTCACAGGAATAGTTTTCAGTATGATAAATATCGAGGCACATCCTTTATGCTAAGCTAAGCTAAGCTAAACTAAGCTAAGCTAACAGTCTACAGGCTGTAACCCTACATCACAGACAAATATCAGAGTGGTATCAATCTCCTCATCTGACTCTGCATGCGAGAGAATAAGCTTATGTCCCAGCTCTAAAGATATATCTTATTTTCCAACCAGATTCCAGTCATGCCATAATTTTCTTTCAGCTGAGGGAAATCATGGCTCAAGAATGCTAATGAGCCCTGATTTTAAGACTCAGAACTACTGCTCATTAGTTTGGATGCTACTACTGTACATGAAAAGACATAGTTAACAGAGACGCATGAGTTTAATACTGTGTTTAGTGATTTCTGTACTCTGCTTCCACTGGGGTTAGAAAAAGGCAGTCAGCCACCCTTTCCACCAAAGCAGCAGTAAATTGCAAATATATTTCAGCATGACTTGTGTGTGTATAGCAACAAATCCTGCTGTAACATACAATTTAACGTCTATGTATCATCCGTGACTAAACCCTTTCTAAATGGTATACTATATGTTTTTATTACCACTGGAAACGATAGCGTTTGATCATATTTAGACCCTGGAGGAAGAATTTGTTTGCTCAATAAGAAACTGTTTTTCCTTATATTTCAAAAGCAACTTTCTTAAAGCGCTGATACAATATTACATTACTCTAACTTAGAGTTTAACAGGGGCAGGGTTGTACCTCTGGCATTATTCCCAGTTTCATGTACAATATAGACTTCAAACAGAAAAGGATGCACTTTGAAGGGAAGGTGTTCATATTTCCCCTCCGTTTCACTCCTATTGATTGTGTGACAAAGTTAGAAAGAACAAAGAAACTTTGCCTGTTGCTCATTTCCCCCGACTCCACTCGCAATCTACAGCTTTTCAATAATTTCTGATCTTTTCATCCAAAAGTAAGCCGAGAGCCTGAACAGTTTTACACCGCCGGCTTAAAATCATGTTGGAAATGTTGATCTGTAGCTGTTCAATATCTAAACAACAAGCCTGTGTTTGTGTTTCAGCATCAATCTCAGTGTTACTGAATTCATATCATCATCACTGTTAACATTTAAAGCATTAAACAGGTGTGTGTCCACAAACAGACAAGGGGGCAATCCTGTGCTCATGCAAAAAAAAATAGAGTGAGCTCTAATGAAGAAGATTTCACTTGAATTGCTTGATATATGGCGATCCCATCAATTTTCAGCCCATCTTAGAAACATTTGAAATCATGAAAGCGTGCGCTATCTTTGAAGTGATTCCATAAATTTTTGATGCCATTCTTCATTACACCCTCTATCATGTGGCGAGAGGGAGGATGATAGAGAAATTCTTTATAATATTATTTCTTTTGCTCTTTGACGTGAGCATGTTATATTTTATCACGGAGAGGTAAGATCATAAGCAGCAATTTATTTCTGAATTCCACTTAAACCTCATGAGTCATGTATGTGCTTCATGGCTGTATTTGAGTGCCTGCCAAGTCACGTTAGATTCTTTGTTATGCATTCAGTGTAAAACCGCTGTGCTAGTTTCTAGTTTCAAATTAAATCAATTCAGAGGGGGCACTCAAGAACAAGACATGACAGTTAATAAACATAGTAAATATGTAAACAGTAATAACAGTGATAAATTCAACAATGCAACAATGTAACAAGTTAACATAGTGACATTAACAAGATACAAACAAAGAAGTATCGAAGAAATGAAAGAAAGAAATTGATCTGACTGTTAGACAAATTATTCCAGTCTGAAAGTGCTTTAAAACTTTAAAATCAGGCCTTCAGATTTCTTTCAAGATTCTATGCATAATAAAAAAAAACACATTGTTGAGTGTGTCTAAGTGAATATGACGATCTAAATCTAGTTTAGTCTAGTCTAATCTAAAGTATAAAGGATAGTTAAAGTAAATGCAACTAGTTTACACCTCAGGACACCTCAGGACAAATCTATAATGTTATTCAAATGACATTTAAAGAAAGAAGATGTGTTTCAGATGTGCTCTGGTATATGATATCACCATAATCAATAATAGAAAGTTAGAAAACAAATAAGTTACTCCAATATTATCCGTGCAATGGATGTTAAAAAAAACAATACAGACATAAAACAGATACAATACCAAGTTAAAAAGTAATTGTGTTCCTGCCCTGCATCTAACACGATCGGAAACCTTCAATTTGTCTACAAGAAACTAAAGTTAAGTTTTTTCTCACACTGACAAGTAAATCTACCCACAATGGGAGTCTGACCCTTATCAAGAACTCCTACGAACATAGTTCGCTTCACAAATGTCAGTAGGCACTCGTAGAAAGTTACAGCTGCGAGATGGAAAAGTTGCAAACTGTAGTCACATTTCTAAAAAAAAATACATCAAGCATAGAAAAGATACAGTACAGTTAAAGGTTAACAGTGTGATGGATCAATTTTGTCACCACCGAATGAAAAGCAGCAATTCTCTTTCATTGTTGAAGGGTAAAACAAATAATTGGCCGATTATAGCACATTTGTTCTATATTTCTAATATAACCAATCTGAGGGCGAGAAAATAAAGAGAACAGAAGAAACAGAAACAGCAGAAATGAAAGAGAAAAGAATAGGCATGCAGCTGGTATAAAGTTTAATATTTTTAGTTCTTCGGGTCATCACAGGTGGTTGTCCACTAATCAGAAGGTTGGTGGTTCAAACCCAAATTGTGTGTGAATGCCTCAGCTATCAGTCTGAATGGATAAATGAATATTTGCGACATGGAGTTTAAAGAGCTTCGAGTGGTGGGAGACTAATCAATCAGTGTAAGTTTCACTTATATATATTAATGTTATTCTCTAATGTAAGTATTATATTTGTCATTTGTGTTGACTGTCATGTTTTAAACTGTGTAGGGACCCTGATCAATAAATAAAAGCTATAACAATTAAACCTAAAACATGAATGTCAACGAACCAAACGTAACGGAAACGCATCCAATAGTTGACGAGACATTTCACTCAAAACCACAAATGTCAACTGGACGCTGGCGCTACAGGAAATGTCAGGGGATCAATGAAGTCAGAAGGATTCATCCTCTGGGGACCACGAATTTACAATACACAAGTTTAAATGGCAACCCATCAAATATTTGTTGAGATATTTCAGTCAGCATCAATGTGATGGATCAACATCTGACAGACTGATGTTGTCACACAGCCATGATGCTAACATGGCTATAAAAAAAAAACAGAACAAATAAAGGAAACCCGATCATCTATGAGACATATAAAGTCATATAGTTACACACAAATGTAATAGAGTACTGAACAACAAAAGAAAAAAAAATAGAGTATATGTAAAATGCCTCATTAAAACTGGCAGACTGGTGTTTTATTTTCTATTTTTCCAGCTAAACAAAGTAGAAAATATCTTTTATCCAAGAATGATGGGTAGATAGAGGAGGGGATTTACAGCTGACAAGAATCAGGCATGTAGAGACAACAGCTATTAAAGTTTCATCATATAATTTGGTATCAGAGGCACGATGGTGACTCAGAGTGAAGGCATAATTGAAGATTTGACTGGGATTAAGTTAATTTATAGAACTGCACTGAATACCTCTAACCACAAAATGTGCAAATCCAAAACATTTGAATATAGCTAGGAGATTAACGACATCTATCTCAGACAGGATGAAAGTCTTCATATATCCCCGGCAGCCCTGACCTTAGTTAAGTGATAGTGGAGAATAATCTTACATTATATCAGCTTGTGCCTAGCGGAGATGGAAAAGGAGTGAACCTGATGCAAACACTCGACCCAATCCTTCTATTTCAAGATATAAATCATCCTCCCATGGTGCTTCAATCCTGTGCAGCAAGCTGGGGTTTAATACAGTAAGTGGATGAGACCATACAAAACAGACGTCATGCCCTTCATCGCGAGCGGCGAGGTCAAGAAGGGGTCAATACCGGTAGCTGCTGGGAAATTAGGGTTAGCATGTACGAACCTGTAAGTACCTGAAGAGATTACGGTCGGAAATATTAAACTTCTTTGAAAGTTGGTGGGAAAATAGAATTGCGTCATCACATAGAAGCCAAGAAGACAATCTTCCATCCGTTAAAGGTAAAGTTAGAAAGTTTTGGAAACATACTTATTTGCTTCCTTGCTGCAGGTTACATAAGAAGCTTGATACCCCTCTTGCGTCTGCAGTAAACTTAGCGTAGCACAAAGACTGGAAACAGGGGGGAATAAGCTAGCCTGGCTCTGTCCAAAGGTAATAAAATTCATCCACCGTCACCTCTCAAACCTCCGTAATTACTGTAGCACGTTATCCGGCACATATTGCGAAGAATCACAATCCTTAAATTGCATTTCCAATAAGACAGGCGCGTGGTCTGAGGTCATGACGTTCATCTGTGTTTTTGAGACAGTCTTGGACATAAATAATTAGATTTTCTCTTGTTATACTATCTTGTGATGAGATGAGAATCAATAAAAGGACATCAGTCAAGACAAACAGTGCATAACGATGGCGGCCTCTTGGTTTCCTAATATCTGTCTTTGTCGCCGCTTCACACAGCAAAGTGTCCTCTTGTCGTGGCTCTTTGCTCACTTCTTGACAGAGAAGAAACAGGAATGCAAATGCTGCGCGCTAATCAATTACACTGTCTGATGAGTCGGCTGTCCGCATGTATCCACCTGGCCCATTAACTTTCAATTCGGGGAGTGGATCTTTCGCACCATTTCCACAATTAAAAACGTCATGACGTGCACTTCTCAATTCATTCTGCTGACATTTCTCAAAATTGATTGCTCTTATTAAGCTATTAAATTGCCTGTTTTAAAAATAAAAAAAATATGAATTGACCCCCGCAATAGTTAGTCAATACAGAGCTCTTTTTCTGTGCTAATTTGATGAAGCCGTGGGTTGAAATTAGTGAGTCCCCATCAATCCAATTCTCGCCCCTAATTTCTGAGCTCAGACAGGCAGCGTTCATATGTGTGTGTCACTTCATCCTAATTTAATTCGTCACAAAGGGAAAAGACAGAACTATCACACTGATGCCAGATAGTTATATTTTAGTCATGGTTAATACACAACAGAACAAAGAGTGACATGAAATACGTCAAGTGAAAAATAGCCCCAGCTGACGGGGTCTAAATTTAGCCGTTGCGTAGTTTCTCTGCTGCCCATCACTCACACAAGTGTCTCCTTTTTTCATGAAAGAAAAGGCCAAACTGATTGTACAGGCAACCTTTGCAAGGTTACGTAAGCTGTCATGTTAAGGGCCACATCACTGACAAAATGTCCACTTCCACTTCTTTCTTGCAGCGTTACAAACAAATCATCTGAAACTCATACAAACATATTGTCATCTCAGATTCTCACAGCGTATCTACAGCTGTGTGATCAGGCGGACGCTCGTAATAAAAAGGAAGACAGATAAAACAAGTGGTCTAATTATTGTCTTCTACCTAAGCAGCAGCTCATTACATAGACCACTATAGCAGACCGGTACAATAGCTCTAGTTTACTTGAGGCATCTGCATTGACGATTTCATTAGACTCGCTATTGTCTGGCGCGCTCGGGTGTAACTCAGGTTGTAGGTTTATTGTGCATGCAAAGGTAGGTGTGTGTTCACCTGACCCCAGCTGAGGAGGCACGAGAGCTGGATGACCAAGAGAGCTAAACATCTTGTTCAACTCAAAGATAATATAAGCCACATTTTTGAAAAAGAAAAAAGGTATCTCTCATCACTCCAACTTCAGCCACAGCCCAACCGAACTTTGAAGCTTTATTTTTGGGTTAAAATCTTATTTTCATCTATATATATATATATTTTTATTGTTGTGCTCTGTGTGAATTGGGGTTAGAAAAGGAACTGTCATGTTTGTTTCTGGAAAAAAAAAGAAAGAAAGTGGAACAAAGGGATTTACAGCATGTGTAGGTGTTTAACTCAGACTGACAACAACACTGCGTTTCAGGATGTCATCACATTGTGGCAGCCTCACAGTTTGAAAACCTCTGCTTTAATCTGTTGCGTTAAGTGAATTTCTGAAAAGTTGGCAAAACAACCTCTGACTCAGTGGGTGTTTCTATCAACTCCTGTTTTATGAATATATATATACTAAAGAATATAAAGACATTACGTGATAAACTGAGCACCAGTAAATGTGATAGGCCTACGTCGTGACATTTCATAGCTGCATCTCCTCGTAGACCAAGGTGTGTTTTAACTGTAAAACTGACAGCCGCGGAGTTGATCCAAGCATGTTTGCAAAGCTGAAGGTGAAGATGACATGAAGGCGGGACAGATGATCTACTGACGGATAAGCTACATGTTTCTTCGGTGTCTATTGCAGGAATAAGGGAAGTCAGGTAGCTGTTAACTTCATTCCCAAGGTCTCCGAGTCAGTTGAGAGCTGTTAGGCTTTCATTAATGTGAACCGGAGTACCTGGATCGTCTGAGCGAATGTGTTGTGGGGCTGGATGTTCTAATTTAAACCAACAATTCCTCCTTGCGTGAGCAGAGATCTTACTCTGCTGAGTGCTGGTCTTCTAAATGGCACGAGGCTGTTTTATTAACTCTCTGGACTTGTTGGAGGAGACAAGCATTCTGTGTACCTCCTTTTCAAGGGCTGCTTTGCTCTGAATGGCAAGGCTAGCGAAAATGCAAAAATGGGCAAGGGTGCGGGGCGCGGATGGGTCATGTATACCACACAATGCGGCATACATTTCCATGAAATGACCTTTTATTCGAGTGAATCACGGTCGAATCCATACATGTGTGGCAAATAATGACGATCGAGGTCATCATATTTAAGTGAAATACCTATTCTGTTGACTCGGGTCCTCCTCAAGTCCGATGAAAGAGTGTGTAATCTTAAGAGCCATAAATAAGAAGGGACACTGTGTGTATGAACACACTGTATATGACCGGCGTCAGACAAAAACAGTATTAAAACTGCAAACAACACTGATACAAATACATGGTCTGTAAAGGCTGTATAGGTGAGTTGTATTCTGCGATTGTCTCCTCTGTTGTTGTTCTGCTTTTTCTTGACAATCGCCTCAATGACAGTGTGATGGCCACAGCTACACAGTGTAATACCATCCCAGTTTTACATTCTCTCACCTCATTAGTTTGACACAGGTTGATTCAATTTGAAATCAACCACACGCAAACAATTAAGATCCCAGTTTTGTTATAATTTCTGTCTGTCAAAGGACGTACTCTGTCTCCAAACTAAATAAAATACGTTTTAACCATGTGCTTTTGTTCCATAGAAAATGTTTACAGCGACAACATTTCGATATTTTCTCGTTTCTTTCTTGTTCTCTATGAAAGTAAGCTGAATCTATCTGGGGCTGCAGACAAAACAAACCATTGGATGACGCCACCTTCTGCTTTGGGAAACAGTAATCCACCATTTTCTGACATTTTATGGACCAAACCAAACCATCTGATTCATCCTGACACTAATGAACGCATTAATCAATAAGACATATAAAACATAACAGAAAAGAGATTGGAACAGGAGGGAGGCTCATCACTCTGTGGTCAAACATACAAAAGCATCAGTATTTCGTCACTATGTTAAACTTGAGGTGTGATTGTGGTAATCCAATTGAGTTTTATGTCATCCTTAGTTTTTAAATAGGTGGTACTATGATTACATTATGATTATATTATTGTATTATATTCTGTCATTGTGCTGGTATATTAATTACTTATTAAATACTTCCATCATATGTACTGCATTATGGTAGATAAGACTCATTTCAGACATTAGATATGAAACTGGTGTCGGCACAAACTTTTAGAAACACTTTTAGTGTCACACAATCTGCTGGGTCACATGATTCGGGACACTGACTTTACCTACTGCTGCAGGGCTTATTATTCAAGATGTTTATTGGACTCATTCATATTCATTTACCTCTTGCTGAACTCCAACGATTCAAGGCTGCCGTGTATTCTTCCAGTATGTCCCACTGGTTTAAAGGAGTTAGAGAGAAGACACAAAAATATATAAAAATACAGTAACGTTATGTTCTTACTTTGAGGTAATGGCCCAATTGCATAGTACCCTGCCACAATAAATGGGCTGCCAAAATCTGTCTTCATAAAAAGAACAGAGCATCATACATGTGGAGTACCTCGAGAACGACTTCTTCTTGCGTGCTTGCAAATGCCACATTTTGCTGGCGTAAATAATAAAATGACATTTGCAAAAAATTCAATCAATTCCTTTTTTGACAGCAACTGTAAATTTTATGGAGCTGCTGTTATAAGTCGCCGCCGCACGATCACGCGATCACACCTGAAGCAGGGTAGAGCCCTACCGAGCCGTCAACAACTCTCATCAAGCTTCAGGTGGTAGGATTGTTCTGTTTCTGACTCCAGACTGTTGTGTGTGTCCGTTAAGTAAATTAAACTAAATTTAATTATATCACAAATAAAACCATACCAGTTAGGGTTGACCTCTAACCTCCGTGTGATCACAGCAGTCCAATGAAAGCTTGACTCTACCTGATACCTGGATGAGACGTCACAGAACTGATTTCCTGCACAGTGGTTGACACTTAAGACAATGCTCACAGTCTGTGTCGATTATTCAACATCTACGTGGTCTACATATCCACACATCTATTTGTTTTTGACACAGGGAGAGCACAATCATGTCGCTGACATCTTTGTAATTATTGAGAACAGACTTCACCGTGCAGAGAACATCCTGAGGAAAACTTGCTGAAGTGCTTTGCTCTTTTAAACATGATGCATTACGGTCACTCAGCTGCACATGAACAGGCAATACAATAATATGCATTGCATTACTTTCACGATCCATCATCCATGCACCAACAGTACATCTGAATGTTTTTCATTTGATACGAAAAACGTATTTATTGTCGCAGTAGTTCATAAAACAGAACAACCTTTTAGTAAGAGCAGCATCATAATTTGTCCTGACATTGCACCGTCTAAGGCAAAGAGGTGGAAGTGGAGTGGTTCTCCATGTACAAAACATCATTTTGCAAACCATTCATACGAAATAAGAGAAGTTCCTTCAACATGAAAGCGTTGAAGACCACTTCAAAGACTGTACTGAATGAAGCTTTTGTGGCAGGCCAATCTGAAACAGCAGTGTACATGTATATGGACCGAAGCTGTGCAGTATGATGATAATTTATGTTTTTAAACTGTTAATCTGAGCATGAGCTGTAACATGCATCAACAAGCTGATGCCTGAATGACTTCGTTGTGTGAGTTGTCTCTGCTTTTAGTTGAGATACATCACGGTTTCCAAACCTACAAGATCCTGGAGCTCTGTGTCACACGTGACCGTGTAGCTGTTGCACAGCAGTCATGTTCCTTTACCTTTCGCTAAGTGGACTGAATTAATTAGCATAAACAAACATCATGCAGCATTGTATTTTCTGCAATTGTTTAGCCAGCAGCCCCAGGACTTGAAGTGCTATGAGTCATTTTTTAGTATTTACTGCTCAGAATAAAAGATGACAATAAGCAGAACATAAACACACACTTCAGTGCCTAATTGTCTTTGTTATGCTTGTGCATGAGTAGTTATCAGTGCCCAGAGCCAGACAATATGACTGGCAGTGCTATGCAAGCACAGACTCCTTGTTCATAAATTTTATGATTAATACAGACTGTATTGTAATCTGGGAAAGCATCCTGGCATGAAGGATGAGGATTATATATTTTTCATCTCAGAAAACTAATTGAAAAGGGCCGCGATTGTGCTGTTATCATCCATGTCCCCAGCTGAGTTATGGCCAAGGTGAGATATGACTGACAGAAAAAAAGAGAGACTTAATGAACAGCATGTGACTGTTAAATATGAAGGCGCTGGATCGTAGACCTGGACACGGTTTAATACAAATATCTGATAGTGTTCAGATTAAGAGATACCTGCAGTCTGTTGCAAGCACCTTTTGTAATGGATGAATGAGCGGGCAACATCATTCTTTTGCTGTGATAAATGAAATATAATTCCAGTTACACGTCCATAACAAGGAATGTATCCAGTCTTACATGCTGGACAAGATAATACAGCAACATACGGTAATGAATAAGAGGAACAAATACAGAAGTATATTATTTTAGTATTTAGTGGGAATTTATTTAATATATATCGTAATAATATGTAGTTTTAATCAATGTATCAATTTACAGCTATAGACATATCCCATCACCTGAACTTCCCATTGTGTTCAGTGAAGCGTTCGTGTCTGCACTGTGAGGCGTGAGCCGTGTTCAGGTGAACGTTTTGCCACCTCATGTCACCAAAACAAGGCCTCGTGTGCACCTAGCATCTAAATAACAGTTGTTTTAATTAATACTTTGAAATGTTTTGATCAGATTATCAGATTGATACCACTGTCATGCCGGTTGTTTTCACTTTTTCAAGGCCCGGAGAGGTGAAGGTATCTGGTGTTTCGAAAGAAAAAGGCAAAAAACAGAAAAGTCATTAGAAATAAGCAGAATTTTGTGCAACAGAAAATCTTATTGTCTTTTATTTCCCCCTTGTTACCCCTCAGATTTGTCTTGGGACGCACATCCTCGTCTGGTTGAACGAAGCAGCGTAAAGTGTCCCATGCAACTTTGCCCACTCAGCACAGCCTTAGTTGTAAAGTAATTTGGAGTATCTTTGCGCACAGTGTAGCGATGAAAGATACTTTTGAGAGCCTGAGAGCTTTTGTAGCGTGTCTGGGGAGGAATATAAACCATTTCAGAATAATAATGTGGGATTTGTGACTAGCATTTTGGATGTTCTGGGAAGCTGACTGTACATAAACCCACTTAAGAATCTGAATCTCTAACTTGCTGCTGAAATCATTGACACTTGGATAGATACTTTAGATAGTTACAGTGACTTACACACAGTATAGCTGTATTTAAAGGTAAGTAATTGGCCTATCAGTCATCTGTGAATCAAGACAGATGAGAAGATGTTTCTGCAGAGAATAAAATGGGTAGGTTGGCTTCATCATCATTTCTCACAGTGACCTGTTATCTCACAGAGAGGAAACATAAAGCCAAATGCATCCCCAGCTGAACGTTCATTGATGGCATGTGAGCTATAGTGATGGGTTTTATTAAGTCCCACTGAAGAGGGAAGAGCATATTTAATTCAATCCCATTTTCTCACTTAGTGTAGATTAGAGCAGGTTAGCTCATTTTCCCTTTGTCAGATTCAGCGGCAGAGGGATGAACCTAACAGGGCCTGTACGGTTTATCCGTCTGCCGCTGATCAATCTGCCTATAAAATATCAATTTCATTAAATTGGAAACAAAGCTTGAGGAGAAACTGTAGATATAAAAACAGGTTTGTTTTTTGACATGTTACCACGTCATGTTCTTCGGCCCAGCAATGACTACAAGATGTATTGGCACTAACTCTTATACAGACATTCATGGTTCCCAGATGATGAATACAGCTGACTATTTCCTCTAGTGCCGTCGTAAGGCTGAAATATCTCAACAGCTATGAGATGAATGCTGTGCAGTTTGACAAGGACATTCATGTCCCCCATGGACTTTTGACTAGCACCGTTATCAGGTTAAATAATTTGTCTAACACTTTATTTTATGCAGTGTTATAGTCAAGAGCAGCCAGACTGAGACTAAGTCAAGACCAAGACCAGAGTGTATCAAGACCGAGACAAGACCAAGACTTTGAGGGGTTGAGACCAAGTCAAGACCAAAACCAAGGCAGGGCAAGACCAAGACCAAAACCAAACAGTTACATTTAGCCTACTACAAATGTAGCTAACATGTGGCTAACAGTGACAAGAATTTAAAATTAGAAATGAGTCAAGTTAGTGATGGCATTTGGAGCAGGAAGTTTTACCTAGTTCATATTCATTTCTTTTTTAATGAGCTATTTCATAAGAGTTTTAATTTGTTGGAAAAACTTTGCAGCTGTTGGCTCGTGGTCTTGAGGTTAGACCTCGATCTGACCTCTCTTTAGTCTCCTGTGCCACACAGGTGTTTGCTCTATAACTGCAGACTGTGAAACAACTTTTTTTTAAAGTGTAAAAGTATTTTCTGTTCATTATGAAACTGTGGCAGGACAAACTCGACATTATTAAGTGATTAATGCAGAAATACTGGTGATATCCCCATGGCCTTGACTAGCCTTGAAATAAAGTCTATTTTCTTGTGGTGCAACAATGAAGCTTACATATTTTGACTCTTAATAGCAGCTGACATTAGCAACCTCGCATATTGTCATTTAAGCAGAGTAAACACAGTGGAAAAATAAAGGCAGTGTCAGCGTTTCTGCACATTACACAGATTACTGATTACTAAGACTAATATGCAACTTCCCAAATAACAACAGAGGGGCATTATTGAACATTTACTAATTGGTTTAAACAAATTCCCAATGCAAATCCATTTATTTCATTGTGAATTAGAGTTGCAGTCCCTCTCATCTGATGTTGTATGTCATTACTGTAGTCTTATAATCCTGCGTGTTAAACCAAACAGACACTTTTTGTACCATTATACCAGAAAAATGATGCACTTTCTCCTATAATTCAGCTCCTTTTCTGCTTGTATCACATGAAGACGTGTGTGTCCCACACTGTATGTCTATTAGCCACCGTGATAAAGCAGCAGTTTTCCTGAATCTACTTTAGCATTTGCTCCGGCCATGTGAAGGAAGTACTATTGAATAATTGTACAAAGATCCATCATACTATTGCAAGTAGAGCCAAAGAAGATACAGTTTTTAAAGCAAAAATCAATTCATGTCTGGCGGCAGCATCCACTGCTTTATCTCACCGTTTAAAGGCTACCACTGGACATCCAGCTGGAAGACATCAAACCAAAGGTCAGGTCGGGGATGAGTACGGCAGTACCTGGAGGCTGAGAGCTCGGCAGAGAAGTGAGCAGAGGCCGTGCCTCACTCTGACAATGCAGATGCTCACCCCCTCCCCCTCCTCGACTTATTTTATTCTTCTCAAGGCAATGTTTGGGGAAATAAAACATTAGTTATGAACACAGAGAAAACAACAATTAAGTTTTTAAGAGGTCAATGTTTCCAGACTGAAGCTATGCACAGAATAATTTATATTACAAAACAAAAAAGGTATTTGGTTAAAGGTTCACAGATCGCTTTGTCTGAGGGGGAGAAACATTCTTTTAAAATATGATATTATTCTTGTCTTCATTATAGCACCATGATGTCTAGACGTCTACTGGGGGATTATGACCAAACTGCTGAGTTTTGGGAATACTGAAAATATGTGAACACAATTTAAAAATGCTTAATTAGTGTGTGTGTGTGTATGTGTGTGTGTGCTCAGTCAAACACTGGCGCATTGTGCATGATATTATCCTGAGAGTGTTTATTTTGCCGACATGACGAACATTATGAGGCCAACATACCAGGACAGTGCACGTTAGTAATGAAATATTTCGATAATTAGGGTCACTGTGTAAACACAAGCCATCACTCTCCCCTTGCTTGTGATTTGAATAATTCAGCCTGCAAATTAGTTGATGAAACCAATTGCACGGACTCATCATACTGTATCTCATTTCAGATGCAGCCTCTTTTAATTTGCAATGATTTGCTGCACAGTGTGCAGCATTGTAATTTTGCTAACTTCTCGTCGGGCATCATGATCCAGTTCCTCTGCACGGCGAATATCTGCTTATACATACACATCAGGATGAGACCATTCAACTGTGGGAGCCACTCACGACACGCAGTATGAAATGGCAACATCAAGACGCCTCTACTGTCTAAAGGGAGTGACTGATTCACTATATTTTACTGCTCTTACTTTGGGGTGGTTACTGATGTGGATCCTCTTTGATTACAGTTTGTGTCACCTGCCTCTTCGCAGTGCACTACAGGCCTAATGACACCCAAGACTGCTGGGCTCTGGCTATGGAGGGACATCTGTAGTGCTACGTGCTATTCTTTCATTTGAAGCTTCACAACAAGGAACAGCAAAGCAGCGTGGCAGCGGCAGCTCTTCAACGCATCACCGGTGTGAAAGCTTCTCCGAGAGAACGAAGACAGCGTCGGAGCTGCTGCGTGAAGAATAGAAGGTCTTTTATTTAAACGACCTCATTCTCATGAACCACGTTGTCCACTTGCATTAGCCAACGGTGCAAATGTATGCTCAGAATGGAGCCAGTTCTCCTGAAAGAAGTGACATTGAAAAGCGGTAGCGCTGTCAGAAATATCAGAAGGTCAGAAATAAATTATTTATTCACACTAAAATGTTGAAACATTATACCGAACTGATAACACAAATCCCACAGAGGCTGCCCTTGGTGGAGACAGTGAGTGCTGTAATTATAAAAGTATCATTTATGGTGAAAAGGATTGATTGGTAGGACAGGACATACAGTGTTTTCTTCATAGCCTTGAGATCTAAATTTTAAACTATTTAACTACGATGTCTTTGGCACAAATCTGGCATGGGCGTTTTATTGCGTTTCCCGTCTGTCTTCACATGTTTTTGTTACTCTTGACTGTCGCCCATCCAACTTAACAAAGAAAAGATAAAAATCCACCCAAAGTGCGCCGATGCCAGCTGGATGCCGACTTGTAAAATCAGTTTGATTTAAATTTGGGGATCGCTGTCAGATATACGAAAAAGAAGCGCTGGCAATCAGCCTTGCTCTTAATTCAGTATTTGTTCAGCGGAGATTAAAGCATTTTGAAGAGATTATATATCCCAAATAGCTCTTTTTATTTTATCCAAGGTCACCTCAAACTCTGTTCAACTACAGCACATATCTTCAGCCTCCAAGTACTGCTCTTACTCGTCAAAACATCGAGCAACATGTGTTGAAATCAGACTGGTTAAATAGCTTTTTATACTAGAATCACTTCCAACACAAAATCTGTTGACTGCTTTTTAAATTTAAGCACAGAATTATTACTGGACACATTTTCTTTCACCAAAGGTTTCAGATTCAGTTTTACTGACATGATAATGTCACCTGCTGTTTGAGTTATTATTGATGCATACACAGCTAATTTACAGCTACTTCAAAACCATTATAGCCGGCGGATGGTAGATTTAATCAACCATCAAACTAAACATGCAATATTTGATTTGCGTGTTAAAAACTTGTGCACATTCTGTGTCTTTCTGTTTCTACGCACACACTGTACTTGATCTTCTTCTGTCTTAGTATGAGAATAGAAAGACTGTCAGTAATTAATCTGATATCATTATTACTGTTCAACACACCTCTTGTTGTGTTCTGGTCGTTGATAGAAAAAAGGCCGTTCTTGACAGCGTAGCTGTGGTAACTAGGAAATTTAGAAAACTTTTTAATTGCACTTAACACAGTAAAACTTGCTTCGTGTACAACAGAATTACACACACACAGAGAGAGAGAGAGAAATAACAATATGAGACCCAATTAAGCCTGGCTAAAACACTGCTTTTCACACCTGATGAAATCCTGTCTGTTTTCATAAAGACCCCTCACGCTGCAGTTCCCATTCACTTAAATTAAATAAGGGAACTTTTTAAACACAGGGGAGGAAAAGTAATCTGTAATGCCTAGACTGCTGCTCGATGAGCTGTGTCCTCCACACGGAGGAACTGATTCAAACAGTAGCCTTATAGGACGGGATTAATTACTGAAACTGGATTGCATATCGTTATCTATTTGTTAGTTTATTTAACAAGGACAATACAGATAAGGATGGTTACACAGGAAATTCAACCAGTTCTAATGTATATATATATGGCATCCAACTGAAGCTAATTTGCAGATCCCGTGATGGTTTTAAGTTTAAATCAGCTGACTGTGAACATGTGAAAAGCATGCATGTTGCACTGTACATGACGTTGACATGAATATATCATATAGCTAAATAAATCATCCTCGTCTGTCTGAAGCGAATAAAAAACGGTGAAATAATAGTCCGAAAGTTCAAAGAAATGAAGACGTAAAAAACAAATTCTCTAAAATAATTAAATATTTATGCTAATTTAATCACAATATCACGTACAATAGAGCCTATAAAGCTGGCTTCTTTAAAGGCCTGCTCAGCAGAGACAATGTCATGTAGTATTATCCATAACAATGAAAATTTACATACAAATTAGGACACTATAAAGCCCACTTAAGGGTTTACAGGCCACTAACTATCTAATTAAACCATCAAATTAAAGCTGAAATAATAACTCATGCTCCTGCTTCCGTAAGGCCTACTCAGCAAAATGTAAATAATAAAAAAACAAAAGTAAGCAACGAGCTTTCAGTTAAACTCTGACTCTGAAAAAAAAGGATAGAGATTTGTAATTATATCTTGTTACACGTGTTCTCTTCAGTCCAGGGTCAGTGACTGCAAATTCTCCATCACTATTGTCTTTAATCCAGACAGTGAGACTGTCCAGAGGGCTTTCTGGATCTGAGAGTTCAATTATAACTGTAATGTAATCTGGGGTCAAACAGTCACTGCTTGAAAAGCAGTCAATGAAATCTATACAAGCCAGTGGAGTAGATAGATTGATAGGATCTCCCTCATGGATTGAAAGCCTATTGTTTCTTTATGTACAGAGTAAATCGAAACAGCTCTCCAAGTCGGGAAGGGGTTAAAAGAATCAGCTTTAAAAAATGTTTGCTGTTAGCTAATGTTAGCTCAGGTTGTTAGCCAAGCTGCCTGGACTGTGTCAGTGTTTGTACCACAGGCGTTTTGGACCAATAGGAAGAAGAGGTTTTCATGTTTGGGAGACGTGGGAAGAATGGTGATGGAGACAGTGGAGCTGATGTCATGCCAGAACCGGAGCTGGGCAAGCTGGCAAGTGACTGTGTGAGAAGCCGCCAGACAAGATTAGTGAAATAAAACGCTGAAAGACAGACGCTGAGCTGGGCTTTGTAGAACCGTAGTATTAGTTGGCTGCTATGGCTTATGTTGTTGCACTTTCATGTTTGGCTGGTAACATTTCTAACAAGATACACGTGTACAGTTTTCCATATGTACGGAACAAACACTAAATCGTAAAGAAATCCAATTTCTACGTCGTGTTGCTTTAATTTGGCTCCAAATTTCCTGTCAGGTTGGTCTTGGCAAAAGCCTGTCACATGCACCCTACATGCAATCCCTCACAAACTCACCCTTAGAATATGGCTTTGACGCTCACACAATTTCGTTAGCAAACAAACGTACGTAACCTGTACGTATGCTCCTCTTAGTAGATTAGTGTGACCTCCAGTGGGCAAGTCAGGAACAGTGAAATGTTTCATTTAAACATTGGAATTAATGACTTTTCTGCAATGTTCACACTTTCACAAAGTCATTCAGTGAACCTTTTTGGCAGGCCTAGAGTATCTGTTGTGTCTAGTAAACCAGTTTTTATAAAACAGGTTAAAAGATATTAACCTTTCCATGTTTTTCAATACATTTGCAGTTAAAAAAAATATTAAGAAGTGATTGGATGTTCCAAAGCCATATTATTGTGTCTTTGATTTCAGTAATTGAAAAATGAAATTATTTTGATGTGTGAAAGCATAGTCTTAGAGACTAATTTGCGTATCCAATAGGATTACAGATGATTGCTACATGCACTGTCAAGGTTAAAGCATTTTATTGGATTTTCTGAGGTTTGATTTCTCCTCAGTTGGTGTTTTTTTTTTTTTTTTTTTTGCAGTGTAATCATTGGAACTGATCAGCACAGACCTTGGGAAAATATTGGCTTAGTTTATTTTGAATGGTGAAAAACAGAAGATAATGAACTTGCTTTTTTTTGCTTTACTGTTGAGGTTTTGGTGCCTGACACGATGAACTAATGCCCACACAAGCAGATCAAGAGTCAGACTCCTAATCTTAAATCTCGGGGCAGGTTTATTATCTGAAGAGTACCTCTGGGACTTTTGGGATTTACCTCTGGTTGACCTATATCTGCTGCAGGTCTTATATGTGTCAAATCATTCATCTGGATTTTGGAAGATGCATGCTTTGTTTGAATTTTTCTGCCTAATTGATATGCAAATGTGTCCTAATCCTCATGCGATTTAATGCTATTTGGAGGAAGTACCTTAGTGTCTTCTAAAGAACTGAATCTGATAAGATGCCCATGTCTGTTGTTGTGCTTTGAAGCACCATGCGGTCTGTTTTTTCAACAGTATGACCCAGGTTAAAATTCCTTTGTGTTGCTGCAGGCTTTGATGACTAAACACGTCTTTATGTTGCTTTTGTTGGTTTAAAATGCTTCTATATGTGCGTGATATGCTGGGATTTACTCTCAATCTAATTTATAGGCATGGCGTTCTTTATTAACAGCGGGTTGCCATCAGCCGTTTGGCTCGCAGCGGACATAGTCATGGACAGTTTAATGCTAATGACCCTAGCCCTGCATTATGCTGCTCAGTCTACTGTTTGGAGGTATTCACAGCCAAGTGTTCCAGCTGTGCCAATAATTCCAGTAATGCATAACTACATAACAAGAAAAACTACAGCAGGTGTATCTGATAATGAAGTTTGGACCGAAATGTTGCAAGAAATAAAATAAAATCCAAAAATATTTCGGCAGTAAGCGAGTTCTTCCTATTGTTTTAAAGTTTCTCCATCCTGTCGCACTCGCAACTTTTTCAAAGTTAACTCTAGCGATACATCACCGGCTGCCACGCGGGTATGTAGCCATAGAAATTTGAGCTTTGTTTGCTTTCTATTCACATACTTTTGTACTAGTTTGAAGAAAGCATTCGTTGCAAGGTGAGATGCAGGGCAGCTTGGTACAATTATGTGGAAGAGAAAACATGATGCCGGCCAACAGATGTGAAGGACAAATAGGACTTATTTTATTTTATTTTGAAAATAAAACTGAAATAAGAAAAAGAGAAATCACTTCCCTTTTCACATTTGAAGCATTTATGGTACAGCTCTTCATATAGGAAACAAAAACAGCAGTAAAGGTATGAGAGCCCGCCTCTCCATTTTAAACTGGCCTATCAGGGTATAGAGTCAACAAGGTTAAGAAATATACATAGTTCTTTTAATTTACTCATACCAAAAAAGGCCTAATTGATTCTTTAATATATAAACACAAATATTAAACCAGTCACATGTTCATCATGCAGTATTTGTCTTAATTGGCTGAAATTTCTTCACACACCTGATATCCAATCAAATCTATGAACCCGCCTACTCACTCACACACCACATAAAAAGGTTACTTTGAGGCGCGCTCCCTCTTTGAGCACCAGCACAAGATGGCTTCCACAGAGGACTCAAAGTCTGACAGGTTTGATGACATTAATCACGCTTTTGAAGATATTCACTTAAGAGCGAGGCCATCTCTCTTACAGAACACGTGTTGTTGAGTTAGCTCTTCTTTGTGATCGCGTGTGTGTCTCCGCTACCCCAAAATAGTGCGTTTAACGTCTTTAAACAAGCATTCAGATCATGGCCCTATGGCTACTTGTAGCAGGGTCTGCACCTGCACCAAGATTCACATTAAGTGTGAAAACCGGCAGGTGAGCAGAGGAGCGGAGATGAATAAACAGATCAAATAGACAGCTAAAGGTGACGAATAAAGAGCTAATTAGATAAAATCAAGCGTCAAGTGGTCAAAATATTTAGCTATATAGTAAGAGATATGGTAAGGTAGTATACTGCAAACTGGACAGCAGTTCAAGTGCATGAAAAAAAGATGGCGACATAATTACAAGTATTAATTTAAATGGCCACATTAGGAGCATGAATGGTGGCGCACTTGTATACAGACGGCGAGCTACATCAGACAGAAACGATGGCTGAAGGTATATAGTATATGTACGTATATAAAATGTTGGATTAGGTCGAGCACTTGAAAGAGATAAAAAGGTGAAAGTGGGTCAATAACACCCTTTCAAGCTCTGGAAAAAAAATGCAGAGTGCGAGTCAGAGTGCTTCAGAGTTCAGACTCGTACGAACGGGAGGACTGAAACAATATTTCTCTTCAACACATATTGAGACAAGAAAGAGACCCATTCAGGCCCATCCGAGCCAACTTGACATACACTCTACCCTGAAAAATTTATTACCATTAGGCCTCTGTAAGGCACCACGTGACTCGTGATTTATTACAGTCACCTGCTGTGCGTGTCTGTGGGTTTGGCGGGATGCAGAATTGCCTGTGCGTGCATCGGCTGATAAAATGTGCAGCATGTGTCTGACAATTAGGTATTTAGGTGTTTTCTGTTGGGGCAAAGACAGAGAATGATGGAGATCATTACTGTATGCCTTTTACATATTGAGAGATTTGAACAGGCGAGAATTCAGTAGATTTGTGAAGCCTTTCTTTTGCAAACAAGCGAGCCAAATTCCTCTAATGGTTATTTACTAATGGGAAATAATCACCTGAATGTAACTAAATCATTAAATCATCACAACTCGTAGCAAATGTTGGATTTCCTTTCTCAAAAAAAAAACAAAAAACAAAACACATGTATAAATGTGATTCAGAAGCCGCTCCCACATGTATGTTGGTGACCAAAAAAAGGCAGAAAACCAATTGAGCGCACATGTTTCATCCCTCGAAGGCATGAAGAATTGATGACCTGTGGTGATATATTTGGAATATCATTTCCTGTAATAATTTGCTATGGGGGGTGGTGGGAGGTGGACGTAAATCTGCAGGAGTACTCTTTGACTTTGCAAATGCTGTTTTGCTAAAATAAGTTAGAAAAAAAATGTGAATACGTCTTTGAGGGGGTTATATATGGACGGGGCAGAGGCATGCAAACACTCATTACAATCCATTATTCTTATTCTATTCCCATCGGTCCTATCCTGCTGCCGTGTTACATATCACACACGTGCGAATCCATGTACATATTATGTGAAGTAAATTGAATTTTACAACCCTCTGCCTGCTACCCTTATGTGTTCTATGCATGAGAAAATCTACATTTGGTTTCGATAAGCCTTGTTCTTGCTCAGCCATTGGGGGGTCACTTACGAGGGTCTGATTCAATTATTCTTCCGTTCACAACAGGAGGAAAACATTTTCATGGTGAATGGTTTTCTTAAATAGATTACCATCTCAAATAATTCAATTTCCGTTAATTTGATTGATTTCATACCAAGGGGGGAAAGAAATCTTAATTTAAAACCATTGCATCTCTAATCAAACATTAAGTGCGAAAGAGGCCCGGACGAAAATCGTTTCTTACCAGTTTCTCCACTAATTTAAATAGAAAATGCTGACGGCTGCCCTATTAAATGGCAGTGCCAGTGTTCAGCGTGTAACTCGCTCATACGCGAGATCTCCAAAACAAACTGCTTAACTGTTTGCAAGCTGCATAGCCCTTCCCCACATAAGACTCAGGCTGAGAACACGTAATCACACATGGCCATACGCAGACGTACAGAGAATCTATGACTGGGCATTACCACGGAGGATCCAGATGAAGCAGTTCAGTCATCTGATCCACTCCTATTCATTATTCATCTCGCTCGGGGAGACAGACGCTGGGCTTCTCTTCTCAGAGACACCCAGGAACCCCATCTATTCTGGTGAGCGAGGGGGATGCCATGCAGTATAGTGGAGTGAATCACCAGGGAGTGGAAACAAGTTGTGGAGCGTGAGTGAATAGGAGCGGAAATCAAGCATCGGGCTCACTGCAGATCAAATTATTTGTACCAGCCCACCTCCCACTCGAAAAAAAAAAGTTACAAATGTCAAAAACAGAAATACAAAATGTGGAAATATAACTTATTGAGCATACCTCCGCCAGGTGCAGCAGGCTGATGCCCGCCAATGCTATGCTGTTGGAAAATAAAGCAGCCCGGCCGCCGCTGTGTGGAGAAAACACCTTGTGGAGACATTGTGTGAGTGGCAGGCAGAACTGGCAAGCTGCCACAGATAATAACATCTGAAATAAATTTGATGTGTGGAATTCAATCTGTAGTGATAGGGACGGCTGCAGCATTAGACTGAAGCTCTAAATGCTATCTACTCATCCATGGAATGAGGACTGACACGCAGTCTCAGAGAATAGATTGTGCAATTAGCAGCCTTTGTGCTGTTTTGACACAATGAAAAAGGGAAATGAGATTCAACGTTGTCATGCACGGCTCTCTGTCGCTCTGTGATTCCCATAAGATATTCCGAATGTACTTTCTTCAGGTGAGAATAAGTTTCAGCGGGGGAGTTGATACATCACCAGATATAATAAAGCGCACACAGAAGACGAGGAGGAGGACGAAGAGGGAGAGTTCACTCGGTCATACTTATTAATAATCTCTAGTATTTCATTTCCATTCAAGCGGGTGTGATTTTCAAAATGTGAAGCTCTGATGTGATTTTCAATTTCGAGGAGCACGCCACCTCCCCGGCACTAAGTGTCAGCTACAATTACAACATGTAATACGCCGCTTAAGGTAAAGGGGGCGCTCTTTGAGTACAAAAATGGCACCGGGCACAGGAGTTCCACCAAACTTCACCGACTCCTCCTTTAATTAGGGCAGGTTTGTGCATGCTCCGGCACCGGCACCCGAACCACAAAACCTCCGAGAGGACGTTGTGACACTTTCTCTTAAATTATGTTGATTAAAAAGTGGCAGGAGCCTGCGTTTATCTCTCTTTGCAGGCTCTAAATCGTCCTGACACGCACTCTGCTGAACAAACAGCAGCCTACACCGCCATTTGCACGACTGCTGTATAATAAACATAAACTAAAATGCTGTTTTAGCCTCAGTGTTATTTGTGCTCCGGCGCAGACAGTTGAGTATAGGTTGGTCTCACCCACATGAACTAACAGACTATAACCATAAAAGAAAATTACTATAATATTCCTATAAAGTGTCAGTGCTTCTCGGTGGTGAGTTTATGGTTATCTCACCGCGCTCTGGTGTATTTCACACTTCCCGTGGTATCTCCATAATGCTCCTCCAATATCCCTATCGGGGATTACAGTATGTGTTTGGTGCTGGCCACTGCAGCCTTTTTTAAAATATATATTTTAAAAAAAATGTAATGTATCACTGGAATATTCCTATATTATTTTAAAGGCCTAGATGTCATTGCAACATAATGCAGCCCAATATGATAGCAGGCTCCCTTCTTGAGCCCTCCCTCCGCCTCTCATGTGTCTACATTTTCATCCCATGGCCGTCTCTAGGTGATTTAGCGCCGCCAGTCTCAAGCAGGTGTCCAACATGGCGATCACGGGGAGCGGATCTCTCGCTATTTCTCTCTATGTTTTCGTGATTTCGGCGTCGTTTCTCCCGAAAGGTAAGTTGCTTTTTTGGCGTGGAAACGATCACATCTGCTGTCTCGCGTGTGTGTTTTTGCGTGCTGCAGATTTTACCCCCCTTCCTTACAGCTGAAAGCCAGAGGAGTACCGGGGAGAAGTTGTGGTGCGTTTGCGCGCTGGATGCGCACAAGCTTCCCCTTAAATCTCAGCATCACTTTCTATCGCTCCGATAACGGTGCCGAGTCCG
Organism: Nibea coibor; assembly: GCA_023373845.1. Lineage (NCBI taxonomy): Eukaryota > Metazoa > Chordata > Actinopteri > Sciaenidae > Nibea > Nibea coibor. The sequence goes on along the minus strand of CM041716.1, from coordinate 7,624,571 downwards.
AAATACCCACGCTGTTTTCTCCAGACTGTTGGGCTACTTATCTGGTGTTTTTTAGCCGCTGATTGATGGGGTGTTGTCCTGAGTTGTGGTACTGCAATAGGCTACAGAGGACTGCTATAAAAAGTAATGTTAGTGCTGCACAATGGCAAAGGCGGAGAGAAAGTATCACCGGCGATAATGTAGTAAAATGGTCGCACAGTGTTTACACCCGTAGGTGCAAGTTGAAGGCAGTGCTCGGTGAAACGTGTCTCTTTATGATCAAATCGGACTGGCCACGGCTCTCACGCACATACCGCAATAAACCCGCACAGTCCCAACTCATCCCGGCGTCTTCAAATCTCTCAAGTCTGCGCTTCAGGTGCGCTTTGGAGGAAAAAACACGCATTGCAGCTCTCGTCTTGCACCGTGTCCTCTGGCCGCACAACTGCATCCCTTAGATGCCAGCGTGTGTGTGTGTGTGTGTGTGTGTGTGTTTGTGCGCGCGCGTACATGTAGCCTATGTGTGTGCGTGCGTGTTTTCCAGTCCGCAGTCTTCACTTCTCCAGTGAGGCTGGGGGGGGGGGGGGGGATGTAAATGTCGCCGTTGAAGTCTTTGCAGCATGCCAAACGCATGAACCAGGGTCGCCCTGAAATGTGCACGACCATTGCGGCCCCCCCCCCCCCAAGTCCCATCCTTTCTCCCCCGTCGTTATTCCACCGTGGTTGCATCAGAGTTGCATGCGTCAGTGTTTTTTTTTTTTCTTTCTTTCCTGGAAAACGTATCCGCTGACAATACTGACGCATGTGAAGCGGTTAAAATGTCAGTTTGCAGCCGCTTTAAATCCCTCCCAGCCGTCAGGATGGACATGTTGTTGTGTTGTCAATCCCCCCCCCCCTGGGTTGCTAAAATGGGCAAGCAACAGTTGCGACGACGGTTCTGCACTTGAAGACTACTTGAGTTGACTTCTTTAGTGGGTTAATTCCTGTTTCGGGTATTGCCAATAGTGTCGACTTACAGTGCAACAGTGCTATCTGCACCACACATCAACAGGTCTGCAGGAACTCATCAAAGCCTCCGTGTGGCTGCTCTCCAGATGAGCTTAACCAGTAATATAGATTATGATTTTTTCTTTGTTTCTATGTTGTGTGTTTTTTTTTTCCAGCTCGCTGCTCACGAGCCTTTCATTTCACAGTTGTTGAATTTATTATGGTTTGTGTTGAATAGCAGCTGAATGACATTTACAGCATTGTCTGGCGCCTCCTTGTCACATTAAGTTAATTAACCTCTCAGTCAAATAAAATAATGCATCATGAATGCGCAATAACCCCACCGAGCTCGACGACGCGACGGGGCTTTGCAGCATCGGGAAACCGACGCAGCCTCTTGGTTTCAGGTAAAATCCCCCGAGGCAGAGATGCTCCCGATCTGACCTCAGGTTTTTCATTTGTTTGATTGTCTTTGTAGCAGCTGCTGGGAGCAGAAACAGGGCCCGAGCTCTCGCCTTGTGAAGTGCTGACAATCTGCTTTTTGACAGCTTCCAATTTTTCTTAGTTAATAATGAAGAATCAGTGGATCTGAACTTCTCTGGCGAGAGGAACAACAAGCCCACTAACTGGATTGCTGCTTGACACAAAAGGTGTTCAGTTTATTATAAAGATAAGGAACCAGAGATAATTAATGAGAGAGAGAGAGAGAGACAGCTGACGCTGGACACCATCAGAGGAACTTGTTCCTACAGAGTGACTCATAAAGCCAAAGAGCTGCCTTGGCTGAGCGTCCTGTTATGAAACGCTGAGACTTTTTGCATGTGAACAAAGAATCTGTTTAGCAGTATTTCTCTCCCCGCACCTCCCGGGACTCGGCCTGTTACAGCATATCAGATAGTCGAATATCAGAAGGTTGCATAATCTCACTTATTGCCAGCTTAAAGTCATTCGTCAGGGCTGAGTGATGGTGAAGGGGATCAATACGAGCTGTCATGAAGCCTCAGGGCACCACTGAAGGACGGCATCTCAGAGAAACAAAAGGAAACATACAGTTGTTACAGTGCTCTCGGTTGCCAGTTGGCACGTGACGCGATGAGTAATTGAAGATGTCCGTCTCTCGCTGCTTATGGTGGGGCTTGGCTTTGAAACGGATACTGCTGAAATCTGCTAGCAGTGTGCTGCTCTGCCCTCAGTTTGTGTTTGCTTACAGTGTGTGTGTGTGCGTGTGTGTGTGTGTGGTGGAGGTTGAGAGTGTTTTATTTCCTCAGTTGTCACACCAGTGTTGATGTCCCCGGCTTAGCGGGGACACACTGGGGCCTACAGGAAGCACATTCATACCCGTATGTGCATACTTTGAGAAAAAGTTGAGCTTCAGATCGCAAAATAAAGAATAAAGCGGCGATATAACGGTGTCAGAATGCTTCATCGCGGCCATAAAACGGCAAAGAATATTAAAAGGTCAGTGTGTAACATTTAGGAGGATGTATTGGTGCAAATTGAATATGTGTTGTGTTTTCGTTACCTCGGAATGAGCCTTCAAATCTACAGAGGGAGCACGAGGTCTGCCATGTTTCTACAGTAGTCCAGAACGGCCTTTCACGTTTTTCTAAGCTCCGAGGCCGCCGCGTTATCTCCTACATGCTTGGAAGGAGAGGGCGGTATCCAGTATTCACTGCTAGACACGACTAAATCCTACACACGGTCCCCTGTGAGTTTTATTTCATTATACAGTGAAGTATTTTTATCTGATTATTTTTACTGATGTATTAACAGCGTGTGTACGCACTGCTTAAATGTCACAGTTACAGTTACATTAACAGCTAAATGTCTTTCTTTCTTCTGTCTGAGGCGACTAAATCTGATTTAGTCTGTCACTGGGTTTGTGTGTTAAATGTTAAAATGAAAGTAACAGGTAACTGCGGTCAACAATGATTGTCTCTCAAATGTGGCGTCACGTATACGGCAGGGTAAAACGAAAACATTCAAGAGCAGGTGTATTAATCTTGCACTTAGTCAGAGCTCAACAACTGATCTCCTGTTTCTTTTCATCATGGATTGATCTGCCGATCGATCGCCATCTGATCGATGTATTGAAAACTGCAAAAACATTTCTTCTAAGGCAAAAAAGATTCTGGTCATATACCAATAAAACATAGTTATACATCTAATATTCAATTTTTGCCATATTTTGCGAATACAGGAGCAGATCCTCACAATTGAGACCCTGAAACCAGCTTTAAAAAAATGACTCATACAACTCATCAACTGTCCAAACTCCGCTCAGAAGCGTCCACGGTTTCAGCACCGTCTCTACAGCGAACTGAAGTGGCCGTCTCCCCTCGCTGTCTTTCGAAAATGGCACTTCTACAGAACTGTATTTCAGGATACATTTAATACCGCACTTAATGGGCCATTGATATGTGCCCGCTTGTGAAGTATTTCATTGCCTGTATATTGAAATCACCACAGTACATCATTTGTAAGAATAATAAACTCTTCTATTTAAAGAAATAGAATTTATTGCTCATTAAATTTACATTAAACTCTGCGTAATAAGCTTCACTCTAATTGCTAGATAATGCATGGCACTACTTTCTGCGGTTGCAGCTAATCACGCTGTTGGAAAAGGGAGGGGCTGCCAGAGAATTGGCAGCTGATGCATGAAAGGAATTTAGCCACCGGTGTCAGATGTAACAAAGTAAGTGATGTGGGCTCTGCTGTCATTTCACTGAGGACATCACACCTCCGGGCTGTGTTTTCTGCTTGAGTTTTGCTCCCGCGTGTGCGCCTCTGCAGCAAATGTATTTAGACCGTCATTACCTCGTCTGAGCGCCGGGCCTCGTGTTAATGTGCAATGCTCGAACTTCACGTCCTCTTTGAGATCGCTTGTATGTCGGCTCTGAGAGCGGGGGCTCCTCGCAGCCCTGACTGAATAGGCAGATTTCACTTTGGTTTTGTTTGTCCTTCCAAGTCAGAGGTTGCAGCAAGTCAATCAGTTTAGGCAGAAAGATGATGGTTGCAAAGGTCCGTGCTGGCAAGGAAAAAAATTGAAAATCTCTTTCAATCCTTGACTTAACGTTCCTTTCGGTCTCTGAAAGAGTGCAATCTCTGCTTTTAAAAACATCACCTTGGGTGCTGGGCACAAGAGCTTTTGTCCACACACTTTATACTGGGACCTTCAAGCCAGTACTGTATCTAGCTGTTTTGTCAAGGTCACAGGAGTGCTGCTATAGACGTGCTAGCACTTTGAGTTATGTAGTAAATATATGAAGGAAATAACAACTTCATTTGCGCTGCCGTGTCAAGCTGAATGACAAACTGGGGGACGATCAAAAATGTGTCTGTCTGTCTGCGTTGAAATGTAGTAAACAGTCAATTAGGAGAAACAGACAGATGACAGGTCCTTTCATGATTGTGGGGACAGAAGCCTCCATTCATGACTGTGCTGTGGTAATGAGGAGGAGAGCTGATGTCTCTGCTTATGAATATGACATTGTTCTCTCTGTTCCCCGGATCTGAGGGACCTCACTCACTATTGGCTGCGATGCTTAGACGGTGACAATCAGGTCCACAATGAGGGGAGAAAAAAAATAAATAAAAAGGAAATGCAATGTTTTGTTTTGAAAAAGGGCGTAGAGTGCACATTAGTATGGGTGATTGAGCAATTACAAGCCACCATTAAGGCTGCGGAGCCGTCAAAGCACAGAACTTTATAAATGAGGAGCTCCAGTGGGCAGCTATCCTCTGTAACCTGCGTCGCTTCATAATTCAGACTAAATTTGTAAAAAAAAAAAAGAGAATCCAGTTCAAAATAAATGGCTAGATCTCCCCCCTTTTCTTGCAGGGATGTTAGGGGAGGTATCGCACATCACCCTCCGTCTGACCATTCATCTGTCTCTCACACATAACAACACAGTTGCCGGTAATTCTTTTTATTATTGACTGGCTGGATGAGATTCAAAGTTTCATACCTTTAAACCATCCCTACATTTGACCACAGTGTGCTGTATTCGCCAAATAAATTTGAAATAAAGTTGTACAGGGACTGGAGGGAGAATCCATCTGCTGCTGCCACTGCTGCATGGTCTCCTGCTACACTGAGCCTTTTCACAAATGTGCAGTAATATAGTAAACCGCTGCCCAGAGGGCGAAACCCTCGTGAATTTCTTTCACTTTTCTTTTTGGCGCCACCTTCAGTTTGTCATTTCTGGTCTCCTGTGGAACAGCTTGACACCTTTTAGGATTGTTTGCTCAATATTTGGTACTCACATTCATGCTCCACAACATTTCATTTAGTGCCACCATCGCTCTCTTTTTGGATCTCCCATAAGCTTCCAAAAAGAGGTTGTTAGTCTTCCTGGGTTAGTCTTCCAAAAGGTCATTTTCAAATTGAATTTGTCCAAAGCTTTCATGATCAAATACCAAACAAACAAAAGAAAAAAAATCAACCTCAGCTGTATTTTTGTGTTTAGCACCATTCGGCAAATGTTAGCATGCCGACAAACTAAACTATAGTGGTGCACATGACATAGTAAACATTACGCCAGCTAAACATGAATGTTAGCATTCAGCTCAAACCCTAATTACAGGCTCAGCGAGCTGCTCACGTCTGAAGACTCTTAAGACAGCACAGACGTTATTTCTGAGAACTTTAACATTTGGAGTATGCCCGCCTTTCCTTTGTCATGTACTGTAGTACTAAATAAATAATGCTTTTAAATAGTAATATTCTTTCTAGCTGTGATTTGACAGTGATGACAGGCACACCTTTTCTCTTTTATAAATAGCATGGTATATGTGCTACCTGTACTGTATGCTGTTTATTCAAAGAGTCATTCATCTGCCCTGTAAGTTACTCTAACCAGCCCAAAGGGGGCGCTCTCCATAATTTCTTTCATGTGTCCTATGCAATATCGGAGACACCAAATCTCAATAATAGATAAAATATTTCATCAGAGCATCACAGCGTTCAAAATTAGCATTTGTACCAAAGGAGAGACACAATTACAGCCTAAGAATAAGCAAATGTTCGCCTTGTACCTTGACATAAAAGGGAACATCGCGGGATATATTCAAATATAAGATAAATTCATCCATCCATTTTCCCTATCTGCTTATCCTTATCAGGCTTGCAGGGGGTCTGGAGCCGATCACAGCTGGCACTGGGCAAGAGCACCGCGGACAAGCTGCCAGTTCATCACAGGGAATATGAGAGATGGAGATAATATTTTTAAGATACTGGCCCTGTCAGTCTCCGCTAAAGAGAAAATTCAAGAAAAAGAACCCAGAGAGTCCAGAACTCACAACATTAAGACAAAATAAAATGTTGATCAATGTGGAGGGAAAAGGGAGTCTTTCAGAGAGAGAAGACTCAATCTCTAATCGATAAATTCAGTTATCGAGCTCACACTAATCCACTGCTTGAATTGGAATGAAAAGGGTCCCTGCGCTTTAAACGGCAGCTGCTCCATGTTTTTTGGCTCTCTGTTTGCCCAACGAGTAGGCGTATCATTACACAGCTTCATGTTTTGGTCACCTTTAGACGAAATAGAGTTGAGTGGCTGTTTGGGTCGGCACACATCGCCTTCAGACCCGTGTCCGCTGTGGTTTGACGGCAGAGCTCAGTAGTCGCACCTCGCATCACAGACGGCAGTCGGGGAGCAGAACCTCTCTGTCTCCTCTCTGGGCTTGTTTGGGCAGATCTGAGCCTGATAAAATAACCACTGTGTACCTGGAGTCCCCTGTACGCGGCTGCACACAGGTGGAAGTGATGCATCGCCGCTGGAGAAAATCAAAAGTACATCCACTCTCCGTGCAAGCGTGCGCCAACAGAATGCAAACGCTACACTAATCAATAAATCTTACATTGCTAATAGATGGCCAGTGTGCTGCTGATGCCGTGCTTTACTCTGAGATTAGAGTAAAAATGTAAAATATCTCATTTTCCCAGATTCTTTCTTATATGCAGTGAAATATTAGGGCAGGTACCTTGCTTTCATAACAGCAGCCCCTGGAATCAGTCCTTCCCTTTCTTGTTGGAGCGCTGTTTGCAAATGCATTTATGCAGACTGAATGAAATATTATTCCCTTACACAGCAGGATAGAGCTAGACTTGGGGACAACATTAGAATAGCCCGGTCCTTGCAAACTTCTGCGTTTCGTTTCAGCAGTGCCTCCATTGCACCCCAATGTTTCCCTAATTTTATTTGAGCAATACACCCAGGGATGCCAGCTGGAAAGAACAAACAAGGCTTAAACAAACCGTATTAAATACACTTAAAGGAGCAGAATGAAAAAAAACTCCCATATAATGTATTCGGGCAATAGCCTTAAAATAAATTCTATTTTATTTAAAATGTGTGGGTGCTGATGAAATGCTACTTTCCCCAGCTAACTTATGAATCATTTAGAATACAAAATATCAACCAAAAATAACCCAAAATAGCAAATTTACAATGATATAAAACAGAGAAAAAATGAAAAATACTCACTTGAACCAATATATATTTGGCGTTTTTGCTTAAAAACTGATTTTAAACCATAAATTGATCATCATTCCTTTTTGGCTGTCATTTTTAAATGACTGCGACTTCACATGTTCTTGGTTTTTTGGCCTGCTTGGTGATTTTACGTTGCGATGGTGCTTTATTGGACCGAATTACATTGATGAGTGTTTCATTTACACGTCGGGGAAGCAAATATGCGAGAAACAGCTAACAATTAATGCAACTTAATGTGACAACACCACCACCGAGTCATAAATTACCACATCAAAGCAACAGTTTAACGTGTGCGCTTTCTTTCATCTTCTCAACTCCTAACAATGAGAGTTAGCGCTGTCTGCTAACCAACTGGAGCTTATTAGCTTATCTTAGCATAATCACTGGAAACTAGAGGGGAGGGGGGCAGCTAGTCTGGCTCTGTTCAAAGGTTAAAAAAAAAACTAAATAAAATGCGGCTGCCAGCACCTCTAAGCTCACTAATTAACACGTTGTGTCTCGTTTGTTTAATCCAGATGAAAATCAAGTGACTGGGACCAGTTGCCAGGCAACCAGCATTGACTCCAGGAAGTTAATGGTCCTGACCAAGAAATAACCCAATGAAACAAAAAGCCATAAAGTGCCAAAACAAACAAAACTGCTAACACAATGTGCTAACTAGTGAGCTATAGAGGTGGATTTTGTTACTTTTGGACTATTTGTCCCAATTTCCAGTCTTTGTGCTAAGCTAAGTTGGCCAGCTGCTGGTTATGGAGTCGTCAGACATGAGATAAATGTTGAACTATTTCTCTGAGTCACTGACACTGACAAGAATTGTTGCAAAAAAATGTACATCCCACAGTAAAATATTAATATTTATGGCAAGGTTGTTGTTGGATTGATGGGATTGCAAAATAGAAAAACTCCTGGAATGCAATATGGTTCAGAAAAATTGGCATCTTCATTCTTCTTCTTGGTACCTAATGTACTAAATGGATAGCTTGGGGGATAATTTGGCAGGAAAGTGCGTGCATTCTCTAATGCTCAGTTTTTTTTTAAAGCCACACTTGCCAGTATTGTAGTGGTGGTAGTAGTCTTTAGTAAAGCCGAGGATATGAAAGATCATCGTGACAGTTTACAGTCGATGCAGAACTTCCTCTCAAGGTGAATCATAAGAACGTTTTGTCGCTGTTTACACAGAAGAGAGCTGTTGTCTGACAGGTTGGTGCTGCCTGCCTTGGGGGCATCATGCTCTTGAGTTATCAGCGTGACAATAGACCCATCTTAATTACTCTCAGATACAGCACTATAATCTGTCATTGTCAGGCTGATCAAGACTGTGCAAACCAAGCACTAAGACTCATTCACCCAAACCAGGAGCCTATTGATTACTTCTCATACTTGAGTCATTGCACTGCAGAGAGACATGGGAGGCAATAGAGCTAATGGAAGGGGGAAACTCAAAGTCACATTGTTTACATCTAAGATGACAGGTAAATGTATTTGAAAGGAAATATGGGCTTGATCCATTGGCTTCCAAATAGCAGTCTGTCTGTAGCTAACAAGGAAAGTAAACCGTGAGCTGCCAAACGATCAACTGCCCTGCGGTTCAGACGTGGAGCTCACAGCACAGCAGCTGTTCTGTTTCTAAATCAAATCCGTGTCTGTGCTCGGCTAATGCAACATTTTGATTTGCTGTAACCCGTATTCGCTGATAGAAGGTTACCTAACACGGGGCCCTCTATTGTTACAGTGTTTCTATCAAAGCTGACAGGCGCATGGCGGGGCTTTTGTAGGTGGAATATCGTTGATACGTGGATTGCAGCTTGATCTTTTAAGATTGTTGCTTCGTCCCAATTGAATATTACGTATTAACAGATTACAGTAATGTCTGTACTGTTATGCTGGATACGGTGATACGGTGTGGGAGTCAAACTTTGCCAATTAAACTTCTGAGGTGTTCCTGTAGGTGTTTCACACAGTTTCCATTATTCTTTGAGTTAGATTGTTAGAGAACAGTGTCCATCAACAGCACTCTCAGAAGTCAAGCCACGAATACTGACTTATCAGTGTGAACCCGATTCAAATTAGCATATTTTATGGATTTGAGACCCAGACAATAGCTGCGTTTCCACAAAGGTATCGCATTTAAAAAAAAAAGTGTGCTTAACTGTGGATGGAAACACTTTTTTTTTTTTGTTTGATCACTTCACACAGATCTGATGCAACCCCCCTCACATTAACACATGAAACAGAAATGTCATACATTTACATCATGTTTTCGGCATTGTTCTTCAGCGGTTGAAGTACGACTTACATCACCTTGTCGCGACCTCTTCATCTAGTTTTTTTTTTTTTTTTTTTTCTCCGACTCGAGAATTGCCGCCACCTACTGCTCATCCTGTGGACGAACTCCGGATTCGCACAGCGGATGAAGACGAGCTCTCATTTGCCGAATGACTCGAAATTCACTCGATTGTTTTAGAAAACATCTCACTGTACCTGTAGATTTTTGTGTCTTTGGCATGTTTAAAACTGATTTACAGATGGAAAATCTTCTTTTTAATATATAGTAGACCCGATTCACTAAAAACCACACAGTATCAGCAAAAACACTAGTAGTAGTCCTTGTTTATAATTATATCATTGATTGGCTTAAATGACAGTTGCAACCAAAGTCCCTAAAACATTTAGAGAAATTTAATTGCAAACTTTTCATATTCAGTTAATCAATAATTCCCATTTAGCTTTTGTTTTTGCTCCCATAAAGCAGGAATTGATGTATTTTTTCTGTTTTCCCAGTGGACTCTAATAGGGGTGTTGAAGTTTCTCTTAATGAGCTATGGGCCTTAATGGAGTCAAAGTTTTTTCTTTATCATAATGTGTAATGTTTGTTTTGTTTGGCTTCTTCATTTTTTTTTTTTTACTGCACTTTATAACTTTCCTATTAAAAGTCTTGTACAACTTATATTGTGCAAATAGTTGTACGGCTCAAAGTCCTCGCTGTGGATGGATCTCTGTGGCAGACCTTCATTAATGCTATTCATTTGTCAAGATAAGCCGATTCCACTTGTCAGATTTTCACTCAGAGTTAATTCTTTCATCTGTTCTTTGTTCCACCAGTGTACCAATTCTGGAAAAAAGAAAAATGGAAGAGCAGTTATGTCTGCATACATAAATATACTCGAGAGTGTACTACTTTTGATGCTGCTTTGTGAATCCGCTCTGAAGTTTCAGGGCTTTTTGCGAGAGGCCGCACCCATTTATACCACACATTTAGCTAACTATGACAAATTATCTTCCTGTTTCATAATTTAAAACACGCACACATCCATGTTCAACGTTTGGTGAGATGAGCAACAATCACAAGCATCAGGACAGCTCCAACAAGTGTCGAGTGTTGAGTTTACATCCATGTTCGAGCTGAAGAAACAGCCGTCGTTCATCCCTCGCATAGACTTTTAGTCCTCCGTGCTCTTTTCTGCATTCAGATCTCATTTAGTTCCGACAGCCCGTGATGCTCACATAAATTTAATTGGTCATTGTAAAGCCTGCGCCCTCTCTCTCTGCATTTCTTCTATCCTCCGAGGCAGAACACATGCCAGCTCTCATTAGCACAGAGCTGCTGTTTACAAAAAAGGTTCAACACCTATCTTCTTTGACTCGGTGCTTTAATGTGCCTTGATGTTACAGCATAACAATGATGCAGCTTCAGGCCGAGGGAGTTAACTAGTGAAATGTATGGACACATCAGCCCAGCGCTGATTGTGCTGGGACTGAACTTTGCTCTGTCCATCATGAAGTGTATGGATTTTTTTTTTTTTTAAGGGAAGCACAGGAGCTGCATGCATGCTACTCTACTGTTTCCTTGTATGAAGGCTGAGAGTGTCATTATCATGTGGGCGCATGACACAAAGCATAACTTTCGCATAGATTCATAAACAGGATCATTATTTGTGAGCTGTAAACAGGATAATTACTGGAACTGTCGGTTTATGCAACCATAAAGTTCTGTTTCATTCCCAGTTTGGCAGCAGTCAAGTCAAATTAAATTGTATTTATATAGAAAAATCATAAATCACAATTTCCCTCAGGGAAATCAACAGTGAACAAGATTCAACACCCTCTGTCCTCAGACCTTCAGTTTGGGAAAGAAAAACTTCAGAAGGAGCCGCAGAGGAGGGACAGACAGAACAAACCAGCAAAATCACATTGTGTCTAAATTTCGATGTCAAAATTTCTGATACTTGGAAATTATATTTAAAAAACGAATAACAAGTAACGGATCCAGGAGGCTTCAGGTGTTGCCGAATGGGACGTAAGGCAGACAAACCTCTTCTGGGGTGGCAACTAAATCTAACTGAATGGTCATTCATCATTCAAGTAAAAAGTGTTGCGACAAACTTCAATATCTAAACAAAATGTTTGCGTTTATTGTTATCACACAAACTGCCTTTGTCGGTTTGAAACTGCTCGCTTTATGTTTAAACTCTCTCACTTCCTGTGTGAGTTTCCTCCTGGGAGGGGAAAAAACTCCTCCGGACTCTGCGCCGTACGTCTCTCTTAAAAGAGAGATGACATGTTGTGATTGGTCCCGATTGTTTCCGGCTTCTAACACTCTCGCTGATAATGCACCGCGCACAATAGCTTCTGTCTAATTCTGCCTGCAGACATGAGATTTGGTTTCAAGCTGTTGATGAATCCTGATTGGTGCATTTAAGTACGTGACAAAACCTTTTTCTCGCTGAAACCCGCCCACTTCATACCAGTAAGAGCTATGAAGGAAATATAAATAACCTGAACTGTTCTGGCTTTGATGAAAGAAGCTGTGTTCGTGAAATACTTCAGCTCTTATAACAGGAAGACAGCTGAGAGAATTAGTTTTGGCCTTTAAGCCTCTGTGTTTGTGTGGAAACACACTTTCTTTTTCAGTTTCTAGCTTTAGATGTGCTGTTTCTGATTAGATTCAAGTGTATTTACACTCAAATTTTATATCTTGCTTTATTTGCATTCACTCAATACAATTTATTCTCCGTATGCGCATGCCAATGGGCATTTTAAAGGTTATATAAATCTACTGTTGTTAACTTGATTTGCAAACCAACAAGCAGAAGTGGGTTTTATTTGGCACCTTCAATGACGTGTCAGAATCAATAAGACGGCACTGTAAAGCGGCTCACTTTTGTCTCTCTTTTTTTTAAACGAATTTTCAAATATAGAAGAAACGTTTCAGGGAAATTTATGAGCTCATGTCACTCTGTGGTCTAAACTCGCCCAATGAAAAGTTGCGTTTCGTTAGCATGAGTCAAACTTAGCGCTGCATAGAAAACCTCTGAGGAAGACGGAGCTGCTGTAGTCTAAAAACAGATATCAATAAATGTAAACAGCACTGGCCTAGGGATGTCATTAAAAAGAATAGCATGTCTAGACCTCATAAAACCAAAACATATTGTTATTTCGAAGCGGCAGGAGTTATTGCCTGTGAGCACTAAGATGACATCCATCAATTTAGGGTTTTATTGGAAAATGTAGATGGGCTGCTTGGGAGATGTAAATGATTTACTTAGCATAAAGTTTTGCTTGAACAGGCAGGGAGATAGTGTAGTTAGTGAGGGCAGGGAAGTATGAGTGTGACAAAGGCGGTATTGAAGTAAAAGCTGATTTCCCAAGCCTGAGAGAATCGCGATCTGTGCATGAATAAATAGGCTGGACCTCCGCAACGTGGATTATTCTGGTTCAAATATCAGTAGATGCAAGGGTTGTCAAATGGCATACATGTGTAATAGGGTTCTTGTACATGATTTTCATTTTGTCACTTGTACCCAAAGTGTCATATCTTCTAAGGTTTTCCGTGCTGATTGTTTCTCACTGTGTGCACAAATTGCTGCTTTATCCCCTTTTTTTTATATCGTACGTTCGGGCCAATTTAACTGAACCTCTTCACATTTTGAAATCCCTTTCATTGAATTTATAATAATGCGACGGCAAATGAAAACTTTGCCTGTAATGAAGACAGTTTATACAATAGATCTCAGAGCACAGACAAATCACTATTAACTTCATTACTGCCTGTCAGTACGGCGTGACAGTACGAAATATGTGGCGTGACAGCGACCTCGATTGATGAAATTAACATGAAAAACAATTTTTTGGTGCAAAAGGAAGTTTGTAAAATTTCATGCTGCGATTTTTTTTTTTTTTTTGCCGAGCATTTGCATGCAGTTGTGTATCACTTTGACACGTTGGCCTCATCTTTCAGTAAATCTCAAATCTACATTTATTCAAATGTGTTCAGCGCGGTGAAGGTTGACACTGCATAATCCATCAAAATGTTCCATTTGAAGAGAGGGCCTGGAATTATTTGAATCATCAGAAAGCAGCCTTGCTTGTGGTGAAGCGGCAGATATTAGAGCAGAAGCTGTTGAAAGTTTTCACCCGGGGAAACGAAAGAAAAGTCTGAAAATCTATACGCGGCATGAAATCGCATCGCAGATAGGCTAAAGTCTTTTCTCTCCTTTTTCTGACCTTGTCTGTCTCTCTTCTAATGTCTTCCCAGCAACGAAACAACAAATTATGTATTTTCTGTCAGACACAGTTGTGAAATAAAAAAAGATTTTGGATTATAATTGCAATGATTGTCATAAATTTGTTGCCTTTTTAGAAGAAAGTCCTCGTGATTAAGTATGAACACCCTAACCGCTTCGTACATCTGGCCTGAGAGTATCTTTTTATTGTTATTGCTGTAAACAGGATGTTTCTCCCGCATACAAGTGTTTAACAGTCAATAATAAAAACTTGAGACAGAGCTATCTTTACACTCATAATTGAAGCCTTTCGCATTTTAAGCGAGAGACAGAAAACGTCTGCAACAAAGAGGCGATATATCTAGTTTTCCTATTCACCTTTTAAGATTCATAAACTCATTCCACCGCCGGTATTTATAAGTCGAGATGTCTGCGTGTTTACTCAAACGTATGAGCTCTTCTCCTTTTTGTTGCACAGTGATTTTCCACTGAGTCTGCCTCTTTTTGCCTTAACTTACATCTTTGGTGGTGTTATTGAAGATTGCTCGCAGTAAAGGGCGCAACTTTCATATCGAATATTGCTTAGTATAAAATATTTTGTACACAGAAATAAAATCTTGCACGCAGCAGAGAGGACTGCTTTTAGATTTACATATAAATGTGGACATGAAGGTAAAGCCGGCTACTGTTCGTACTTGTCTTTAAACTTTAGATGTACAGCACTGTCACGTCTAATATTTAGGTTGTGCATTCAATTAAAGAGGTGGTTTAAATTCTCTAGTTGTACCGCAACACGTAAAAACTGTATTCGTGTGTCCACTCTTCATTCGTCGCACTGATAAAGGTGTGCGAGATGAATATTGAGGAGAACAAAGAAGATGTTTTTTCAATAGCCGTCTTTTCAGTGACTTCAGTCAAGGTTGCGGTTCAGTCCAACGCGTTACGTGATGCTTTAATTTACACGGCTCTCAGCTCTTTGCTTCACGTGTGTACGGGGGAGTTGGGCCACTGTTTATTTTTTTATTTTTTTTTCTCCTCTTTGTCCGATCTCAAGGTTGGAATGTGTGGTAAGGGACTGATGTGTAAAAAATGAATTAAGCAGCATTTTTCCGTGCCTCGGCTAAGGTCAAAGCTGTACCCTTAAACTGTACTCGGTCACACGACTGCTGTGCTTTATCCATCTAAATGGAATTTTGTTGATTATGAACAACTTTGCCGGCTGCGACACAGAAACAATTACCAGGAAGCCACGAGATTTCTTACCTGGAACCAACCTTGTGTTCTCATTATGAGCTGACACACAGGATTGAACAGCGAGCTTTCTCACACCAAATCCAATTGGACTTAATAAAGCAGGCAAAACATTTTATTTAGTGCAGCCTGTGACATCCAGCATTGTGTCAAGTCAGTGTTATTTATAGGGTAACACCTTATGATCGGTTAGGACAAGAAAGAAGACCGTTAAAAGGAGAAGTTTGACACTCGGGGTTATTTGCTCTCGTGCTGAGAGTCGGGTGAGGGAATGACATTACCGTCACGTCTGTGTGAAGTCACCGCGAGGACACAGATAGCTTAACTTAGCACAAAGACTAGAGGAAAAAAAACAGCTAGCCTGGCTTTGTCCAAATGTTAAAAAAAAAAATCCACCTTTCAGCACCTTTTTTTTAAAAATTCATTAATTAACATGACGTGAGAGGACAGCGCAGAGCTAGCTGCTTCCTCCCTCTCTGTCTTTGTGCTAAGCTGTCTCCTGGCACCTGTAAAGAAAAATAAAAAAATCACAACATGGTTTTTATACTGCAGAAACAAGATACAAGATGAGACGGGCTGTTTACCTCCATTTCCTGTCTTCACGCTAAGCTAATTGTCTCTTATTTAATGGACAGATACGAGAGTGCTATCGATCTTCACCTCCGACTGTCAGCAAAAAATAAAAACTAATAATAATTAGCAGCGTACTTCCTGAAAAGTCAAGCTATTCCTTTAAAAGTAAAAAGGGGGAAACTTTGAGAAGAGGAGTGATCGTCTGTGATGGACAGAGAAAAGAAGTGTTAAAAAAAATAAACAGTAAAATCATAATATTAGATAAATAAGGTGCAAACATGCATAAAGAACGTGAATCAGAGCAGACATCTGTGGTGCAACCACACGCTTTTATGTTACAACTCTTCTTGTCACCTCTTTGTCAAGGAACAGAAAGAAAGTTTTATTTTGACGTGCATTTTATTACTTACATATACAGCAAACGTCGCTTCTGCAGAATAAAGTGATGCGTTACCTCTTTAACCTGATAACTTATAGATTAACAGCGCAGAGGGAACTTTCATGGTTACCTGGATGACACATTGGGCCCATGGCTGACAAACTGTTGAATGACAGCTGGAGGGCCCTCGGGGAAGCACCTGTCTGTCAAAAGATATTGTAAGTGTAAGTGACATTATTAGGCAAATCCTGTCACCTTGTGCTTAGGTAACGTCTAAAGTTTGAAATGATGTATTCATAGTAAACAAACTATTAGTGTGACGGGTGACATGTTTTGTCCAGTCATTATGCATAATTATGTTTAATAATTCCCTCGACACACAAGCAGACAAACCAACTGCATGTTTGTTTTTGTCTGCAGCCATCGCTCTTCCCGTTGTGTAGGTCACCTCCGAATATTCATCACCTCTTATGTCATCGACGCAGGCACAATTTGCGGCGCGGCATCTCACTCTTCACTCCGCGGCCGTGTATTGCCAACACAGCTTGGCCATCAGGCGTCCACAATGGCATAATTATGGTGTATTAAACCGTCACAGTGACATATCAGTGGGAGAAGATATGCAAAATGCCAGCGGGGCCTACTTGGTTTACCCTTACTCTTGTCAGAATGGCCTGAAAAATGGAGGTTTGTTTGCTGCCGGATCATAATTACGATTGGTATTTATGAGACCCATCAACCCTTCAGTCAAGGGTACGCCGGATTTGAAGGTGACTCCGTGATGCATCGCATCAGACTGTGGACATGGTGAAACAAAGCTTTCAGACAAGCTGTCTCCTCTCACCAAGCCTTTTAAATCATCATCACTGTAGCCAGCTGTATGATCGTTCACATGATATATCACCTGTTAGAGCTGCAGCATACGCACCAACCACCACCGGCCCACGGTGACAATGAGTCTGGCAGCGAGCCGCAGTCGTTTGATGATTCTGTTTCCCGTTATTAAGCTATCGCTCCCATGCTGTTGTGTTAAGTGTCACTTAAACTGCCAGTTAGGTTTAAGGATTTTTCTCCAGGCTCTCTTCTTCTTTTTTTTTTTTTAGTCCTACTTGTTGTTTTAGCGATGTGGACAGTCGAATTTTTTTTCCCGGCGTCAATCAGCTTGAAGCAGCTCGTTAGACGGAGGATTCTGACAGTGCTTTGATTCTGCTGTCCTTCCGAATGTCGTCCGGCTAAAGCTCAGCTGTCTACATTAAATCCAACCTCGGCCTCATTCGTACCTTTTCCATGATAAAGTTCTCACAAGCCTAATGGCTGACAGGAAGTATGTGGACAGGCTTTACAACAGAATTACATCAGTAATAAGATATGTGTGTTTTTTTTTTTTGGTGGAGGTATTTTTGTCGTAGTGAAGATATGACAGGAAATGATTGGAGAGAGAGGAGATGGGTGATGTGGAGATGGACTCACACGATCAGCAGCTCAGACCACCGACACGCTGCGATCGGACAAATCATTAGATCGTATCATTAATTGACTTTTCGGCGTTTGATCGTTGGATCCGTCGCAGGCTGTACTGAAAACTGACAAACACAGGCGCATTCGACTTTGTTTTTACTCTCAAATATAAGTGATAATTTGATTACATTGGAAAGTCACTGGGTAACTGCACGATGGCGCCATGAGCTCTTTTGGTACAGCTGAATTTAGTCGTATCCACGTATCTCACCTTTTAAACTGCCAATTTTAACGCTGTGCCAAACAAATGTGTACAGCTGAAATATTATTTAAAAAATATTGCTTTTTTCTGGATTAATTCTGATATTTTTCCCACTGTTCTCAACTCCCACGTGAAGACAAAAAACAGCGATTAACTGAACCTCCTGACAAGCATCGCCTGATATACTGTAGCGTTATTTGTCATTGAGCTCCATTATTGTCCAAAAACTATTAAAAACACATCAGTCACACAGTTGCCCTGGGAGATGTATCCCTTCATTGGGATGCAGTTTATTTTGAGCCCATCCCAAATACATCATCCTGCTGCTGTAAATAACAAAGCACCTAATGTGTATTAATCCGCGGCTGGAAATAGTCCCCCAACAAGCGCACCATTTTTTAAACAAATGAAATCATATTTTATTTTATTTTATTTTTTGCTTATAAAGCATGTCAGCCTTATCTTCGGAGGTGACATTCACATGAAGGTGTTTACAAGAAAGCTTTGTCATCCTGACACTGAATATAACAGTAGAGAATACACCAATTAACAGAGCATTATTTCATCTTAAGGTGCTGGCTAAAGAAATAACATAACAGTCACACACACCAAAAAAAAAAAAAAAAGGTATTGTTGCCAGCATCTAACACTGGGAACAGAAATGATGATCTCAGTAGTAACAGTGTATCCTGACTGTATAAAAAGACTGTAAGATGCCAGTTTTTTTTTTGGCCTTTTGTGAAAAACAACACCTTGTTTTTCATACTTGCAGTGTGATTTTAAGGTTATTCTAAGCGAGTTATGACATGATACATGATCAGCTACGAGCAGGACGGCAGGGTCGTCATTTTTTCTCCTCCCCTCAACCTCCGCGCCTTTGTTTCTTTCTTCACTCCTCTTTATGTGCCACAGCCACTTATTACAGTTAGAGGGCAGGTGTGTGTCTGGCCTCAGCTGGGCATTATCCTGGCCCAGATTGTGTTCGGACCCCCATGTCTGTCGTATAACCTTGGCTGCTGCAGCTCCCGAACATCAGCGGCTACTCTTAAAGCTCGCCTTACTATTGATTAATCCACTTTGGTCCGATTTAGATATGATTAAAGGCAAAGCATCAAAGCATTTTATGGATGTAATTACTCACTCATTAGCCATATGTTTGACGAGTATGCCTTCCTGGCATTGGAAGCCTCTCTATTAATCATAAACAGAGATCTGACAAAAAAGAAGGTGATGAACTGATGAAATATACAGCGTATATCTTGACTGAGAATCAGTGAGATTATATTATTGATGGATTACAGAACGAGCTGTCATAAAATAGCACAGCCTTTACTTGATGTATGACTGCCGAGAATATATTTTGGGTCATCGTTGCTGCCACCATATTTCTTCACAGACCCATGTTGCAGTCATCATTATCAGTCTGACCTGCTCGGGGAGTTTTTCTCCCCATTCAAACACCCAGATGTCAACACATACAGCTTGTTATAACTGAAACAATCTAAACAAATGATCTCACCGGCCACCTGAACATGTTTTCCTCCGACCATAATGCGAAGATGATACCCCCGCCGTACCCTCTCCTCCTCTCTCTCCCTCTCTCCCCCCTCCAAACCAGCCACCCACTCTCCGTCTCCTGTCTTCCTGGGCGATCTCCCCAGGCTGTGAGGACAAGACAGGACAGGAGAGGATAAATTACAGCCACAGAGCCCCGGCTATCTCTCATGCTTTCATTTGCACCAGCAATTAATCAGCCATCACTAGAGAGCTCTTGCATGTCAGGCTGAGGATTTTATTAGGGATGTCCTTTATGGGCCTTAATGAGACTTATGTCTTCCTTGAGTATTTCATTTGCTGCACATAGCCTGGCTGCCTGTAACCTTGAGGTGAGGAGCCCTTTTTTTTTCCCACAACAGTAAAGCTTGGCAGGGCTTTGTTACTCACCTCTCAATGATCTTGCCTTGATTCGCTCTTTCATCCACTGCCTGCCTCCACTGTTACAAATCCTCCTGTCTTGCAGTTATCTAATTTTAGATGCAATTAGGCCTGATTTGTTTTGTTTATTCTGACATTCCTCCTCTCTCCAGCTCTGAGATGCAGCGCTAAGTTATTGAATGAGGCAAATCACCTTTCATTCGGTGAGACGTAGAAGTAGATAGTTGCATCTCAATGACTCCCCGGTCATGATTAAAATAAAACGTGTAGGGCATGATCAGTCAACACATGGGCTGACAGGCTGTTTGTTATTTTTATTATCACCATTATATTCGGAGAGATAAAAGGGGCCGCAAAACCTATTTTCTCACACAGATCTTTTCTATAAATGATGAACGCACGGTTTTTCTGCCAAAGCTAGAACATTTTTAGTTGTTTCACACGAGAGATTTGGTGTTATTTCCTCTCTGCTCTTCTCGCGGCTTTGATGAGGGCGGGGCTGAATTGGGGGGAAAAAAGCAAAAAAAAAAAAGGGTCATGTATTTCCGTGCACCAATCAGGATTTAGCAACGTTTCAACATGTCAATCAAATCTGAGGAAACCACACCCACACAGTATATTTTTAAACATTAAGACTTTTCTAAATAATAAAGATATTTCTTTCAAAACTTTAATTCTTGCTCGCTTTAGTCATAAACGGTTGAAGGTATTGAGATATTCTGCAGCTTGAACACTCAATATTTTGAATTCGGATGGTGGTTAGAGGGTGGTTTAACATTTTCTCATGGTATTTTCAGATTCTTCAAAGACTCCTCTGACCATCTGCAGGAAAAGAATATTCTTTTTGTAAACTAATTTACCAAGTTGCTCTATCATGCCCTTTTTCTTTAATCTCAACAAAGATGGTAGTGAGAAATTACATGTTTTCTAGCTCAAGCATTCACGGCTGTATAAAGCCAGAAACACTCAACGTGTTTACCGCCGGTTGCATTGGTGTGTGTCGATGTGTCTATCCTGTATTCCATATTACGTGTTGACATTGGCTTTTTACAAAAACAGATGTCATTTCCGGCTCTGCGGATTAGTCAGTCGCTTTAAAAGTCTTTTTTTTTTTTTTTTAGGATTTTTGGAAACACCTTCAGAACAGCATGAGATGTTTTTAAATGACCATCTGTGCTTTAAAAAAGAACTCCAGGTATTTATTTTCTGAAAATTGAGCACTTAGCGGCATGATTTCAACATCATGGAAATGAGAGCAGCAATGTGGCTAAAAAAAAAAGATTCAGGATGGCTAGTGTTTCTCTGTGGATAAATCAGCATTTCTCTTTAATTACAAACCAGTGCTAACGTGCAGAATAACCGCTGTGTGTGTGTGTATAGATATATATATATTTTTAAAGAAAATACAGGCCAGCAAATGAAAAATCTCTAACCCCCGTCGGCTATTCTGTGCTTCTATCATTGTGTAGTTGGATTTGAAGCTGACTGCACTGTTTTGTGCGCGCCCAAACAAGCTCCAGCTACAATCACAGTGAAAATACTCGGGAGTGGGCGTCACCCGGTTAACCCGTAACCACGGAGTCAGCCAGTAAGAGGATATGGAGGCCATCTGGTAGCATTTTTACAGTATGGTGTGGCAGTTTGCCCATGTGTGCTACAGGAAGGGTCGTATGACGGTCAAGAAGGAGAGAGTCTCTTGAATTCTCCAAGGACGCAGACATGAATATTCTCGGTCCAATTTTCTGGGTCAGACGTAACCAAAGTACACGACCTGATCACATCTGTCAGCGGGGTTGTGCAGCGTGAATGATCAAACTGCATGACCTTTGAAAAACTTAAATGATATCTTAGCGGTTCTTAAAGCTGCATTTGCAATCTGTGATGAAACCATCGAGGGGGGAGAAGTTTGGAAATTACAGTGGCTGCCCTCTTTTCTTTTTTCTTCAAAGACACCATATGTTAATAAGTAGGACATTTTACTGGGCTGCTACAAAGTTCGAAATGGGTTTGAGGAACTGAAGCGAAACTAGAATCTGAATGTCATTATTACATAAATTAAAGAATAACAGTATTATCCGAAACATAAAGGTTGGCGTGGGAAGAAGACTTTGCTTTTTGAAGCATCTTCATTCGTCCACTTCACTTCGCTTCCGAGGGAAACATTGCGCACTGTAAATCAGAATAAAAGACACAGGCCCACCCAGACACAGAAACGAGGCAACAACCAAAACACAAAGTGGCTTTCTAAGAAAATCGAGACGGCACAAAAAGAGAGAAAGTACAAAAGCGTGACTCCCACATAGAAATCAATATCAATGTGCTTCCATCTCATCCTTCCACTTATGTATTTATAAAATAAATATACGGACCCCACTTGAGAAAATATTTTCCCTCTTGTTATACGTCTCAGTCCTTTTAAAGAAGTATCTTCCAGTTCCTGAGAATAATCGGTCCAATCATTACTACCATCTGGGTCCAATCCTTCAGCGGGGAGCTAACATTATTCTATCTTTTACTTCACTGCATTTATCTAGCAGCTGTAGTCGCTAGTAACTTCGCACATTAAGATTCAATTGACAAACTTTTACAGCCCCTAAAATATGATAAGAATGACATCTCCACCTCCACCAGCTACAACATTAAAGTGCTTATTGCATGTTGATGCGGCAGTGTTAATAATGCATTATAAATGCGCCACACGGATGCAGATGTACATAATTATGGTCATTATTTTGGATATTATGCATGTTGTAATAAGAAATGTTTTAGTTCAGTCAGACCTCACACACACACACACACACACAAACACGTAAGTCCATTTCTCGCTGACCACACATCGTTGGCCAGCTGTGTTCCCTGTTTGACAGCCAGGTGGTTCAGCCTTTGGAGAGCAGCAGCTTCAGTTAATTAAGGTTACCCATTTGGCCATTTGGATCTTGTCAATGGCTAATTTGTGGATGAAAAAGAGTCAAAGACTTTTTCTTACTCCGGCAGCTTAAGCTTTTTTTTTTTTTTTTTCTGTTGTATTTATTTATTTATTATTTCGGTCTTCCCTAATGGCTAAAGGCCTGTCAAGTGGAACAGGCCTGAGCAGTGAACCCAGTGTTCAGACGCATAGATGGATAAAGTTTACTCTGAGAACTGCAGTAGCCGAAAATCAATATTGAACTTAGACAAGCTATTTACAGTACCTTGATAATGTTTGACAGAGGCTGAACCAGCTTTCAGTGAGCGGTTAGTATGATGAAATCAATGGGCAAAGCATTTCATGCGGAGACTCCTATAGCCGCACCGACTAGTTCATTAATCCGTTAGTCGACTATTTATAGCCGTCGTAATCATTTCATTTATTTTTTAAACCTGCTCTGGTTCCAGGTTCTCAAATTTGAGCCTTTCTTTGTCTTCATGTGATATTATACAGTTCTCTTTGGGTATCTTTGGGTCGATAGGAAGAATAAAATAAGAAATTTGAAAACATCTTTTGAAACATTTTATCTTTTATCAGTTGAAAACCTAAAAATAATCCATAGTTACAGCTGGAGACACTACACAGATCAGTCAAAATGAGCGAACTCCACTCAGAAAGGGCCCAGCCGAGGTTTGACCAGGAACAGGAGCCGCCGCTGCCCTAATAAACTACAATAGAACAATAAAATAGTGGCAATCAGTTGTTAAATAAATGAAGAAATATATTGTCTATATAGTTTTTTTTTTTTTTTTTACAAACTTTAATATTTATGAATGGACTTTTCTTTTTCAATCTGTTTTCTCGCTACTTAATATAAGAAGAGGTGCCGCTGCTCAGCTGGAGAACAATCGACGTGGACAATTCTCTCCATAGGTCTGAAGCCACAGAATATAATCACATTATTAAATCTTTAATATTAAGTCTGGAACCACACCACGGTGTAGGAGAGTGACTTTGTGAAGAATTTATATTCCCACAGTAGCTTTATATTCTGCAATATTTATTATTATTATTATGAAGCAGTTAAAATATACCCTTACCTCCGGAGATTCCTCATAGATGCCTTCACACTCAGACTATATTTCACAATTAATTATCTGTGAAGAAGTGCCACGTTTATGCCGTCTGGCTTGAGGAGAATACAAATCATATACATGTAAATGCATTAATAGGCCCGGATCTTGTTAAAGTCTGTGGGGGAAACTAAAGCAGTTAAAAATCAAATGCTGATTTTGACTTACGAGCACTGTGAGCTTTGTGCCTGTGCGAAATCTGGCAGAAAATGATGTGCAGCCTTTTTTTTTTCCCTTTGCATTTTTAACCCAATTAATTTGTCGTTTGAGGTGTGACAGCGGTAAGAAGCACAAGTGGAGGAGCAGAATAATCAAATGACTTCCTCCCTGTGATTTAATAAACCAGAAAGTGCTAATTTCACCTTTGATTGCGTGCGGTATTTAATGCCCAAAGAAGCCATATCTAACTTCTCATCATGTGCCCAGTGTGCCTACTGTTTTGTGTTGCATGTGTGAGGCTGCACAGTGCCCTTGGCAGCAGAGAACAAATAAAGGACTGAGGTGGAGAACACGGTGACCCAAAATGTTTAGACATTGGTCCTTAATAAACAAAGACGGGAAATCTCTGCAGATATTTATTCTCTAAATACGACAAAGACCAAAGCTTTTAAATGTTTAATAGTTCACTGATAAACAGGGGGAAACACTGATACTGTAGTCACAAGGAACACCTGTGGAGCTTCAGTTTTTGCCTGTTGCTTGCACTGTACTGTAGATGTTCTTTGGTGAAGTATTTTGAGATGTCGGCTAAGACCCTGACAGTTATGCAACTCTTTTTTTTTTAGTAAAACTGAGATTTATTTGAAGATCCGCAGTCTGAAACAGAGTGTGAACATGGGACTGTGCCTGTATCTCACCTTACCTGCATAACATTAAAATGTCTGCAGTGATGTGAAACCTGCCAGTCTGAGCCAGATGTTCGACTTGAGTGTTTTTTATTTATTGCCGGTAGTTTGACTAACTCCATGTACGTACGTAAAAGTAATAAGAGTCATGAAGTCAGTGATGTCAGTGATACCTCACTATTGTTCGTACTGTAAGTGTTCGCTGGCATTAGCCACCATGCACTGCTGGCATACCAGGAGTGAGGCTGTAGCAACAAACTTGTGAACGCATGAAACTTTTCATGCGTGAGAATAATATTGTGTTGTTTCTTTTTTCAAGGGTTTCATCTGGCTGCTTATTTTCTCAGGTAATTCTCAAGTCTTTTGGAGAAAGATCAGGGTCCTTCAAATTGCTTGTTTGATCTGTTTAATACATGGAAATATTCAGTCTATTATGTAACAAAGCATGACTCACATTTGAGAGACTTGGACTTGCAGACAACTTAAATCACTGGTTCTCAAACTGCGAGCAAACATGCACGTAGTGTGCCCATACAGCCGTGATTAGATATGAGCTAATATGTGAAAAATGTGCAGTCGTGCCTCCGATTGAAAAATCGTGCAGATCCGGAGCACCACTTTCCACCACTCCATTCACAAACCAACAAGAGTCAACATTCAATAAACTTAAACCTGCCTCCTGTATCAGCCATAATAAATAAGGTCTGCGTTTGACATCTCTCAGCATTTGACATCTCTTACTTGGAGATATGTTGTAAAAAGTTTGAGAAGCACTGCCTTAAATGATTGATTGATTATCAACAATTACTGTCAATTAGAAACTAATCTATTAATCGCCTAATCACTACCGCTCGCCTTTAAAACTTCCGTCCATGAAGTCATGGTTAAGTACCCAGCAGTCTCGCTGCTGCCTTTAACATTAAATTCATAGTTAGAGCTGCAGCAAACAAACAAGTCTGCATGGAGAAGTCATTTACATGATGAGGATCTTTTCACTCACAGCTCAAGAAGAAGAAGAAGAAGAAAAAAACGAGCCATCACTCTTATAAAAGAAATTTACATCTTAACTAACAGAAGCATTCATATAAAACTGAACCTCACAGTGCCTTACAAGATTCAGGGGGCAAATAAAGGAGGCAGACTGAGTGACTTTTCAGCACAGCCACCCACCAGCTGCCGGAACATAAATAGTAATATATCATTATGGCTGCGCGGAGGGAAAACACCCTGTGTTTTAGTTCTTTGCGGAGGTCATGTGGCAATCGGTGGGTGTGTTCATGCAGCTCTTGCTTAGAAAAACAGGCTAAATTAGACCTTTATGATGCAGCCACGTTGCCCCTCTCAATCTCACAATAGCAGTTAATGGAGTTTTTTTTGTTTTTACTTCTTTTTTTCTTTCTTCTTTAAGGGAACTGTGTTTTTTTTTACTGCCATTGATTGCGCTGACACTGGAAGCTGATGGAATTGACCCTGAAATAAATTAGATTTGTCTACTTCTTATTTATGTCCCATAAATATCACGCAAGAGATTTTTTTTTTGTTGTTTAAATGAGTTGATAGTGGGTGGGGGGAGGAAAAAAAAGAGAGATCAATGGTTCTTTCTGTTTAGCCGCACATAGCCGGCTGCAGGTTTGTTTGGAATGAGCTCCGTGGCAGATGACTCGGCGGTGTGCCCCCCCACATGATGCAATGCACAGCAAGTCCACATTTCTTTGAACTCGGGCTTTTCATGGCAGTCTACCAAATATTTCTTTTTGTATGTGTGCGTGTTATTGTTTTGTTGACTTTCTTTTTCGCTCTGAAGCTTTAGCAGTTGCCACAAAGATACTGCCTGTAGATAAAAGCATTACTGTCAGTGTATAGCTATTACTTTTCTAATTAGGATTTGTACGGTATTTGATATTAAGATAGGATTAAAACCTAAAATATTTCACTATGTGCAGAGAATTGTGATGCAGCCCGAGAGAACGCGGTATATTCTCATGGTATCTCACTTTAATACTTTAATCTGAAGATCTAGGCAGCAAATACCAAAAGAGAGACGAACGCTGATGATAAAATTTGAAAGAGCGAAGAGAGAAAGTCATCTTATAAATAGAAGATTGCATGTATGGTGCTACTGTAAGGAGATTACCGTTTGTTTGTTTCTTCTTTGAATATGTAACTTCTGGATGAGGAATCAGCAGCTCCACAACATCTGACTGATTGCATAATATGACTGCTTTCTTTTCTAGGAATTGTTCTTTTTTTTTTTTTTTTTGGTTCGTCGTGTCTCGAGCACAGTTGATCATCAGTATGTCCTATTTCCTTACAGCTTTTTCTTTCTGGCCCGTGTATTTCTGACATAGAAATATTTGGCTGCCATGTTGCTTGACAGAGTGCTGATGAATTCCTGGAATGAGTTCCATGAAGTGGCCTGTTTTCCCCAAGTGAGAGCAACTGTTAAATATGCATGGCTGAAAAATAAATGAAGCGGGCTTCTGAGGAAATCTTGATGTTCGTGAGGGACTTACGTATGATTTACTAGTCTGTTTTATTTGGGAGTTTCAATTTTGATGAAGCAGTCATCGAGACTCGGAGCTGTCTCTAGGTGTGTACCTTTCACAAAATGGAAGCTGCCTTTGCCTGTTTGTCAGTTTAGTTTTATCTACCTGACTTTGGATGTGTTAGAGTATAGATTTACTATTGATGAGGCTGTTCGGGGTGGTCAGAGGTGATGGGATGCGGGCAGGGTTTTGTCTTTGTCTCCCTGCCAGAGCGAGTTCTAAGTGATTTTCTCTTTGGTCCTTTGATCTTTCAAAGCAAGTTGGATTTAATGACTTATCTGACTCGTCCCGAGCAGTTCTTTATATCTGACTGTTGTTGTCCACCACGGTTTTGCTCGTACGCCTACTGCATTCTGCAATGAGGATATCAGCGCATCCATAGTCTGCATCGCATCTTTGTGCAGCGTTATGTTCAAACCGGTGCCAACCTCAGCATTCAGCAGCTCCAAAGACTTCTGAGATCCTGCAAAGGGATAATTCTGCTCGCTTTTTTGTCCATCAGCTGTATAATTTTGTGTTCGTGATCTGCATAAGCCGATGATTAAAAGCAAAAGAATGAAGACCTGCAGCGGCGATACAGGTGCTAAACACTAAACACACACCTGCAGAGATCCAGGTTCAGTCTCTGGCAGCTAGTCCACGTTGGACAGTTGTCAGTATTTGTGGATGGGTGGTCTTCAAATGAGGGAACATGAAGAACCTCAACCCAACGAACCCGACGTGCATTAATTAATTTCCAAAAACAGAAAGGCTTGTTCCTGCACAGACCCAGTAACAGTCAGACCCGCTCACAAAGATAATTAGTGCGAAGAGACCCCAAGAGAGACAGAACATCAACATATTTCCGGACGCTCTGTAGGGAAGGCAGTGTTCGCTTCAACGCTGTTGTCCAGAATGAAAAATACACAATGTTCATCTACAAATATTCATGGTCCCCAGAGGATGAAGCCCACAAAATTTGGTTCATTGTGCCCAGAGGATGAATCCTGAGTTTCATCTTGCACCTTCGACAGGCCTAAATTTCACAACATGTCCATCAGCTTTGTGTTTAGTTAGCCAATTTTAGCTCCCTAACATGCTAAATATTACTATACAACATCAGCATTTCATTTTGAGCATGCCAGTGTTGTCATTTCCCTCACGTGTCACCTCGAATTTGACGAGGTTTGACTCTCTTTTTCATCTGCCGCTGCTTTGTTTTAGCAGTCGCCTGTCCCTCCTTTTGTGATTATTAAATGTTTTATTGATTTCCACGCAACGCTTTCAGGTTAAATAATACTCTGACACTCCAAAGTCACCACAGCAGCTTGACGTTGTTGATGAGAAAAGCAACACTAAGTTTAACACAAAGCTTTCCATTCACACTCGAAGCTGCGGTTCGCAGAGATCAGGGGTACAGACATATTTCAAACAGCCATCGTTTTTTTTTTTGTGTGACATTTTCACTGTTAAAGAATACTGAAAAGATCAGTACTAAAGATCAATTCACGCTCACTTCACACCTCAACCATCACGCCAAGCGTCTGCTATTTTTTGAAATGATACACTTAAAGGCATTCACAGGTTTCATATAAATCCTCCAAAATGAAAGTGTTTTTTTTCTCTTTGTTGATGCTGATGTTTTTTTGTTTTTTAGGCGCGAGGGCGAGGGGGATATTGCTACTTTTTATTTTTTCTCAAGTGATATCCAGAGTGGTGAATCTCAGTTAGCAAACCTCTTTTTCAAAACAAAAAAACAGATATATATCTTTAAGTCAGACAGTGTCTGCATTGTAATTTTCCAAGTGACCAGAGCTGATTTGTGTGCTCAGACAATATAATCACCCGCTGTCATAACAACAATGTAATTTGTCTTGGTGATGACACAGATGTGTTTGCATGTAGGCAAGTAGCTCCTCTGGTAACAACAGGGACGTTTCACTTGAAGCCGCCGTTGAACACAATTAAAATAAAATGTGACGAAGTATGTTCTTTCAGCACACTTAGCGCTGACCCTCAAGTGACACTGTTTGAAAACATATTTTATAGCATCCCATTTTATTTCGTCTCCACATGCTCTTTTTCATCCACATAGAAACTGCTTACATTTCACATTAAGATATTGATTATGTGCCTACAGTAAGCTATACCCGTTAATACCCTTCAATAAGCCAGCTGCGCTGTCACTTTGATGAATTCTTTGCGGGGATCAAACCTGTAACCCACTGCTTACAGCATGTTTTTAATTCTGAACGTAAAGATCAGGCTACTGATGATAGCCTTTAGTTGTATAATTATCGCCCTGGGTAATCAGTGTCAAAGACCTATGAAATCACGCATCTCAGTTTCCTCGACCCCGAGGTGTTTTCTTAGATAAATGTCTTGTGGTGATGAGCAGCTCAAAATCCGGAGGCATTCAAGTCACTCTTTGAAAACTCCAAATATTCATGTTTGTTACCGAATTTTTGGCTTTTTTACTTAGACTTCTGAAGATTTTTGAAGGTATCATAACAACAGCGTGAACTAATTTTCAAGGGTCGGCAAATGGAATGAGACAAAATGACGGTGTGGCTTTGAACTCGGTAACTGTGGTTAAAAGCAAAATCTTCGTCAGGTGATAGCTGATGGCTCATTTCAGACAGTGAGCGCCTCTTCTCTTACACCAATCACTGACTGTTACCACCAAATTCAACCATGACTGGTCAACACGACTCAGACTACAAACTGAAACCAGAATGCTTCCGTTACCGACATCTTGGTCCCTCGATTTCTGGATTCATATGCAGATTAGGTCTGGGTAGACAGGAGGGTGGTGTTGCAAACACCCACCTGATTATTCCGGAGTGTCGTGGCTCTAATAGGTTGAGAAGCACTGCTCCATATAAAGCTTCAAAACAATCCAATAACACATTGTGTCAAATATTACATGCATACGACTGTTCTTTTGTCAGTGATGATGCAAAACGATGATGATTCATGAGTTTACTACTTACGCTATAGAGTAAAAACTACCGTCCATATCATATTTTATAGGAAGAAATGAATTAAAAAAACGTAGGAGTGATTTTGGACTCTGTGTTTTATCACTAACTTGTAATTGCGAGTGATTCTTCTTCCTGGATTTACAGCGATGCTTTCCAAATGATACCGCAGTCATTGTGTGAAGTCAGCGTTTCCTTCCAAAATATGTAAATATTCATTTTGTGATTATCTGCCAATTCTTCAGGCAATATTTGAAAACACAAAATGAACCATTTTCTAAGCAGATGTCCAAAGATGAATCGCAGCCAAGTCCTCCCACTGCAGACATTTTTTACATGTTCCTGTAGGAAAAGCACGGATGTAAACAAATGCTATTAATAATGGCTGAAGTTCATTTAGCTGTGTCATTTTTTTCGGGGTCCTCGCTCACTGTCAAGTCTTACTGGGTCACCTCAAATAAAATGTTAATTAAAGATGTAGCTGCCAACCTGGGACTGAGGGTATCGCTGATTTTTAGTACAAAACTCTTCATATCTATTGTTTTTAAGCTTATGTATTTGAAAAAAAAACAACATCTTTGAGCTGCAGGGTGCTTCTATGAATCATCTTGGCAGTATATGTGTTCAAAGTAAGTCATTTTACTTCAGCAAAATATGTATATACAATATGTTACCAAGTCTTTGAGATCTCAGTGTGACAGGTTTGAGCAAAATGTGCTATAACTCGTTTACACATGAAAACTGTGAACCACAATATCTCCATGCATATGGATTTCATCATGTTATGGTAATACAGACAGACGATAACGAGTGATATTAAAATATTGCCATTCCGGTGTTCAAAGGTGTTTTCCATCGCGGCGCACTCATTTCATCGTATTGATCGTAGGACGGCGTTTTCTGCTTATTTCCGGCGGTACGAGACATTAGTTGATGTTGACAAGGAGAGACTCTCCTGCGGCTTTAAGCTCGCCTCACCCTGAATCACCTCATCTGATATTCTCCCTATTCCTTTTCCCCTGGATTATGAATAAAATAATCATTGTTTGCTCAATGAAATTTCTACCCCACTTCCCTCTGCTGATGATTATCTTGTTTAAAGTATATCAGCTGTGGAAAATATACTCTGTAATTTGAATGCCAATGATTCCAGCAAATATGTTTGGGCAGAAACATAATATTGTGAAGTCTTATTGCTTTTTTATCTTTAGAAATGCCTCCGTGGTTTCTATTCAGACGCTCAAGATTGTATGAAATGCACAATTAGACAGTGCGTGCACCTGTGAATGTGACCCTTATAGTGTGAGAGTGGACTTTGACAGTTTGCTTGTCTGGTTATTGTTTTCTGATAAAGAAAAGTAGTCGTGAATTAGTTTGTGTATCACATGTGTGGGAGATTGCTGCTTAGCCTTCCTCTACTTCAGCGTTGGCCTGTAGCTTTCTTTGCTCTCTTGGAGACTTTAATGGAGATAGCCAAGTGAAGGTTACTCACCCCGCTCTTCAGAGCTCACAAAAGCTTTCGCCGGCCATTATGTTCCTAGAGGGCTATGTTTTGTAAACACATATCGCTGTATGTGTGCGTATATGTTGCTGTGTGTGTGTGTGTAGGGCTTTCGGTTTAGGTGGGTGTCCGGGGTCAGTGGATGTGTGGATTCAGTGACTGTCGGGTTTCAGACTCTGGCCTCTCGTGTTAATGCTCAGCCATCTGGCCGTGATGCAGGAGTGAGGTGCCGAACTCCTTTCACACTGTTTTCTATAGTTTTCCAGACAGAGAGACGGAGGGAGAAGAAGCAAACACACACTATCATCCGTATACGCTCTCTAACTGTAAGTGCTGCGTTTTGCCTCCTCGGAGCTGCTCGCCCATTAAGGACGCGCCGTTAAAACTCTCAGCAAAATGCTTCAGCGAGCCTAGTGTTCCCATCAGCAATGTTTTGGGCTGATATTTTCCCTGAAGGAAAATTAGGCAAAATTAATATTCAATTGTGATCACTTTATGGCCATCCAGTTCCTGCATCAGCGCTGCAGAGATATGCCTTATAACTCCAGTGCTGTGTCTACTTTAGGAGTTGAAATGAATAATCTATCCCCGCTTCTGCTGGCTTGGAGTGAGTTAGACAGATGGCTATAGCTTGGATTTCAAAGTGATGGCGTAAAACTAACGTTGCCTGCCTTCGCCAACTCTAATTCTTTCATCCCAGTGAGTTGCACTTAACGAAAGCAGTCCCTTGTTGCCTAAATGAAAGTGCACAACAAAGCGAATCTGCTGACTGTCACTACTCAGCACATCAGCCTGCTTGGGTGCCACAACGAACTGAGCCCGAGCAAAATGAAGCAGCTTTCTGCACTCGACTGCTTCTTCCTTCAGGCTGGTGGAGCCCAGAGTCCTGAGAGGTAAATGGATGAATGGAGGCTTTATGGAGATGAGGAAGTGTAATGGTACTCTCTTCTCAATCCCGGCGGCTGGAACAGTAACTCTCTGTGTCTTTTATCAGAGACATGAAAGGAGGACAATAAGCCTCTCTGCTATCAACAATATGGTGTCATTTGAAGCAGATTATCCCTCTGTTGAAGTCGAGGGAAATAAAAGACTAGGAGACAATGGACAGAGTTAGGAGCCAAGGTTTCTCCTCCCGTGAGGAAATCCTCCATTCTGCTTTGTCTTATTTCAAAAATCTAATCTGCCAAAAGTGCCCACTCATTGTCATGTGTGGAAACATTTCACACTCATTGTCCTCATAGAAATGCCAAATATAAAGTTTCCTACAGGCACAAGAAAACTTAAGGCACTCTCATTTGTCCTTAATCTGAATGAGTCCTAAATGGCTTCCTCATATCCAATTAATGTTATCCCTGTGCCCACTGATACTACTGTCGCATTGCTCATACATCATCTTGTTGCTTGGCTGTTGACGGCAGGAAGGCAGCATTGCAGGAGAGATAATGACTTAACTGTAGACTAAAGAAACATTTAAACTGGAGCAGTAGATGTTGGGAGTGGTAAGACTGAAACTAATGAACACATTCATGATTTATCATCTAGTAAGTTAATTCAGCTTATATTAATGTTTGTCTTTTGTGTCAACAGTTTGCTCTAAGACTGTAGCTACGCGTTTCAGGGTTTTTATTTTTAGGCTCTGTATGGAAATTTCAAAAAACTCCATAATTAGGCGAGCTCTGTAATATTACTACATTTACAAAAGAAATAAAAGCATCAAAACCAAAATGCACCTCATATGTAAATGGAGAAAATTGGAGGATGGGGGCACCAATGTGCAGAGCTCATTTTTGGTTTCGTCCTTGTTGCGTATTTGGTTCTTTTCAAATGAACTATGATGCATGGTCCATCGCTGAAGTTCAGTTCAGCGAGTGAACCTGTTACATCGTCTGATCTGTCAAGCTACAAATCTCCCGATCTGCCTCCATGCAGAGATGTAGACTTGAATCGCTCTTGTAAATGACTCAAGACTTAACGTGACTTCACTTGAGCCGTGATATCTCAGATGACTTGTCTGCATTCATCTCATGTTTTCAGTCTAAATATGAAATATTTAAAAAGTGTCTGTGCGAGGCTGCTGAGTATGTGAGCGCACACTGGGAACGGCTTGACGACCCTGTCAGTCAAGCTCCTTGTGATGCTACCTGATGCCTTTATTTCACGGAATATAAGTAATTATAATACAAATTCAGTTCATTGTTAGACTCTTTTAACAGTATCTTGGGTGGAGGCTGAAGGCTGAAAACTTACTTGACACTTGGGCCAGATGGCTGAAGTCACACGCCTGCCTACAATATATTATTTGGCCACTATGGTAAGACTAAGGCACCGTGAGAGTGATCAGTAAGGAAGCGCTTCATAATTAAAAAGTGAGTGAAACTTAGCGACAGCACAATAACTATCGTCCATAATATTATGGTACAACAATGGACTAATCATAATCATAGTCACATATTCATGTTTGAGCTCTCTGAGACGCCAGAAAAGATCAATGGAAACATCCACGTGGCGGTGATGATGCAGGATGACAGCAGTCAGCAGCAATCACTGAGTTGCCCGTCAGTCCACTGACTTCATCTTGATTTGTCTCTTTAATCCAGACCAAACGACAGTCTCGGCACATGATAGTGCGTATTTATTTTGGTTAATTTTAGTTTACAGTTTAGGTTATTAGTCATAGATTTCCAGTGCTACTGTGACATCTTTGAAGGGAAAGGATGAAAGAATCTGAAGTCATTCCTGTAATGTAATATCTCCAGACTGCACCTCACCCCAACACCACTCACAAACTAATCAGCATCTTAAATTGACCAAAGCATCAAATGAAAGTGAACTCCAAAGGCACATCTGAACCTTCAAGGTGATGAGTGAACTTTAATCGTCTTATGAATTCCAGGACGGCCCGCCTGCACACAGTTTACATTGTTTACACTGTTTTCCTTTGGGTCAAATATAAAGTTCACCCATCTATCATCCTCCTCTTCTTCCCCTCCTAAAATCAGCTGTAGAGAGGTTTCTTACAACCTCTTCCATCACTCCTTTGAAACAAGCCTCGGGCTTTAAAAGGTGTTGCTCCTTCACTGTCCAAATTGAGACTGAATACTGTAGAGTGACACAGTTTAGCACTTTAAAACATTAGTTATCCTGCCATACACTCACTAGCTTGAAATACTGGTACCAGTGAACTACATAATAATAAGAAACAGCATGTGGGGAAGGTTTTGCACATTTTATTGTCTTTCGCTTGGCTGAATTTGGCTGATGTTCCCTTGTTTAATGGTTTTGTTTGATGGCAGACAGGAAGCGGTGAGCGATCCGACCACATCTGCTGAATAAAGAATCGACATTATTAATTTTTTCTTGTACGACAACGGCAATAAATTTCTTCACAGACAATATTCGCGGATAGTCTTTTTGTATTTACTAATTTTTACAATATTATCATATAAAATGATCCTTTATGAACATTTTCTGCAAATTCTAACATTATTTTCTGTTGCTTCCCATAGACTGCACTTCAGTATGTGTAAAAATAATACTAATTACTGATAAATTAATCATTCCCTGGACTTGCACGTTTGTTGAAGCCGGCGAAACATGGAAATGAACATAAAGCTTTGTTATTACATCAAGTAAGGAAATATGTTGTGATTTATGTGTAGCACTGGCTTTGTATATGAACAAATATATACTCCTCATGAATCCTCCTCGCCTATTTGTGAATGTTTGTACATGAGAGTCTGTATCTGCATCCAAGGGTTTACCCACACACACACACACCTCACATATGGTATGTGGACAGTTATGAGCCAGATGTTCAAATCTGCTGTACCGCTTCAGACAAATGCACATAAAACAGCGCAGCAGCGTATAAAACATGCTGTCAACACCCATCACAGGTACAGAGCATATGAACGATCATTAAACATACCCTGCTGGGGTCTTTGAGACTTCTGAAACAAGTGATGAGTCATTTTTTGTCATCAGTCCAAAATCATACTTAAAATCCATTCTCCGTTATAATTAGTTAAAATAAGTCATTAAGCGTCATGGCGATCAAAAAAAAGCTAAGTGCTTCTTTTTAGTCCTTAACTAGGACTCCATCAACAAAAGGTCTTTGCAGTTTTAGAGGATATTCTGTGGCCTTGCTGCGATGAAACGCTGTGATGTTTGAAAAATGACGATGATTATAATCAAACTTATAAGTTCAGTGCCGACGAGGGGGGAGATGTGCGCGAGGAAAAAAGGGAGTTTTTGTGCATTTCAACTTGTGAGGGAAAGAGAGAGAGAGAGAGAGGCAGAAAAAAAAAGATTAACAAATTATTGGGATCAAGCCAGATGCTTCAGGTCTCCATAGAAACTCCCCACACTTCACGCTCGTCTCTATTTCTTTATTTATTTTGTTGTCAGCAGTTCCAGAATAACTTAATTAAAGCCAAGGCAGGCTAGCATGCTGTGTGAAATGACAGGAGGCCTGAGATGATTTGTGATGGATTACTGCATTTTATCTTCCCTTTATTTACTCCGTTGAAACGCACTGAAGCCTGCTATAATGCCAAATGAATGTGTGATAAACAGTGTTTTTGTGTTTGCTCAGAACGATTTAACAAACAAGTCTTTGCAAATATGGATGCAACTTTCTTTTTCCTCCCTCCCTCACTTTATACATAATCCATGTTTTTGTTTTGAACCGGTGTCCTGCTGTCTGCGCAGATAAAAGTGGCAGTGGCAGCAGCAGTGGGTACCTGTGAAAAGCTCAGCTGCAGAGCTCCAGTGATAAACACAGCTCTTAATTGGACATCATGGGGGGAGTAAAAGCACATCATCTTTACTTGAACTGATTAACTAGCAAAGTTTGTTTTTCTGTTTATTCGCTGTTTATGTAACGTCCCGATAATGCCACGCGGCACAAGGTCACTGAAATTTCTGGATGCACAAATTAGCATCAGTGATAAATTCAGAGCTGTGCATGGTTTAATGCTTGGAGGCTTTTAAAACAGATACAGAATAGCAATATACATCTTAAAAACCGTCAAGGTTAGGTCCTCCAAGCAGAAAATATGATTTTTTTTTTCCTCCA
The DNA here is from genome assembly GCA_023373845.1 of Nibea coibor. Classification (NCBI taxonomy): domain Eukaryota; kingdom Metazoa; phylum Chordata; class Actinopteri; family Sciaenidae; genus Nibea; species Nibea coibor. Next base: position 7,587,774 of record CM041716.1, on the reverse strand, counting down.
CTCAACCTACACATCTATTTGAAATCAAAAATATAGACCTAGTTTCAGTCTGTCTGTCACGGAAAAAAAAAAACTTAACTTCGACTGATATCAAATACTGACTGAGCTGTCACACGCTGTCAGTCAACCTACTGTATCAAGAGCTCTGTCAGTCAGCGTTGAGAAGTTTTTATTTGCTATTTCAGGGCTAAACTATTGAACACGTCTTGGATCTTCCCGTGATTGAAGCTTCAAAATGAAGTGTAGAGTGGAAGCACTCTAGTTGCCTCTTATTCTGTGATCGTTGCCCCAAGTCAGAATAATACTCCCTCTGTTGAGTCAAGAGTTGCTTTTCTTTAATGGCTGCTGAGCTCTGTGCCAGTCGAGGTGAAACTCTCTGCAGGCTTGGAGTTCAATAATCTGAACCTATGAGGGGCGCTGGGACGGTTAACCAAGGTGGACGTTTGTTCCAAAACATTGTTTTTTTTCCTTGGTAATGTCCTATACACAGCTGCCACTACTGCCGAATTGTACTTTGAGACAGTGTAACTGGGCTTTGGCTTTGTGGTTTTCTCTTCCTACTAATGGACTGTCCTCAGCCAGCGGTGCTATCCATCACATGCACTACCTGAAGTCTGGAGCCTCTATAAAGATTAGGACTGTTAAGAGAAGATGGATGGCCCTTGTCTCCGCCAAGCATCATCCCCAAATGCCTAAATTAAATCTAGAAATTCTCATGGGGAGCTTAGATTAGCCTACTAATAGCAGACACGAGGCAGGGCTAGCCTCGTCGCCGCTATCATTACAGTGTCACATCCTGAAATATTTATGAAAATTGTGAACATTACCTTAAAGAGCTGTTTTAAGGTTAGTTGAAGAGGACTAAAGAGGTGGGAGAAAATCTCACCTTGGTTAAATTCCCACTGGGATCTTTGTAGTGTTCTCAATAGGAAGAGAACAGGAGAGACGGAGGACTAGGAAACTGGCTCTCCCTCTCTCCCTGCCTCCCTTTCCTTTCTTCCTTTTTTGCCTATGGGAATTAGTCAAAGAGCGAAACAATCGTTAAAGAAGTCCATATTAGATTGACCTTTGTTTCTCAGCTTACACCTCTTTTGGTCTTTTAAAAGGTTTGTTGGTCCTGTGGCCTTTTAAAGCCAGTGGTTATGGATTTGTTTCCTCTCACTGAGACGGTTGAGTGAGGTGGCATGGCTCTAATTCGCCATTGGAAGCCTTTTACAATACAAGCACACCCAATTTCATAGACATAAAGCTTCCTCTATTTTGTAACAGTATTTTACTCCCATTTGATGTTATGTCTTTCCACCACCACTAGGTGCAGATATTGTGAATGAGCTGCTGCTGCTTTGTGGCTAAAATTGGCAAAGACATGAACTGTGGTTGGACCTGAGGCTAGGTTCACGCTGTTAAATATGCATAATAATATAAATAATAACAATATATAATGCATATATAATAATGCAATATAAATTAGCTACAGAGACCAGGCTGTAAACATGTTTATTTCTGCTGGGAAGTTGGACATTTTAACGTTTAACGTGTTCTGTAGCCAGCCTCAAGTGGCCGATTGA